>CM057384.1:108780000-109237500 GCA_030015415.1 Cynopterus sphinx
GTTATCACGAAGGAAAGCAGAATCAGAAGAACCTTGAAAACTTTTAGATATTGCTTATCCTGACTCTGACTGATAAGCAAGGCACGATGAGAAAGGGAGGAAGGAATTAATCAAAGAGATGACAACAAAAGCAGAAGAAAACAGGTTCTTTTTTGTTGGGCTATGTAGTATGGATTATGATTTCTGTCTGACTCATGGTCATACTGAGGATTCTGGAATGAATTATACCCAGGTATGGATTAGGCGTTCTAACTGCCACAAGATATAGCTTAGTTTACAGAACAGTACAATTCTTGGACTTGTCCAAGCCTAAATTGTGAAACTGCCCAAATTTGTTTCTGATTGTGTACCATTTGGGGGCCTTTTCTCCCCTTCCAGAAATCCTCTGAGCTGTCCTCACCCAATAGTCCCATGCTCACCCTTCTTTAGGAACATCCCCAGGGGCTCAGGGTTTAGAAAGCACATAGTCTCATCCTCCTCCTTCTACCTAAGGTTTTGATGTGCAGTCATTACACACACCCACTCCCTGAAGGCTGTTTGCCCACTGTCACTCCCCAAAGACTCCTGTCACATTCTTAGAGATATCAAGGTCCATCATGGTGAGCCTTTCAATTTCTTGGACTTAGGAATAATATTCACAATATGTAACAATATGATGGGCCAAAGGCACTGACCACTCAAAACAGATACCAGCTATAAACACCTCAGTAAAGCAGCAAGGTATACAGGCCCAACAGCCATATCCAGCCCAGATAGTCTCAAGTCTTCCAGTGGTCTTCTCCCCTGCCAAATTTAAAGGATACCCTTATAGAATTGCAGGATGTTCTAATAAATAATTGGTAGTTAGTAATTCAGACAACACTACACTTCTCTGAATTCAGATGAGCCTTAGAAAGGCTTCTTAGTCAGGGCCCTTCATGACAAGAAAGTCATTTTGCCTTTAGGAGTTTGGAGAATTTCTGAATATCACTCATTTACTTCTCTATAGACCCACTCAGTATTCAGACTTAGAAGGGGTCTACGTTAGTGAAAATTTCATGGAAAATTCATCTCATCCACCTCTGGTCCTCTTCATAGCAACTTCCACACTTCCCTCCAAATCTCTCTTTTCTTCTAAACATTCCATAAAAAATCTCTTTCCTTGATTCTTCTTTCCCCATTCAAAACTCTTTTTCATCTCTCCTTGGTCCAAGAATTTATTCTAATGTATTTCTAATATGAATTATTTTAACTTCTCCAGACATCTTCTAATTCTTACTACCCATTACCACTACAGCAAGAGGCCAAAAAAGAAAAAAAAAATTCTTAGAACCCGGAGTAGGGTAAGATTGTGAATACAAATATAGTAATATTTGCTCCCTCAACATTTACTCTTTAGGAAAATTCCAAATGTCTTTTTACACTAAAGTGGAGATGACAGATAAATTAGTGAGGAAGATACACATGAAGATTTAACAATGGTCAGGAAAGCCTTAAATCAAAGGAATGAACACCGCTATTTATGGAATTTCAGGCAGAGGGGATAAGAGGATGGTGTAATAAATGAGGGGCATGAAGAATGGCAATATTGATTTTTACAAAAGCTACCAGGAACACATGTTCTATAGAATATTATTCACCTGTCACTGTTATCACAACATCACTTCTGAGTGCCATCTGCTGGGATGATGAATGAAATTACCATCACATCAGAACTGCCACCACTTTCCCTGCTACTCTTCTTTTTTTACAATGGTATTGGCAGCTGTATGGGTAGTATGGGATACACTATGTTTCATAGTCACTGGTTTGAGATCCACTCAACAAGATCATCAAAATGCCCTTAAGACACCTTCATCATGCAATACACGTTGAGTTAGAAACATGCTCCTGTTCTCTGGACAATTGTTGGAAGAGACAAAAACTAGGCAGACAAAAATATTTGCAGAATGTTGACTTCATTCAGACATGCTTTAACTAAAGAACACACTGAGGCTTTTGGAGAAGGCTGAGGAAGGGCATTTCAAGGGCTGGCAGGAAAAAGGAAAGCAGGAATTACCACAAAAAAAATTCTTGTCTTTCTGTTAACTAGAATGCAAATATACTTCTTTTTCTATATATAAAAAAAAATCCTCCAGAGCACGGCCAGCACTCAGCATGTAGGTCCTGCCCAGCAGTGTGGCAGTGTCAGCACTCTGTTGGTCTCCATCCCTGGACTTGCCTGGCTCCTGTGGGCCCTGGGCTCCCTGCTGAGGTCAGAGCTACATGGAAGCTGGACCTTTCCTGGTGACTGACAACAGAGCTTGTCTACCAGCTGAGAGACAAGAGTCAAGTGCTGGGAAAGGTGGCAGATGAAAGGCTGTGGAGATGCTAATATTATTCCCTCTAAAGGGAAGCAAGTCAGAAGAAAGCCTTTCTTGCCTGTGCAACAGGCTTTGTGCTCCTGTGCCCTGTAGAGTGGGTCTTAGATAAGAAAAAACATATGCCACTCAATACTGAGGTGGTTAAAGCCACTTTAATTTTCTAGGAGAGTCTTTTTTCATGGGGAGTGGGTGGAGGGAGGAAAGGAAAGCATAAGGGATGTCACTTAAGTGGATTCTGTGAACACGACTAGGTCTATAATGAATGCAAAGTTATTGAATACATGGCCTGAAGTGCTCATTAATAGAATGCAAATGTTCTGGAAATAGATTTTATTTTTCATATCCTTTAGGGCATTTCATTTATTTCTGGTATGTCCAAAGAGACCCATTTTCCTATATGCTCTGAGTTGCAATCTTTATTTTATGCCTGGTTTAACAATACCTGAAATGCCCATCCAGCTACTGTATAAATGAATAAGGATAAATTCTGTGCCAAAAAGAAAAAAACCAGGGACTCTGACGGTCAGCAGGGTCTTCACCAAAGCAGTGGAATGCAAATTAACAGTGGATAATCTCTGCAGAATTAGGCCTTTGCCCCTGGAATTATCACTAAGGCTCGGCTTTTTGAAGCCTTCTCTGAGGTACTAGTAACAGAGGAGATATGAAAAAGCATCCAGGCTAACCTGATGTTTATTAATGGCCCCAGGCTCAGCTGAGGAAGAATGAAGCTGAAGCCGATTCAGTAATTACCATGCGAAGCAGGAAGGAACACTGACTTAATCATATCGGTTGAGAGACATAAAGCACCAGAAAATATGAAGTGAAGAAAAGGTCTAGGCATCCTTTTATTCTTTCAGCATATAAACCTACCTTCTTACCCCATCCCATGTCTTTTATCTTGAGGAAAAAAATTACTTTTATATTCAGACCTCCAACTCTCCCAGCTCTCTTTACCTGCAATATTTCAGAGGTCCAAGGCTATGTAGGTAAATAAAAGAACTGTTTTCAGACTGTACTCCCCGTTCCTTCTTCTCTCCCCATTGGTTTGCAATGTGCTGACTCAGGCCCATCCACATCTAACCCATTCTGCCTTCCCAGGTTCCATGCTTTCATCCATGCTTCCGTACAAACACTTAAAAAAGAAGCAACTAAAAAAAAAAAAAAAACCATTTTAAGGCAAACTTACAGAATCACCCACTCCTGCCCCTTACCTACAGCTTCCCAGTAAAGGAAAGACCCACATTTATGAGACTCCCAGTTGTCTTCCTTTCAGAATTGGGAGTAAATATAAGTTTTTAACTAAGTAGAAAATCCTAGCTCAAATGTTGTGTTTTTCTTTTTCCTACCACTCCATAAATATTAGTCTTGCTGCTGTCAGAACTTTACCTTAAAAGGAAGAACTAATGTCCGACCTTGGACATTTTAGAATGAGATGGTCTCAACTCTGTCACTAATTAATTCATTGAGTGAGAGTGACCTTGAACTCTTCGTACCTCTATTTCCTTTTATATGAAACCAAAGAATACATTTTGGGGGGTTACTTTGAGAGTCAAACAAGCTAATGTATATGAAAGTGCTTTGAGAATTATAAAAAGCCATACAAATGTGTGTTTTTAAAGTTACCTCAGTATATCCTCTGCCTCTCCGTGTCTCCCTCCCCACAACTCTAGCAAGCACCCAGTGGTCACCTATCTCACTTTAGATAATCTGACCAAAATATATTAAGTCTAACCTACTTCTTTTCATAGTGCATGTTCCTCTACCACACTCAAATCGATGCCTCTGGAAGGACATTGTAAGATAAATTTATAGGATTATCCACCCAAGTGCCTAAATACAGCCTCCCAAAAAACTCAATGCCAACCTATAATGAGAAACTTGTTTTTATAAATGTAGTAAAATATTTCTAGTATTATTCTTTTAAGCGATCTCACCTTACATTGGTGCATTAAAACAAAAATTAATTGGAAAACCTGTTATTAAGCATATCTCAAATTATATTGTTTCCCAATTCTATGCTTAGAAGAAAGTAAAAAAGTTGAATGAGAATAAGAGCTTAAATTTATTGAACACCTACCATGAGCAAAGCACTGCTAACTGTTGGCAGCAACAAAGTTAAAAGCATGACTCATTTAAATACAAGGTAAGCACATGCCAAGGGTTTTTAACTCTTTAAGGAGGGAACCAGCAGTGATTCAAAAAGAATTAGAAAGATGTAAGTATTTATAGAGGCTGAAAAACAAAGAAATGCTTGAATGAATTTTTAAATTTAGGTACAAAACTGGTTCATGTTCTAGAAGGTAGTAACAAAGTAATCTTAGGGTTATCTTTCCAACTCAGAAATTATTTTCATCTCTTCTGGACAAAGTTAATTTGCATTGCTCCTCGACAAGAATCATTTACATTCCTAGTAATGTTTTACAAGTTAACTTTTACAATTACAGAGTTGTAAAATATCTTAATCAATACTACCAAATCCTAACTAGTGAATATCCTAATCGATAAGCAGCAAATCAAACAAAAGTACCCACTACCCAGATAATCCAACTCCTACTCAACACTGAAAAGACTTAATAATTTCCAAATTTTGGATAATTTTCTTAACAGCATTTTATGCATATTATATGGAAGAATACATTACGTGAGATCTACACAGTCCTGGAAAGTGATTATTATTAAAACCATTAACACAGATGAGGAAACTGAAAATCAAGAAGATAAATTTGTTCAAATTCAGTATAACAGATGATAACCCAGATCTGTTTAACTATGAAATCTTTGCTCCTCTTGCCACAAAAGAAAAGTATTTTAATCTTTTTAAATTGAGATATAGCATACATATGGTAGCGTGCATAAATCTTAAGTATACAATTTAATGACTTTTTATTTTTAACATTAGATGACACGCAATATTAGTTTCAGGTGTACGATGTACGGATTTGACATTTACATACCTTATAAAGTGATCAACATGATATCTAGTAACCATCTGACACCATACATAGTTATTATCATATTAACAACTCTGTCCCCTGTTCTCTACATTACATTCCCATGACTTATTTTATAATTGAAAGTTTGTATTTAATCCCCTTCCCTTTTTTCATCCATCTTCCCACCTTCCTCCCATCTGGCAACCATCAGTTTATTCTCTGTATCTACAAGTTTGCTTCTGTTTTATTTTGTTTGTTCATTTATTTTGTTTTTTTTAGGTTCCACATATAAGTGAAATCAAATGTTATTTGTCTTTGTCTGATTTATTTCACTTAACGTAATCTCCGCTAGGCCTATCCATATTGTCGCAAATGACAAGATTTCATTCTTTTTTATGGTCAAGTAATATTCCATTGTACATCTTCTTTATCTAGTCACCTATCAATGAACACTTAGGTTGCTTCTATACCTTGATTACTGTAAACAATGGTGCAATGAACATAGGGCTGCATATATCTTTTCAATTAGTGTTTTTGTTTCCTTCAGTTAAATATCCCTAAGTGAAATTGCTGGGTCATATTGTAGTTCCATTTTTCATTTTTTTGGAAATCTCCATACTGTTTTCAATAGTGGCTGCACCAGTTTACAATCCTACCAACAGGGCACAAGTGTTCCTTTTCCTCCCCATCCCCGCCAACACATATTGTGTGTTGTCTTTTTGATAATAGCCATTCTGATGGGTGTGAGGTGATACTTCACTGTGGTTTTGATTTGCATTTCCCTCATGATTAGTGATGTTGAGCATCTTTCCATGTGTCTCTTGGCAATGAGTGACCCATTAACATACACAACATGTGTGGGTCTCTAGTACATTATGTTGAGTAAAATAGGCCAGATGCAAGAGGCTACATAGTGTATGATTCCATTTATTTGACATTCTGGAAAAGTCAACAACATTGGAATAAAAACAGATCAGTGGTTGCCAGGAACCAGAGGCTAGGGGAAGAATTAACCTCAAAGGGGCATGAGGGAATTTGGGGGAGGGAAGTGATGCAGCTGTTCTATATTGATTGTGGTGGTAGTTATACAACTGTATGCATTTGTCAAAGCTCACATAACTATACTTTGTAAAGGGTAAAGACATATATGCAAAATTTACCTTAATTTTTTGAAAAACAAAAAAGAGCAAGATGTACTATCGTCTTTAGCAAACAACAACAACAACAACAACTTTAAGTCATTCAATTACACATAATGAGTCCAGGAATATATGCAGAACCATGTCTAACTTCAGACAAAACCAATGATTGCAATTCTAGGAATAGATCTCCAACAGTGCTAAAACTTTGGCCAGTAGCAGGATGCTCTTGAAAACTGTTTTTTGCTTGATTATCTTGCAGTAGACATTAAAACTGTGCTGTCGTTGTTTTGCATCAATTGCTTACATCTGGCAGCCAGTGAGCTATGAAGGACTCATGATGGTATAAAAATACTTGTAAGAATGGGCCAGATGAGCTTTTGGTGTTTGTTGAAATTATTACTCCACCTGGGTGGCTTCATTAGCAGCTATACATTATTGTCAGAGCCTGGGAACCTGAAAGCTGGTACCTCAGTCTGAGAGCAATGTCACTTTGTCTTTTGATTTACTTCTTAATGTTTTATCATTAAGAAACTTCATGATGCTATGTTGTGTCTTTTGACATCTTTCCATCAATCTTATCCCTTATGACTCTTATGAAATGTTCTACATAAAATCTGCCTTCCACAGAAAATCAGAAGTGGCTCCTTGAGCCTGGTTAGGCTGCCTCCTCTTTATTGCGCACAGTCTCAGTTCTCCACTCTGGATGCAGCCCCCACAGCTGCCCAGTTCCCAGTCTCTTGATAAACTTCTCCCATCTATAAATGCCACTCTTTTGTCCTCCTTCTTTCCACTGACTCCCAGTGTCCTAAAACCCCCCGAATCTTTAGTTTTGTCCCTCAGACTTGTGCCTGGTTTGTCACTCATTCCGTTGCCTCAGGACTTTCCAGTGAGCAGCGCAGGAGAAAAGAAAGCTACCTTTTCTCTTCTGTCCCCAGGTCAAGCATCCAGGAGACTAGTCTGGTTTTTCATATCACTATTTGTGATTGACTTTAGCATGACTCCTAGGCTTGTAGCTGGAAGACAGCCTTCCCATTTCTCCTATATAAATTACATTATATAAACAAGTCCCTGAAGATTCTCCTACCCTGTGAAACCTAAAGCTAGGTTCAGTTACACACACATACAATGCCTAAAACATATTACCTCCCACCAGAGCAAACATAAATTCATTGCAGCCCTCATGTATTTGATATTTTTTTTCTAAGAGTAGAGGTCACAGACAGACCCTGAGGAGTGACCACAAAAGCATAATATGAAACCAGTTTACTAAGAGGATGGGTTGCTCCATAGAGGCCCACTGTTGGTAGGCAAATTGACCAAAATCTACAAAATCTGAGACTTGCCATTGCAAGACCATGTAAAATAGGGAACACTCATGAGGATAGGAGGGACAAACAAGGACAGCACCACAGGAACCAAAATTTTAATTTTAAGTAGTGGTTCTTAAATGCTACTGCATAAATCAGCTGCAGTCGTCTTCTCTCCAGTCTGACAAAATCAGAGCCTATGGCAGGTGGCCCAGAAATCTGTGCTTTCAAATCTCTCCCCAGGTGAGTCTGACTTTTGCTCAGGTCTCAGAACCCCATGTTTTGAGGCTCCACCAAGAAAAGAGCCCCCCACTCTTCTACATTAATTTATATAATCCTCGCTATGATTCTATAAGGAAGGTGCTATTATTGTCTCCATTTTAGAGATGAGAACACTGAAACACAGGTCACACCGCTGGTAGGAGATGGAGCCTGGATTTAAACCCAGATAATCTGGCTTCAGAGTCCATGATAATATTTCAATAAAACTATGTAAAAAAGTAAAAATGAGAAAGCAAAATATTAGGGCACATGGGGAAAAGGGATAGGAAAAAATGAGAATCAATGAGAGAGTTCTTTTATAGGAATTACGGAATTATTGTAAAAAACAGACATGACTTCCAGCACGCAGTGGTAGGTACAGATTCAGTGACGTGCTTTTCTTTAAGGCTGTACAATGGTCTTAATGACAGCCCCCAGACAATGCAAACTCAGTCACAAAAAAAGAAAAAATTATCCCCTGTAGACTGTACATGAATTATATTCAAATACATTTGAAAAAGATGTCTAATCTTAAGAAAGCCTGATCAAGGGAAGCATGCTGGTCTCCGAACATTCTACTCAAGGAAGTTTTTACCCCACTGTATATTATTTTCCCCATTGTCTAAAAGGCTTCCTTTTTTCGTCTAACCTAGATGGACACCATGATGTCATGCTGATTTGCCTTCTCCTGACCTAAACAGTAATGAAATCGAGGTCCTTAAAAAACCCCTCCTATTCAGAGCCAGGACTCTATAAAAGCTTTTTCAGATATGAGACGATTGTCCTGATAACATCTAGTCTAGACATAGGGACTCATGAAAGAAGGTGCAATTAGAATCTTTTAGTCTGGAGTGGATGTCTTCAAATAAGTTTTTTAAAAATCTAATTTTAATGTGTGTTATTTTTATAAAGAAAGTGAGAGAGCAAGCATCTTTTCCAGGTTTTCATCAGGGCAGTTAACTGTGTCTTCTTTCTACATCCTCTAGAGCTGTCAGCGTCAGTAACTGAACCTGTGATTGGCAGAGGCAGAATTTCTTTTGCAGCAGGCACGGGCTCTGTGTACCTAACGTGCTGAGAAGCAGGCCACTCACTGTCTCAGCACAGGAATGGCGTTCCCTGAGGTCCCACCAGTGTAGCCATGAACCTGTTCAGGGTCAAAATTAATTTAACAGGAGGAGGGCCCATGTGTGACACTTTTTTCACAGAGCATAGTTATTTGTTCGAACTGTCGATGGGGAAAATAATTTATCTTCCTCTGGAGAACTCTGCTGCTGCCACTAAAGTAGCAAACATCTGTTTGCAGCAAAAGACCCGCCCATGTTATTATAAAGTGGAAGAGGCCAACAAACAACCCAATTAAGTTATAATTACCTGAACTACTATAAATCATAAGGAAGGCCTTCAGGGAAAAGAAAGGGAAGAGAAGTTGCTTTTATATTCGTGCGCATGAATAATTGTTCAATGGATACATGAACGTGCGACTGCCTACTCTGGTTGTTTTACTCTCCAGAGGAATCTTCAGCTCCTCTTTCTTGCTCTTCTCCCCCTGTTACCTCCTCACAGACAGACACTTGACCATTTAGTGCTATGGAAACCGCTCAAATATTTTGTGTGTCTACTCTGCTTTCATCTTACACCCTACTCTCTTTCAAAGCCTACCCAGCCTTTTTAAGGAATGGTTTCTTCAAAATGCAAATCTGGTCATATCAGTCTTCTGACTAAAATCTCCTGGGGTTCCTTATTTTTCCACATCGGTTGAAATATTATGGAAGGAACTACCCAAACCACCCCCCGCCTGCCTCTTCAATCCATAGAGGACCCCACCAACACACTCTGCCATTTGCTTCCTCAGTGCCATACTCTGTCCCACCCTCATGCCTCTGAAAAGGCAGTTACCTCAGCCTGCAAACCCCGCTTTCTCTTACTTGGCCCTCAGCCACTATCACAACTGCTACCTCTGTTCTAAAGAATCTTCTGGTAACCCAGGCAAAAGAAATCTATCTCCTCCCTATGCTTCCTCTTCTCATTTTCCCCATCTGTGCCCCGATGTTGTTTACATGGCTGTGTCAGCTACTTAACCATTTTGATTGAAGACACGAAACTTGTTGAAGAAAAGACGGGGACCTGTTTTATTTTTCAAATGGCCACTACCAAATCATTCCAATCAGCTCTTCTCTCCCTCTGTGAAGCAAGCTTTCTGAACAATATTTCATTCTGTCCCTTAACTCTTCTGTCACTTCTGTTTGTTAAAACAATCTGACCCAATAAACTATCTTCTGTTTGATTCAAACTTCTCTCCATCTCCCCAAGGCAGCCAGACTAGGCTGAGTAGGAGGTGCATCTCTCTCGGACATGGTCCCCATCTTACTCACAGTGTCAGAGTGAGGCGGAGGAGCAGGCGTCCGTTCCCTTTGTCACTTTTCTCATCGGCTTCAGCAGTGATGAGGTTGCTGGCAGCTCTGTTGTTTTTCACAGCTGGTAGGTGGGGCGAGGGGGAGGTAGTCATATAAAGAGTCAGCGTGGTGGGATGGAAGCCCCAAAATCTCCACTGAAGAAGACTCAGGCCCAAGAAAGTCCCCTAAGCATTGGTGGTTCCTTCCTAGGAGAATCACATGAAGCAAATCACTTTTTAAATTTTTATAATTTTAAAACAAAATAAAATGATTAGATCTTAGAGAAGTCTGACCCAGCATCTCTCAAAGTATGCTCTGAAGAACTAAGGTTTTCTGTGAAGACATGGCTCAGGGGCCAGAAACATTTGGGAAACCATATTTTGTAGAGCCCCCTCCCACCATAGACATTGGAATGTCAAAAGCTCTTAGGAGTTCTACAGTAAATAAGCCTAAAGTGCTATAACCTAAGATTTTATAAAATTATTTGAACTCGGAATTTCCTGCTTCAACTTTTTATGCCATGTGACACTTATTGACCCAATTTGAAGCATGCTGGCTTTTGTGATGAGGCAGTGTTGAATGCCAGAAAGAATATTAAGAAATGACAGTTAACAAGGCCTGGATCCGTCTGCTTAGTACCCTGGAGTACCCTTTGTACCACGGAGTTTTATCTCTCAGGGTCACTTCTCTAGCATCTAGAAAACATGGAATGTTTTAGCTCATTGCAGCTCCAACCTCCCACGAGATGTATTCAAAATGACCTCATGATTCAGCTTTCAAAAATTAATAGTATAATTAATAGTAAAAAGTTATAGTGTGAGTTTTTCAGCAAACCTACAGAAATTCTTCCTAATTAGGTTTTTTAAACCTTTATATGAAGCATTTGTCAAAAGGCAGAAAGATTTGGGGGGGTGTAAAAGAAATAACAGGTTAATTTTATGCCAATTAATTCTAAGATATGATGAAAATTGAAGAGGTAAGTTATCAACAATTTTAGTTTTTGTATACATAAGGGATGATACAAAATATATCTTACATGTATTTTACTAAACACAGGTAACACCCAGGCTATGAAAACCACAAAAATCTGGCTTAATAAATTTTTGGCATGTGGATTTTATCAGGGAATTACAAATCAATTTTAAAAATATAAAAAATAAAAAACCCCTGCATTTTGTTATTTTTGCAAAATTATTGGGAAGGAATAAAAATTCATCATCAAGCAAATATTGAATTAGAGCTTTTGGAAACTTAATTCTAAAATTATAAAACCATACAAATAGAGTAATTCTAAAAAAATATCCATGAGACCCATTTTTTGTTGTTTTCAATCAAACTTAATTCTTCCACACTTGTAAAATATTTCAGATTTCTACTCAGTGGAACTCACTGCTGTTTACTGAAGGGTTCTAGCCACCTGAGAATGGCATCTGTCTTCCTGTCACCATGCCAACTCCTTCAGCTACAAACAAGGGATTTCCCTGTTTTTTCCAGTCTTCCCTCCAATGGGGGAGAGACACACTCACTCCTACCTTGCATTTCTAATTACAGTTGGTTTCTTTCCTCCACTTTTCTGTTAGCAAAAGGCTTGAGATGAAATTTTTTGTCTTTTTAAATATGATTTTTGTTTTCTCACCATTTTTACTGACGTCTTTGTGTGGTGCAGTGGCTGGGATCCCACTGCATTTACATGGCAACCAGGAAATCAGTCATTCAGAGTTGCCATGGTAACCAAAGGGGGGAAGGGAGGAGAAGTCCATTTCATCACAGTCCGCTGTGTCCCTTCCTGGAAGCCTAAAGAATATTTAGACGTTAGTCATTATAAACACAACAACAAAATGCCTCTTGGCATCAAGACAACTGTGTACTGGCCTCACAAAGCGTGCTGTAGATGAGGGTGTGAGTGAGTGTGTGGCAAACATCACAGCAACAACGTGAAGGGCGTTGCCTTCTCCCCTCAGCACATGGGGTGCTGCTTGGTTCCCTAGCAAGTCTGTAGAGGGAAGTCTGTAAGCACAGGCTCCACACTGAATCGCCCTAAAGCTTCAGGTCTCCAGAGGAAAAGCAGGTGACCGGTGTTGGGTAAGGAGAGTGAGTGTCTTGCCTTGGGTGGGGGTTCAGCTCTACTTTTATGGTAAGGACTGAGGAAGTGGGGCAAAGGGTGCTGTCCTAAGAAAAACGGAAGTGTCTGTTCAGTCTTGTTTCCTGCCACATCTGCTTCTGAAGCTCAAAGTTGTCATGTTTTAAATTTAAAAAAATGAGAGAGAGAGAAAGTCATGTGAGGTTAGCCAGTGAGATTATCTTTTACTGACATGATAATTAGAATCCTCACTCAATAGACAGATTATGTTTTATACCAGACAGTAGGGGCCCTGGACCCCTGGAGCAGACCTGGCTCCTGGATTTATTTAGTATGACCTTTCGTGAGTCAGAACTGACCCATAACTGATCACAGTTGTAACTAAAGTTGAGAGTGTACTACTTAATTTTAAGTCTTCTAATGACAATATTCTAGTGGGCCAGGACATAGAAATGTTACTCTGTTAATGTGGATTCTTTTCTTTGTAAAGTGAGAAAAATCATTTTATCTTGCTTTCTTTTTAAAAAAACGACAGAATATTGCTCTTTCCTCTTTTGATGGTGAAATGAACAAATTCTTGATTTCCACCCCTCTTCCCTCCAAAATGTTCCCTTTCCCTCCCTTGTGTTCATCTCAGCAAATGGCTTCAACATTCATCCTTCGCTTTAGAGCCTTCCTTACTCTTACATTCAATTTAGCAGCAAATTTGTACATGTCTGGTTTCAAAGTATAACCTGAATTCAGTCTCTTCTCTCCACCTTTATTATCCATCATGCTTTAGCCATCATCATCCTTCTTAATTCTAAAAGATCTTCCTGTCTCAATTCTAAGAGTTTCTATTACATCCACCTACATCCCAGTCTCACAATGCAAGTCAGGTCACGTGATACACCTGTTCAGACCACTCACAACCATCCCCATGGCTGTGTGTGACTCTCAGAATACAACCACAGCTCACCAAACTCCAGCTGATAAGGTCCCTGACTGCCTCCCCATCCTCACACCTGGACACTTTCCTGGTCGTGCCTTCTACTCTACCCCGCTCACCTTCCTTGCTGTTCTTTGAACACACCAAGTACTCCCTCATCTGGGGGTCTTTGTACTTGCTGGAACACTCTTCCCCACATATTAAGAAGCTTCCTTCTCTCACTTTCTCCAGGTCTCCAAATGCTCTCTCCTACAGAAAGCCCTTCATATTAAGCCTGAGTCTTGGTAGGAAATAGAAGTCACAGAATTTTTAGGAAAATGAAGGGATTCATTACAGAATGAATGTGTGCAGGGTTAACGAAACCAACAGCAAGATTCAATGCCACATCTAGGCCTGAAGGGCCAAAGGGAAGAAATAGTGTTGTAGAAGCCCAAAGAGTGCTGCGCTCCTGGAGATTTCTGGGGCTGCCCAGAAGGAACTCTGGTGACTAAGGGAGGAAACCAGGGCCAGGGCGGAATGTTGCAGAATAAACACAATGACCTCACTTTCTGCACATTAGCCAAACACAGCTGGAAACCAGAGTCCAACAGAGTCAGGGTAATGTAATATTGGGTTCTGTACAAGTTACCTATTGTTGCATAACAAATTACCAAAACACAGGGACCTCAAACAAACATTTATTATCTCTTCCAGTGTCTGTGGGTCAGGGATTTGGAAGCAGCTTATCTTGATGTTTCTAGCACCAGGTCTTACATGAAATTGCAATCAAGATGTCAGTTATTTGAAGGCTTATGTGGGGTGGAGGGTCTGATTACCAGGGAGCTCAGTCACACGGCTGGTGAGTTGTTGCTGGTTTGGGCAGGAGAATGGAGATCCTCTCTACAGGGCTGCTTGAGTGCACCTGGTTTTCCCCAGAATGAGTGATGCAAAAGGCCAAGGTGGAAAGAAGCTATAGTGCCTGTTATGACCTAGCCTTGAAAATCACACACTGTCACTTTAGCCTCATTCTATTAGTCTGACAGGTAAGTTCTGAGTCAGTGGGGGAGGGGGAGACCACACAACAGTGTGAATAGCAAGAGCCAAAAATAATTGAGGGTATCTTGGAGATACCAGGGGCACAGAGCTGAAGAATGAATTGAAAGGGGAGGGGAGGGGCAGAAATCAGAGACTAACTAGCACTCCTTCTTGGCCATCTACTTAAAATATTGCATGCACCCTCTCTACTCTATTTTATTTTCTTCACAGGACTTAATGCCATCTGACATATTATATATTTATGTGTTAACTTTTATTTTTGATTCTCCCACTATTACATAAAATCCGTGAGATAAGAGACTTAGTCTGTTTTGTTTCTGGTGGGTACCTAATAAGCTTCCAATACTTGTGTATTTGAATGTATAAATTATACCCAATTTTAGATAAAAAACAAATGCTTTTAACTGACCAATTTCAGTAACATCTCCATTGTTTTTAAACTAAAAGGTTATTTACCCCTCTCCCAATGAGAGTGCTACTACTCAGTGAATTAGAATTTGCCTCTTGGAGCTTTGCAAGCAATACAGTTCCCTCTTGGTCCTCTCTTCCTCTTTGTCTTCTTGTATTCTCTTTTGTTATTTCTTTGAGGTGTTGGCATTGGTATTATTTTCCCTTAACTTTAAAACCAAGTTTTCATATTTTTTCCTCTTAAAACTAAATTGAATTGTCTTTTGTTTATTTGGCTCTCAGTTGAGTTCTCAGAGATCTTATTTAAAAAATGGCTCTCATGAGAAAAATAAAACTCTACCTCCTAACCTTTCTCCTTATTTCCCCTCTTCTGTTTATTCCTAAAATCTTCTAAGGGCATCTATGAAAATTTCTTGTCCTTTTGTGGCACCTATGAGGCTAAAGAGATTGCTGGCTTCTGGTTACTGACAGTCAAAAGAGAACACGTCACAAGGAGAAAACATTTCTCCTGGCGCACTGTGGATCTCATGTTCACGGTATTTTATCCCAGCCGATCAGAAGAATGCAGTCTCAGAAACGTCTGCACCCAATCTACCGTGGGTAGAAGGATGATTTTTACCCTCCATCAGCCCTAGAGGGTATATTATAAATAAACACCTTTCCAGATGGAAGCTGGAGAAACTCTCTTATGTTACGAAGTAGATTCCCTTGGTGTGGAGAAGACAAGCTGATCGTCAAAGTGGGTGAAAAGACATGAATTGGTGCCACTTGTATATACTCGATTGGTCCACATGAGATCACACTTAAGTCTTCATTGTATCTCCTTTTCATAACAAGCTGTGCCTAATTTACCATCCACACTAGAACTAGCAGCTTTTACCTCTTAATGACATTAAACCTCATTATTTACACATAAATTTGAACCGTGAGTTTCTATTATTCTTATAAGGTTCATTCATTTAATAAAGGTTTAGTGAGTGCTTACTATGTACCGTCAAGGCCCAACTAATCAAGATAAGCACACAGTCATCTTCCTAAAAATTTAGGGGTAGAAAGGTATTTTTATTTTCCCATCAGATGGTTGTCATAAATGGGGGCGTGTTCTTTGAAGGATTTCCTTAGACTGTTTGTACAGAATAAAATGGGAGTGTGTCTTGCTAATGATTAAGGAAATTTATTTATTCTGAACACTTCAATTTCCTCCTTGAAATCTTATTTCTCTCTGGTGGGGTCCCTTCAGCTATGGCATGTACAGCTTTTTTTCTTCTTGACTGTATTATTTGAGGTGATTGCTGTCACCTGTTTCAGACATAACTATTGATGCATGTAATCCTTAAGTTAGGGTGCAAGCAATGCAGTTTTTCATTCTTACAGCAAAGTGCTGAATGAGTTTATAGTGTATTGACGATTTTTTAAGTCATGTTTATGCTATCAGTTTTCAGTTAGTACAACTCTACTTTCTAGATGCAAACATTTGGGGGTGACGAATTAGGATGAATGTACATAAATATTTTAATGCACACAAATGACTTGCTGTGGTCTGGGTGAATTTCAGTATTTTGAGCTGGGAAGGAATCAATGACAATAACTGATCTTGAGCAAGTAACCTACTCTTTTCATTTGAAAAAGCCATAAATGACAATGTATAGATGATGACAACGCTTACTAACAAGGCACTACAAAACTTAATGTGTGTGTGTGTATGTATGTGTGTGTGTGTGTGTGTGTGTGTGTGTGTGTGTGTGTATTACAAATAAGCTTACAGAGTTTTGGCTTATATTCTTCCTCTTAAAATTAATCTCTGTACTTTACCTTCTATTCATATGTACAAAGAATATTTATTGCACACCTACTAGGTGCTATGCACTGAGTGTGACAGGAGGTACTAGAAGTACATATTCGAGTAAGACATTACCTATGTGTTCTAGAATTCCACTTTTGGTGGAAAATAGACAAAGAGAACCACACAAGGACAATACAGTGTGAGAACAGCTATCACCAGGATAAGCAAGAGGTGATTTGTGGAGGGGGGGAAGGATATATCTAATCTAGCCATTTTCTGCTGGAAAGCTGTACAAGTAAAAATAGTAATTTGCTAAGAAATCTTACCTATTGATTATGTTTGCCAAGTCAATAATTTGAGATTTCCAAATTTACTATACACCACACAATTATTCTCTATTGAAATTTCCCTGTGTAATCATGAAAATAGTACTTAAAGAGTGAACGACTTCTTACTAAAGTAACTGAAATCATAGGAGGAATGTTAAAATGTACCTTCCAAGTTTACAGATTTCCAAGAAGAGCAATCAATTGACAAAACTTGGTAAGAGCTTTCTACATATAGTGGTGCTTCGTTATCATCTAAGTAAACAAGAGATTTTTCTTGCTGGTTTAATATTATTACTTGGTTAGTAACTTCAGGATATTTTCTTTTTCAGCATCAGTATCACATTTTCCTCCTCACTATCTTGTCTTCTCATTTTCTGATTCCCAGTAACAATTTTTGATAATATTTTAAGGAGCCTTGGTGGTTTGTTTGTTCATTCTCTTAGAATTTTGTAAAATGTATCTTTTTGTATTTTCAAAGTGGCCAGTAGTGCTCATAACTTTCTCCCATGGGACCTAATTGTTTAGATTCACTTAAGGTTAATAAACACATACTGAGCATACACATATGCCAGGCACTGCTAGGTGCTGAATATACAGAGATGAGAGATACAACCCTTGCCCTCAGGGAACACTCAATCCAGTTATTAGACTCAAGTGGACTCTAGTATAATAGATTTATCATCCAACATTTAATATCACAGTTCCCTCCTCAACTCATGTGGTTCTGTTTCTGAAATCCTATCACAGGAAAGGTCAAAGTGAGAACTTGAAAATTTAGGAGGGAAATAGAGCTGAAGAGACCAAGGTCATAAGCAACTCTATGAATATTCTATAGAATGAAAATCAACAAAAACACAAAGACAGAATGCCTCCAAACGTCTTTTATTCTCTGGGCTTTTGCCAACATACTTACTATCAAAATAGATCACTCTGTCTGGTCGACCGACGTATTTGGCACAGGAAAAAAGTCTTCCGTGCCTACAAATTATTGGAGTTATTATTCTGTGACTTTTCTCTCAAGACACTTCAAAATGATTTACGCCTGTGATATTAACCTCACTGATTTGTGTTCTTTAATTCTGACATTCTTTTCAAAGGATTGTTTTTCCAAGGCTTTGCTTGTGCACAGTGTTCTCTAACCTCTGTCATACTTCTTTGCTATCTCCCTCTTCTTGATCTCATTACTCGTTTCCTGTTGTCCTTGATTATTCTGTATGGATCTTCAGGACTTCTTAGAGGGGGTAAGTTGCATTTCACGGAATTACCATTTCTGTTTTTATGGTAATAATACATTGGTTTAAACCCTTTTGTTACCCTAGTTGACAGACCAGCTCCACCTTCTGCTGGTGAGGGGTTGGGAACATTTTCTGCTTATAAGAAGACCAGAACTTCAAACACTTGGCAGGTAGTCTCCACTCAGGTAGTGTCTAGCTTTTGTTCCTACTTAAGCTGGCCACACTCCCCCTGGGCACAGCTGTTTGGTTACACATCCATACTTCTATGGCTCTTTCTTACCTAGTTCCGGCTCTGGTTCTGCCTCCTTCCCCAACTCCTGCCTTGTGTCCATATATACCCAGTGCCATCATCGATAAGACCTCAGACTTTATGATTAGCCCTTCTCCAGTCCTCCCAGCTTCTATCTACCCTTAGCCTCTGAGCCCAACCCCTTCTCCTTCACATCAACATGTGTATTTGTTTTCTCATGAGGTGTTAAGAGAGCAGCCTTCTTGAACTCATTCAACACTGACAACCTCCCAAGGCTTTATGTGTGTAATACACACACACACACACACACACACACACACATTTGGGTTAACAATCCAACACAAGTTCAATTTGGGGGACATTTTAGATAATTTCAGTGAAGAATCTGGGAGTTTCACATTATTCTACTTAATCTCCTAGTTAACTCTGCCTCAGGCAAAAGAAGAGGAGAACTCTTGATTCTAAAATTTTGCTCTCTCCAGAGGAAGAGTTGGCCATTACGCTGCAAAGCCCTGGACTTACTAGCTTTTTATTCTGGGCTATGAGACAGAGATTGACATTTTTCATTTGTGAGGGTCAGCAACTGTCTCTTAAGAAATATTAGTTCTGTCCACCCTACCTACTGACTCTCTTTAAATCAAATATAATTCAGTCTTCTTGGCTCCTAAAAGTTGGGGGTTGCTCAGATGTCTGAGGAGAGGGAATGATCCTGTGACACACAGGTCCAATCATGATTATACCTTTTTTTAGAAGAAGTCTTTAGAAGGACTTCTATTTCCCTTAGCTGATCCAAGAAATGCTTGGAATTCCTTTTTTTTTTTTTTTTCTGTGATAAAATAATAGCTCAATGATTCATTTATTCTTAATTACTATTTGGCACAACAATTAAGCAAGCCATTAATTGTATTATCAATGTATATGAGTGGACAAGATTTGTTAATATATGAGTTCACCTTATTCCCATTGCAGTCTTCTCTCTTTATCGCAGCCCATACATGCACTCAAGGAGTGCCATTGCTGCTACAGTTTGTGGCTTTCTGATAAAATAGAAAAATAGATAGAGGAGACCGAAACTGAGACATGGACTGAAAAGTAAGAAGGGCTTAGCTAGAGAAGGCAAGTCAATCAAAATTGACTTGGCAAGGCAAGGGGAAAGGAGGGAGAGAGGAACAATATTGTAAAGAGATTAGAGGAAGAGTTGGGGGATTTGACATATGAGAAACTCTGGGACAGCTGTGAGGTGGCACAAACTGGAGAGTGCAGGAGGGAATGTGGAAAGTGTTTCTGGCTTATAAATTTTTCTCTTTAAAGTTTATCCAGAAATGCAAGTGAAGAATAGCTTTCTTTTTTTTTTTTTCTATTTTCTTAAAAAATTTAAATTATTTTTTGTTGCCAGACTATGCTTCTTCATATTCAGGGCAGAAACAGAACTGGGAGTTGCTCTAAGATTCTTTAGGGTCACCTATATGACAAATAGAAGAATTTGGTATACATGCACCATGATTTTATGCAATTTTCAAGGAAGGAAGGAAGGAAGGAAGGAAGGAAGGAAGGAAGGAAGGAAGGAAGGAAGGAAGGAAGGAAGTGGTTGGTTGGTAATGGCCAGGTTAACCTACTGAGAACTTTGTAAAGGCCAAAGATGAAGAACTGTTCAGAAGGCAGCCAAATTCCTAGAGATATTATTGTCTGAAAGAGATTTTTCAATATGAACTAAAAGATAAGTACCAACCACTCTCTGATGGTAAGAGAGAATGTGAGAAGGGAAGAGAGAGAGGATTAAAAAAAAATGAAAAAGACCTGTTTGAATTCAGAGTTAATGCCAGAATCCACTAATCCAAAATTAACTAAAGATCTGTTTCCATATTCTTTCCAACCATTAATAATTGTGCTACTCATTTTTTTGTAGACTTGGTATTATACATATTTAAAATTTTATAAATAAAAGCTCTGGTAACCTTTGGCACCAAGATTCCTGAGTTGGAGGTAATTCATGTCTGATCTTCATGGGATTGCAGGAGGGTGTAGGAACCTATGTCCAGTCCTCACTTACTCTTACAGTCCTATTTGCTGATGGTTCAAAAGCAGTTCCTCATTTTTAACCTTAAAACAATCCATTTTGTAATTACTGATATTAGTGAGTTGACATCAGGGGTCCTTTTGATAAAATATTTCCAGGAAGGAATAAGCAAAGTCTGTTCATGAAATTTTACATGAAAACAAAGGGTGTTCTGGGACTGTCTCAGAACATTCCACAGAAATTAAATTCTGTGTCTTCTGGGCTAATATGCTGTGGTCCCTCAGCTGGATTAGGAAGACCCACCTGGTAACTTCCCTGATGATCCAGTTATTCTGCATCAGCCCTCAATTTCCAACATTTCCTGTTTGTTTTCTTGCTGAAGGGTTAAGACAAGACTGGATCTAAAGAGTAGAGCTGGAGAATTAACTCCATTGCTGAGGAAGATTAGCTTTCCAAGTACTGATTCCTGGGGAGTGGTTTCTTAAGCAGGTGGCTTGGCAATAGAGGATTCCCCTGCCCCCAGCCTGTGTTTTATATGCAGCTTCTCTAAAGCACCTTGTGTTGGTATTGGGGAAGAATGACTTGCAAGCTGAGAAAATTTTCACCAAGACCATCAGGGTGTAGTCATGAATATACTAACTGGGAGGAACCTGGAAGCTAAGGACTGGTTCCGGTTTGGCTGCTGACTGTCAAAGTCACTTGCCTTCTCTGAACTTCAACATCCTTTAAAAATAATAAGAGCTAGTATATATTGAACACTTCCTATGTTCCAGGAATTATCTCATTTAATCCTCAGATTTCTGCTGTAGGGTAGGACTATAATCATCTCCATTTCGTAGACGAGGAAATCCAGGCCTGTAGAAGTTAAATAATTTGCCCAAGTTGATACAGTTGGTAATAACAGGTTGGATTCAAAATCCGGTGGACAGACAGCCTAGTCTCTACCCTTATCCGTAACACTACACTACCCCCCAAAGGACTGGCTGGCCATGAGGGTCCTTTCAGTTCTACCGGTGTGGGGGCGGGGAGAGGAAGAGGGTTCTATTTCTGGGCTGCGACTATATAGCATTTAGGACCTTCTTCCCCACCATCCAGGATCTTGGAACTCTGTCTTCCTTGTTAGGCAACAGGTAGCATTGCAGGATTCGGTTTAGCTCCCCTGCCGCACAAGAATGCTTATCAGGGCCATTCTCTTCTGAGTTATATGGGTTAATAAGTGGGACCTTGAAGAAATTAGCCATTCGGAATGTTGGCCACAGACAAAAATGCTGAGGCAAGAAGCTGCAAGTTCCCTGATAGCCGATTTGAGAGGGTCTATAAATCAGAAGGAGCTATTGAGGCTGGTGCTGGATCTGAGGGCCAGAACCTGGCCGGGGGCTCTTGACTGGAAAACAAAACAAAACAAAAACAAAAAAACCCAGCAGCAGCAGCACCAAAACCAGAAGCCAAGTTCAGGCTACCAAATCAGAAGTGTGTGCTGGGAAGGGGGCCGATGAGGCCGTTGCTGGAGGCCGTGGTGGAGGTGAGGAGGGCGAGGGAAGAAAGGGACGGGAGGAAAAGGCAGCAGCAGCAGCAGCAGCCAAGGGGCTTGGAACAAAGGGGGAAAGAGGATTCGAGTGCAATCCGGAGCCCAGGAGAAGGCGACACTGCGAGTAAGCCCTCAATGGGATGAGCGGGAGAGCAGAAAGTAGCTCACAGCCGCCCAGAAGAGGAGGAAGTGGGAGATGCGCTGCTTCCTGTAGAAGGGACGATGAACAAAGCTGGGTGGGGACTAGTCCCTGGGCTGCAGGCGCCGCACATCCACACGGCGGCCGCCGAGCGGAGCGGGGCAGGGCGCTCGCCGCGCACACACGTCGGCCGGGCCGGGAGAGGCACGCGCGTCGGCAGCCGCAGCGCCCAGGTACCGCGGACGCGTTGCAGGTCGCCCCTGGCTCGGCGGGGAAGATGCCCGTCGCCTGCGGCCGTGAGGGACTCGACTCCGGGAAGTTGGGGACGTTGTGTCGGGATGGGGGGAAGCGAGGAGGCTGGGATCTCTGCGAAGGGCTTTTGAGAAGGACCGAATGTGTGCCACAGGCTCTTAGAAGGGGAGAAAAGATGGTCACTGAGTTCAGCGGCTGGTCGAGAAGACACAGAGGGGGGAAGCAAGGTTTTCTCAGGCAGCAGGGCCAGGCTGAGGGGCCGCGAAGCTGCCGGCCGACCCGCCCGCCGAGCGATGCCGTCCCGTTGTAGGTGTGTCTCGGTGGCAAGCGTTAGTTAGTTGCATTCTATTTCCTGCACATTGCACTCGGGTGCCTTCTCTTTTGCAGCATACCGACTGTGATTTGGCCTTTTTTTCCCCCTTTTTTCTTTTTTTTTGAGGAGGGGCATTGCATCCTTTTGTACTCAGGATTTGCCAACAAAGGCTGTGGAATTGCGAATGGAGGGGCAGTATTTACCATTAAAACAGGGTGTCTTCCTCCCTCTGCTCTGGGCAGCTGCTTTCAGGATAACCTCAGAAACAGCTACCATTTGCCAGGAGGTCTGATCCTAAAGTTGCATCCTTTCTCAGAGGAGAGTGGCGGGTTTAACTTGTTCAGAATCAGATCCTGGTGTGTATATGGGTCTAATGTGTACATGGATTTTATTCATCTCTACATCAAGACGCATTTTTAACCTCCGTGAGGGACAAAATGTGGAAGGGCTGCTGTGTTGTTTTCTTACCTGTATTTACCATAGATAGACTGAAATAGTAAAATTAGAAGGGGATTTTTATTCTTTGATTTCTTGAGCAACGGGTGCTCTTAATAAGAATCTGGGACCATGACTTGTTCCTATTTATGAATGATGTGTAAAAGTGCATTAAATAGGTCTAATGGATAAGAAGTGAGATTGTGGATTCCTCCGGCATGATATGTAGGAGAGTTTAATATACTAGTGTAGCTAGCGTAGCTGGCTTTAAAAATTCAGCTTTGTCTCCCAAACAAAGTGTGGTTAAACAATAAATGGTCATTGATGAAAGGTTTTCTCTTGAGTTTTTAGGTTAAAAGGAGATAAATTTCCAGAGCAAAGAACTGCTTATAGTGAAGTAAAAAATAATTTAAAAGGTTGTATTTAGACACTAACAAATTCTTAAAATATAATTTTTAAACACTAAATATTCCATAGAGAGTGTAGATGCCTCCTCATTTATCATCATTCTAAATTGTGAAGGGGTTTTTTTAAATGCCATTTTATAAAATTGATTTGGCTTCTCAAAATTTCTGGTGTAGCAGCACATTTTGAGAGAAGACTATTTTGGTACCAAAGGAAAAAAAATGTCTAGTTTTCTGACGTTACTTATTAAATCAAACCAGTGCTGTCTAAGAGGCAAAACATTGCTTGTGTTGAAACCATGGAGCTCCCCTGGCCGATTCCTTGTGTTTAATCAAACCTGTGGGCAAAACAAGTCACACCACATATTCCATAGTTCAACTTCCCATTTGCCTCCTAAAGTAAATATGTAAAGATAATTTTCCCAGAGAGGAGAACTATGATAGATCTTGAATCCTAATTGGTGTTCTATGGCCAAGCTGCTTGTCATTAAATGAAGTAGAAAGTTGGGAATCTAGGCAGTATGAATGAAAATGGGGCTCACCCTTTGGTATTTATTCATCTACCTGCTTTATTCGCTAGATAATGCCAACTCCCTGCTCTGTGTGGGGATGTGTAGACAATCTGCGTTCCTCCTCTCTGTGCATTTCACATAAGAGTATGAAAATGAAACCTTGGCCCATAGGCACAGGAGAGTCAAGACAGCCCCCTGCTCTCTGTTAGAAAACAACTAAGAGGTGCCTATTTTGTGCACAGCACAAAACATTCCTTAATTATTAAATTCCAGCTTGAAGTATATTAGTAACAGCAGATCAGTAACTATAATGGTAGGAGGTTTAGGAAAAGGATTAAAATGCTCCTATGCTGTAAAATGAGACTGTTAACACTTACTCTAGCCACATGGAATATTGAAAGGCATGACGCTTTTGCCCAGGGTACTCAATGGCTTTTGAGGAAGTCAACCAACGCTGAAATTTTAATTGAATGTGTTTTTTTTTTTTCCTGCCATATGGCCAATGGGTGAGTGGAAACATGACTCCATTATTTCATGGCCAGCCCTGGGGCTCATATGGTGGGCACATAGTGAGTGTATTTGGTTGACTGACATTTTTACACTACTTCAGAAAGCAGGCCCAACTTTTGAGTATAAAAGTCAAAGCAGAGAGCCTGTTCAAAAAGATAACTGTGGGTATAATAAAGTAAAATCATGGAGTGTAAAGAAGGCAGGCTTTGGGAGTCAGGCAGATCTTCCTTTGAATCCTACCACTGTTTCTTACTATTTGACCTCTTACGATGACTACTGAACTTTGGTTTCCTCATTGTAAAGAGGGGTTAATAGTACATGACCAATGTAGTAGTTTTTGTTTGTTGATTTTTATTTTGTTTTTGCGTATGGATATGTGAATGCCTGAGACATAGTAGGTACTCAGATGTTTTTTTCTTCCTGAGTAGCACAAGGAAAGATTAGCAAATTCTTGATCTTTGCCACTCCCTCAGAGGTTCCGAGACATTTTCTTTACTGTAGTAAAATACATATATACATACATACATACATACATACATACATATACATACATATGCATATACATACATATATATATATAAAACATAAAACTTCCCATTTTAATCATTTTTTGTGGCATTAAGTATATTGACATTATTGTGCAACCATCACCACTATCCACCTCTAGATCTTTTTCATCTTAAGCTGAAACACTGTTCCATTAAACATTAACTCCCCATTCCCTCCTCCCCAGTCACTATTCTACTTTCTATCTTTATGATTTTGACTATTCTAGATTCCTCATATAAGTGGAATCATATTATTTGTCTTTTTGTGACTGTCTTAATTCACTTAGCACAATGTCTTCAAGGCTCATCCATGCTGTATCATGTGTCAAAATTTCCTTCTTTTTAAATATTCCGTTGTATGTATATACCACATTTTGTTTATTCACTCATCTGTTAATGGACACTTGGGTTGCTTCCACATTTAACTATTGTGAATAATGCACACATGGGTGTGTAAATATCGGTTTGAGTCCCTGCTTTTACTTCTTTTTGAGCACCCAGAAGTAGAATTGCTGGATCATATGCTAATTCTATGTTTACTTTTTTGAGGAACTGCCAGTACTGTTTTCCACAGCAGCTGTACCATTTTACATCCCCACCAGCGGTGCACAGTGGTTCTTTTTTGTCTCCACATTCTCACCAACATTGTTATTTTCTGGAGGCGTTTGTTTGTTTGTTTGTTTGTTTGTTTGTTTTTGATAGTAGCCATACTAATGGGTGTGAATTAGTATCTCAATTTACATTTCCTTAAACATTAGTCTTTTCATGTGCTCAATTGGCCATTTGTATATATTCTTTGGAGAAATGTTTATTCAAATTCTTTGCCCATTTTTACACTGGATTGTTTTCAAAGACATTTTTAAATAGTGAGATGTCTTACAAAGTTTGTCATAAAGATCATGATTATAACTTTGTGTTTAATCTCCTGCATGCATCAGTATTATTCCTGTCCAAGTAAAATACTTTTCAAAAATAAAATCAAAAGAAGAAAGAAAATCTGTATAGCTCCTGATGATTGATGATATCAAGAACTTGATAGTGAATTTCAAACCCTTATTGTAGACAGTCACACCGGGGACCCCACTGGTCAAGAGTGGTCAGGCTGTTCCAAAGAAGGCACTGGGGAGGCTGTCGCTTCAGTGTCTTTCAAGTCTCCACTCAGCTGGAAGAGAAAAAAATGTCCAGTAGGGAGCAGGGTCAGAAAAAAGGAGGAGATACTAAAGTTTGCTGTCAACTCTTTTAACAGGGAGCATTAATGATAGAGAAGGGCTATAGTAGTTAAACAACAACAATAGATTTCTGGAACAACAGGTTTCTTCTAATGAAATGAGATTCAAATCTAAATTTCACATTTGAAAATTAAAAAATCCTCTGTGTTCAATTTTCCATAACATATTTCACTCCTGATTCCCAACCTGGTGAGGCAAGGTATAAATGGGGCTGAGGAGAGCTGGGCAGGAAGATTAGGAAGGACTCTATTGAACAGGAACAATATCTGAGCTTTCTGCTGTGGGTGCAGATGTCGACCTTGAATGGTTTGAAGCATTCCTGAATGACTGCACGTTAACTTTTTGTCATGCATTTTGTGTGTGTGTACGGGAATAGTGAGGCTGGAGGATAATGACCCCTGACTATGTTTACTTTCCAAATCTGCTTATTTTACAAATTTTAGGAGGACCCATGCCTTGTTCTGTAGATCTGGAAGGAAGAGGGAAATTACAGAGCTGTATTAAGGCTTAGTCCCTGGCCTAAGATATCAGAGAATGGTACAGCTGAAAATGACCTGGATGTGAACCCAGTCTGTATCTACCCCTCCATGACAGATGATGACATCCACCCAGCGTTTAAGTTTTCTGTTCAAACTCACACAGTTGATTAATACCTCACTTCTCAATTCAATCTCCACTTCACTTTTCTCCATAATAGAGCAATGAAATAGAGAAAGTCTTTATACTGTCAAAATTTTTTGTAAAACCAAATTATTTTGTTTAAAAAAATGAGGGTAAGTTTTACATTTAACGCCCATTGTAAATATGGAGTCTCTGTGTTCAGATTTGTTCAAATGTAAAGATGCCACTGGAAATGAGATTCAGATTTTCAGGTAAGAGTATTAGAGATATATATGGCTCCCCAAAACTCTTATGTAAACAAAACAAGTTGTATTTAACAGGAGGCAACATCTAGACAGTCTCTAGAGGACTTCATTAAACATTAACAAAGAGGGAGGTCAAATCTCAAACATCTCTAACTTTAGTTTTAACATGTTTCGTAGAAGTGGTACCACTGTATACTTAGGTTTGAGATAAGACAGGGTAAGCCCTTTTATCTCTTGGCAAATATGTGTAAACAGTCAAGCTCTTAATGGAAAACTGGCCACTTGACCCCTTCCTCCCTATTCCTTTGGCCTTCCCTTGTACCCCTGCCATCCCAATTGTCTGGGGCAGACATTTCCACGTTCCTCCTCCCTGGTACCTGGCACTCAGAGCTAATGGAGAGGGTCTGGCGACTGGGTTGTTGGGTTCTATTCCAGATTTATTGCAACATCAGCAATGCCATTGCTGTTCTTTGAAAGTCCTTTTCTTCTTTCGTCTTTTATTCCACTTTTTACTATCCCTTGTGCATTTTCAGTGAAAACTATGAAACCCAAGTCCATATTCCCTTATTCATCACAGGTGACTCACCTTCTTCTTTTCTAATAAGGCATGTAGTTACAGGCTTCCTCAACCTCATTCTTTACCATCTCACGATTTTCCAGTCTTCATTTTTTCTTCCTTTCTAGGTAAAATTCTCAGATTTTTGTTTGTTTCTTTGGTTTTTCCCCCAGTTTAGAGTAAACGCTCTACTTGGACTCTCCATTTCATTTTCTTTTATTTTCTAGGGGACTAGGTTCTGACAATAATTCTATCTCTATCCTGCATATTTGGTTTCTTTATTGGACCTTTTCTCTTTGCCTGCAAACACACTTAGTTTACACATATAAATTTATTAAAAATTAAACAACCTTGCTGTCAACAGAGTTTCCCTTGGACTTTTTTTAAAACCTCTACTAACTTTGTTCTATCTACCTGCAGAGAAGAAAAATAGTTTTTCTTTTATCTTTCTAAGTTCTTGGCTGGAAACTCTATAACAAAAGATAGATTAATAAGAAAAAGAAGATGTTTATTAATATGTATATCTCATATATAGAAAGGAGATACTCAGAGAAGAATAACTAACTCTCAAAGGTGGTTTAGAATTCAGGTTTAAATAACATCTTCATCTAAAAGACAAAAGAGAAAAAAGGAGGTAGAGGAGGCCAGTTGTGGGGTGGTGATCAGGAAAAGCATGGTAAATAAGAGTAAGATTGTTATGTAGACATAGATTGATGCCAGTCCTTGGACAAGGGTCTTTAGTGATTTAGTCTCCCAAGTACAGACGAGAGGGAAGCACCTTTATAAATGAAGATTTCTTTTGTAAATGTAAATTTCTCATAAAAGAGGGAATTTCTGGTCTGTTTTCAGAATTTCTCCTGTATGCTATTTCCCAAAATAATCTCAAAATAATCCTTATGGCAAGTAGGCAGATTTTGAGGTTGCATATTCTGTCATCCACCATTCCTCTCTGAAGCCTCCCAACTTCTCCACTAACTCCTTTTGCTCTAAATATGAACATTCTCAAGATTTTACTTTACTGCCATTTAATTTCCCTTTCTCCCTTGATCAAATCCCTTTCTGTGATTTCAATCATTATCACCGTGTGAGTCAGTTCCCAAACTGATTCTCCATCCTGATCTCTCACCTACCCTCTAAATTTGCACATCAAGCTCTAGCAAACTTGCCAGACCACCCAGACCACTGACACTGAAACTCAGTCCAAAACAACCCTGACCATCACTATTCCCCACTTCTCAAAACCAGCTCCTCATCTCATTTTCATGACTGCTAATGATACCTCATTCTCCCAGTCCGTCAATTATGAAAACTCGATTTCATTATTTTCCTCACCAAACAATCTCAGGTGTAGCAGTTGCATAGCTCCTAGTTTTGTCATTGAAACCATATACTGACCCCTCCTACTCTTTTCCATGTTGACAGCCAGGTGTTTTAGTTCAATCTAGACAATTTGTTGTTTGTGTGCTTGCTTCTCCTATTTCCTGCTTCCCCTTCCACTCTTCATTCACCCCACCCCCCAGTCTTGCTTCTCTAAATAGCCAAATTCCATTTGCCTTTTAACGCTTAGTTCAAATGTTACCTCTTCCGCAAACATTCCTTACTTCTTTCCTCCCCAATAAGAAACCATCTTTACCTCTCCGAAATCTTTTGTTCTTTCATCATAGCAATTAGCGCATTCTAGTGTGTTAAAATGGCGATCAGCATTTCTTTTGCAAGATTTTTGAGGGGAGTGGCCACACCCTGTTTTATTTTTTTTCTTCTATATGACACAAAACAGTTTGGGTTGTTTTGTTGTTGTTATTGTTTGTTTGTTTTAAATTTCAGCTTTATTGAGGTATAATTAACGAAATTGTAAGACGTTTAAAGTGTACATCATGGTGATTTGATGTACATATACACTGTGAAAGGATTACTTCCATCCATTACTTTATTTATCTATCTATCTATCTATCTATTTATTTATTTATTTATTTATTTATTTGGGTGAGAACAATTAAATTCACAAATGAATTTTATTATTCATTTATTTAATGAACTTTCTTGAGTCACTTATTCTTTTATGTAGAGAGGGCTAGATACTGTAGGAGCCCTCTAGGAGCTCATAAACTACTAGAGAAACAAATACTGATATAACTACAATAAGGTTAGTCTGTCCATGGGCTTTAGCTGAATGTCTGCAATGTGCCACATGTCCTTTGATGGGCCACGGGGACTTGAACGAATAAAATAGGCCAGTCCTTTGTTTGTTTGTTTGTTTGTTTGGAACTTACATTCTAGTGTAATGTGGTGGTAATACTTTTAAAAAATACCTTTGTCCCAGCCTCAACCCAGACAAATTAGAATAGAATCAGCCAGGATTGGACCCTGTTGACAGAATCAAATTATAATACAAGAAAATATCAGGCAGTGATAAGTGCTGAGATGGATTAAAATAGAAACAAGTTGAATGATAGAAGTTGTGTGTATGATGGTGGTGGTATTGGAGAGTTTACTTTTATTAGTAAGTAATCCCTGAAGACCTCTCTGAGGAGATGACATTAGAATTTAAACCTATATTATGGTGAGGAGTCAGCCATGTAAAGATCTGGGAGGAGAGAGTTCCTAAGCAGAAGATGCTGGTGCCTTTCTGAAATAAGGAGGAGGTGAAATTCCCAAGGAAATGTGGCTTTTTTCACATGTATGTGTGATAATCTATAAAATATGTCTTTCATTTAAAGAGGGCAGTTTTCAGTTAAGCCAGGCAGACTCCAAATGCAGAACACTTGGTGGCTCTGTTGAATACTTGGTGGCTCTGTTGAGTACTTGGTCTGGCCTGGAATTGATTTACAGTCAGGAAGACTACTCTGTTTAATTATATTTTTCTACACTGCAATCAGCACTACAAGGCTTGTTGTCTGAATTAAACACAAATCTTACTGTTTAAAATAAACTTATGCACATAGTATTATCTCATAGATGAATAAAATAAAGAAAGCAGTGACTTCTACCCTTAATTCTGTTTGGGAGAAGCAGTGAAAAGTTGTAGAGGGCTCCCAACTACACAAGAGTCCAGCTCTCTGACTCATGTTTGAATGAGTGAAGATTAGCATGTTATAAGAATCAAGTTGATAACTAGCATTTGTTGAGCATTCAGCTTGTGCTGCTGTGGCTCGATACTTTACATACGTTACAGTTTTCCTCTAGTTTTAAAAATAAGCCTATGAGATGAGAACAGTATATTTTTCTATCAGGATACTTTGGGTTGCTAGTAATAGAATACCCTACCAAAATGGCTTAAACAATAGGAAACTTATCTCAAGACCTCCTGAAAGGAGGGTAAGTCCAGAGTTAGGTATTCCTAGCTAAACAATGTTCTTAGCAACCTAAATTCTTCCCTTCCTCTCATTCTGACATCCTCAACAGGTTGGTTTACCCTGTTGGGCCTGTCTCCTCACTGTGCTGAGGTGGCTATGTGATTTCAGAATTACAGTAAGATTTCAATGTCTAGAGGCACAGTGAAGTGGCTAGTTTCTTCTCACAAAACTTCTTTAAGGTTGCAGGAAAGCTATCTCCCAGCTCACATACTTATCTATTAGTAGCTAGGCAGATGGCCCACTGCAATTGGCTAATTTAAGAGTTTCCTCCTAAGACCATAGAGCAGCCCCGCCTTTCCAAAGAACACAACCACCAAACTCCAGCAAAAAGGATCGGTTCTGTTAGCAAGGAAGAAGGAGTTAATGGTTATCAGGGAGACAGCCAATAGAATTTGCCACTATTACTATTCACATTTTATAAGTGAAGATATCAAGGCTCAAAAAGGTTTAATCACTTATCAAGATCACACAACTTTGAGTTAAACTGTGTTTCCATGCATTTCCCTTTGATAAAATACACACTCATATACACAGACAAACCAAAAACTTGTTTTTGTTAATAGTAACGATCTAGGTAGACTTGAGAAAGAATCCTGGAAGGAAAAAGAAAATGGCTAATGCAAGACTAAGTAAAGGAGAACCTTCTTAACAAATTATTCCGGAATAAAATACATCAGGTTCTATAAAGCAATAAGAATGACATTTAATTAGAGAACCAGCCTTACATGTCTGCATACAAATATACACACACACATACATACATACATACATACATACATACATACATACATACATACATAAAATCAAATTGAGTCTTCATGACTGGTCATTTAAATCAATTTGATCTAACAAAATCTACCTTTGACCAAGAAACGAGTTACAGAGGCTAAGGTTCTGTGTGTGGTTATCTGTCAGACTTAACTGAAGACCTTTTCTCCAAAGAGGTATGTATTTTATTGATTATAGCACCTGTATGAGAAGAATGAGTAATCTCTAGATTTTCGATTAGAAGTTATTTTGAAAACAGGTTTTCACTTTCCAACTCTAGAAGCAATGCGCTACTCCATTATTGTTGCATTTTCTATGGTTCCTACTTTCCATGCTGACGTTGTATGTGAAGCAGGAGTAGTGAAAAGGAGAAATTTCAGTGGAATTGCCATCATTTACAGTGTTCTGACTGCTTGTCTCTAGGTGTGCTCCTGTGTTATTAATGGTGGGAGTACCTTTTCTGTAATAAAAGACTGAGTGCTTCCTACTCTGATATTTGCGTTTTTAAACAGGAAAGTAAAGTTAATTTCTAGGCTTTGCCAACAGAGCTCTGTTTAAGAAAGGTATTTAGCTGATCTGTGTAGAACCATGTGAGAAAAATTGTGAAAAAATTTAAACAGGAAAAGAATCTGTCATTTTAGGAGGCATTCCTTGGAGAACTCAGTTCATCCTTTTTTTTTTTTTAACTCATGCATGGTGGTGTGCCTTGGGAATATTGCTGTTTATAGGCATTAAAGACATTTTACAGTTTTTTTTCCTTTGGAAAAACCAATATAGAACAGCCCCAAGGTTTTCTGTTAATTAAAATGATAAAATTTAAGTATGCAAAGGTGAAAATTCCTAGGCAAAAATATTGTTAAACTTATCTTTTATTGTAAGTCTTAAAACAATTCTAAAATATAATTAGAAATATAATTTTCTAAGGCTTTCTACACAGGAGAGTATAGTAGTTAAAGGACTTTGGTTTAGATTCTGAATCACTTGGGCAAGTTGCTTAAACTTTATATCCCTCACTTTCTCCATGTATAAAATTGGATATAATAACGACAATACCTACTTTACAAAATTGTCAGGAGAAAATTATATAATGTATATAGAATATTTATTTACCATAGTGCCTGACTCAATAGTAAGTATTTAGCAGCGTAGCTGTTATTAGTAGAATTGTTATTGTTACTACAAAGTGAGAATATCTTTTATTCTATCCATGAGATTCTTACCAAGTTTCATCAGAAATGGTTATGACCCAATGTTAATTACAGCTGCTCAGAACTTGGAGTAAGGAATCACCTAAGGAAGCCTATTTCCCTGGGATAGTCATGTGTCGATATTTGGACATAGTTAAGTGTCATTCTCAGGCATGTGCTATTTGTTCAGTAATCCATGTGCTTAGTTATAAATATTTCCAGTTTTCCTTTCTAATTCATGATAGGCTTATCCTTCTCTGTCCACATTAGTTATGTGTAGCCATGTATCTTGCATTGGCCAGTGAAATGTGAGCAGAAATGATGTTTATCACTTTCAGGAAGAAGCTTATAAGAACCAGGATATAATAAGCACATTTCTTGGAAAATGGCAGTGGTAGAAGCTCAGAAAGAGTGGCTGCACTCTTAAGCCTGGGTCTTAGAGTAATGATGGTCTCTCTACTAACCTGTAATGGACATGGAGTGAGACTGAGAAATAAGCTTTACTGTCTTGAGCCACTGAAATTTGGGGGGTTGTTTGTTAACACACTATAACCTAGCATATCCTGACTGATACACTCAGATTATCCCTTCAAACTGCAGAGAAAAAATATTTATTATTGGTTACAAAATGTGTAGCAATTTGGAGATAGTAATTATGTGTGCCCATAATATATGTTATGTTATTTGTAAGCATCAGGAGCCTAGAGTCTTAAGTTAAAGAGATTTATATAAAAATTTTGAGTTAACATTTTGTTTTTATCAAATAAGATTTACTTCTATTTCATACAAAGGAAAATTAACATACTAAAATTACTACCTTTTTTTTTGAGGGAGTCAGGACTCTGATTTCCAGGCCTGATATGATCTTTAGGTAATGATTCGTCACATGGAGAGCTTATTCAGAATTGTGTCTTGTGAAGCAAGGGATGGTTTCAAGAGGAGATAATGCACTGAGCCATGCTTGTGGCTTTTGTCTCCTGGAAGAAAATTGTCTGCCCTAGGCTCTATTGGAATATGCTAGTTATAAACAATAGTGCTTCATACATAGAGGATTTTAAATAATATGTGTTGAATAAATTAGTGGAAGTAGTCCATAGTTCTTCCAAATGTCTAGACTCTTTCATGTCTGCATTAAAAAAAATAAATGTCTTTATTTTGGACATTAGTCTAAAAAAATCTTGATATTAAGACCTACATTTATTCTTTTGTAACACTTTACATGTGACCGACCATGTACCCACAGATTTAGGCTATATTATTTGATATTTTTAATGCTGATTTTATTTCATCTGATTATTTCATTTGGGTCTCTAAAACTACATTATGAAATACCTTAATTATTTAAATTAGGAACAGATTAATTATCTCCAGTGTACAAACTCAAATTAATTTCATTATTAACTTGAGTTTTAAATTGATTAATCTTGGAGTGTTTAAGAAACCAAATGAATTTTTTTTTCATCCTTAAGGAGAAGGGCATATTTGATTTGATGAATCTGTCTCCATCACACCAATTATGCTAACAAGAGCAAGAAATTTGCAAGAAAACTTTGGATAGATTTTATAAACCAGCCAGAAACCTGTGTGTCTGGGGCTTCTGGGGGAACAATCTGTGAGTCATTTTAAAAAACAAACACACTCATAATCACAGTGCATGTTGTTACCATGGTAATTAGGCCTGTCGAGTTGGCTTGCTTATGTTGCTGTAAAGTGAAGAAGGGGAGAGAAACAGAATTTAGAGCTTTGACTATCAGCTTCAATTATTTCAAGAGACAGTATAGGGGCTTCTTGAGAACATACTGGCACAGTCATCCTGAGAGGGAAGTGAAGAAACTCTGGCATCCTGCCTTTGTTATTGAATATAAGTTAGCCATATTAGCATTGGGTGTTGTGGTTCACAGAAGAGAAAAGGACCATTTGGCATTCTCTTGGGAAGAAGGAGGAAAGATAAGTTTCTAAAAATCTGATATATAATTACATATAAGTCTCTAAGGTCTACCTGGTGAGCTGTCTTCTGTGTAAGTGCACAGGGATTTAGTGATCCTCTAAAAAGCACCAAATGCCACTGACATAACATAATTTCAGATTTAAAGGATCCTCAGTATATTATTCTAATATAGTTAAAGACCAGATCTGGTGAGGCCATTGTTTTAGATCTGATCTCCAAGTAGACCAGGTATCTTTCCTGTATTTTTGGAGTAGATATGACTCCTTTATCTTGGACAGTCACCTTATAATGCAGCCCCCTGGAACACAGAAGGGAGCAGAGAAGTTGTGTGAGCTCTGTCAAATCTGGCACCCCTCCAGGGTAAGTAAATTAAAACATATGCTTGGTTGATGAATAGTCAACAGAGTTATTGGGTCAGTGGAATTACTGTTAGAGTGATTCATTATGATACTATATGGAGAACAAACAACACCCTTCAATTAAAAGAGAGTGCACATACAAAACTATTTAAGAACATTACTAAGTTCAGTTTAAGAAATCTAGATATGCTCTTAAATGGATACATATATAATAAGTCCCCTTATGAGTGGGGGATACATTTTAATCCCCCCAGGGGATGCCTTATCGATCTGATAATTGAGAGGCTATTAAGTGATTAACAGATAGGTAACATATACAGCATGGATGCTCTGGATAAAGGGTTGATTCACATCTTGGGCAGGATAGCACAAGATTTCATCACACTACTGAGAACCACACATAATTTAAAACATATGATATGTTCATTTCTGGAATTTTTCATTTAATATTATGAACCACTCATTGTTGACTATGGGAAACTGAGACTATGGAAAATGAAGCCATGGATAAGGGAGAACTATCGTAGTACATTGACTAGAGTTTTATTATTTTTTTTAGAGTATTTCTCAAGTAGATTTTAAAGCAGATTTTATTTAAACAACTTTGCCTTATTAAAACTATTTTTCAAAAGACTTGGGGTATGATTAAGGATCGTTAAATGTCAGGGAGTTTGTGTGTAATTTGTGCCCTGGTATATGATGTAATAGTTATTTCTCAAAACTATAGATTTCATTTTTTTCCTCATATGTGGGAAGAAGGCACATGTTGCCCAAAATTCATTCTGTGCTATCTTAATTTTCTTAACATTAGTAAACAAAGTTAAAGGTTTTTTTTGATGATCAAGGTAATTTATGGTGATTATTGAAAATTTGAAAAATGCTTAAATTGTAAAGAAAAAATAAGAAGACCCCTTCCATTAATGAGGTTGTTGGTTGAACCACATGTAAGAGACCTGATTTCACAGTGGCTTGCAAATGCTAGAAGTTATTTCTCTTTCATACAACAACCCAGAGGTGGGTAGTCAAACACTGGTTAAGATAGCTCTGCTTTACAAGATCATTAAGGAACCCAGGCTTCTCACAACACATTGTTCCATCATTCCTAGCATGTTTCTTTTGTTTTATTATCTAACAAAGACCTCACTATAATCAGCAGATGGAGAAAAAGTTGGAAAGGGGAAGGAATGACCCAGAAGTTATGTGCGTCACTTTTGCAGCCATCCCATTGAACTTTGACTCATGGCCAATACACCTAGCAGCAAGAGAGTCTGGAAAAAGTAGTTATTCTTGACATATATGTGCTAGCTTAGAATTTCATTATAACTATGAAATAAAAAGAGAACAGCAATTTATGTTACTTTCATTATCCCATACAAAAGAGATAATATATTGTTTACATTTTGATGTATCTTTTTCTAGTCTTTTTTCTAGAAAAATATATATCAGAAAGATTATAATATTTACTAGAAAATATTACATGTGGTTTAGTAGAAGAATTACATATGAAAAATATAGATATTATATTAGAAAATTTATGATGTATTTATAACTGTACATTAGAAAATTAGTTGAGGTCATACTACATATAAAATTTTATATTCTCTTTTCACTTTATATCATATGCATTTTTCCTCATTTGAATTTTTTGTATTCATTGTTTTAAAGTTCCATCATGTAGAATTTCTCCATTTTATTTAATAGATTGTATTGAATATTTAGGTTGCTTTTAACACATTGGTAATAATTCTTTGTCTGCATTTGGATTTTTTAATTAATTAGGATAAAGTCAAGGAGTGGTTTCACTAAGACGATGATTGAGACATATTTGAGAATCTTGATAAATGGTACCAAACTGCTTTTCAGATAGGTTGTACTGATTGATGCTATTGTCAATAATGTATGAGATTGTGAAACTCAGAGCACCCTTGGATAGGTTTATTTTACATATCCCCCTAATGATTGTCGTCCCTAAGTTTCATTCTCTGAAAGGTTATTTTTGTGCTTGGCTTTTTTTTTCTTTGCTGTCATTAATCATGAGATAATAGTTTTGTAATAACTTTGGCTCATTTAAAAACATATGATCCCTTAATGTCATCTGGGAATATAATTGGTCGGATTGAGATTATAGCATATGTGCCAGTCTTAAACAGTGTGAAATCTCTAGGGATACTGATGTACGTTATTCATCTCAGTGGTATACAGCCTTTGTCACCAAGAACTCTGCTGCCTCTCGTTTTCCAAGCCAATTTTGTGTTTTTATGTTTTATTGCAGGCTAGGGAAGTTCATGAAAAAAGGGACTCCTATTTTCATAAATACATTTCTTTTTCCTTTTTCTTTTTTTACGCCTACAGCATTTAGTCTTCCTAGGTAGTCTCCCATCCAAGTACTAACTAGGCCCAACCCTTCTTTGCTTCCGAGATCAGACGAGATTGGAAGTGTTCAGGGTGGCATGGCTGTAGACTCATAAAGACATTTCTTGAAAGAAAGAGTTAACAAAATGTCTGTTTCTTAGCTCAGAAATGTAAGCCTGCCTTTAGAACCCTCCTGCCCTTAGAAGCGTTTGGCCATTACCATCAAACCTCAGTTACAGCAACATGCATTTGCTTGTTCAGCTCTTAGGTATCATGTGATTTCTCTTTTTTCTAAAAAACTCATTTTCCTTTCTCCTTTCTTGACAGAAATATCTGCCAGTGAGCCTCTGGCTTTGGGAACTGAAGAGGTAAGAATTCTGAAATATTTTCTTCTAGGATCTTCTTGCTTCTAACCATAACTTCAAGAGGAGAAAATATGTCTTAAGTGATGCTATAGATAAAAACATTTAACATGTGATGTTTATCAGACATTCATAGAGCCTTTAGTATTATTGACATAACTTCAGGATTTAAAGGAAAAAAATGGCTCTCCTTGATAGTGAAAATCAGATTTCTCCATTTTCTTCTAAAAATACTAGTTGGAGAGCATTTTAGGTCACTGCCTTAACAAAGTGTATTCTTGTGGCATCAAATATGCCTAATTGATTGAAGCCTTTGAGGACATACCCTGTGAACAACAGATGTCAGTTAGGTAGATCAGAGATTAGATCAGAGAATGGTAAAGCCTATTCCTAACAGATTGGTTGTAGATACTCTAAGGGCTTTTCCAGCAGCAACAACACTAACAACAACAAAAGGTCAGTTTAATGCTGGTTTAGTTTCTTCTTGAAGAAGCTGTCTTGGCTCTTGAAACTAGCTAAAGCCACTTGAGTCTGCTGGTAAATTTGAAAGGTCACCATATTGCTGAGACAGGTGATGTGTCTCCTCTCCCCAACCAAGATTCGTAGTTTCTTTAAGTCAGTGACTGGGATTTTTATCCCTGCTCCTCTTTTAAATTTAACTTCATTATGAAAAGTTTCAAACATGTACCAAAATAGAGAAAATAGTATAATGAACTTCCATATACCTATCCTCTCAATTTCAACATTTATCAACTCATGGTCAGTGTTATTTCACGTATATTCCCCATACATTTCTTTTCTTTTCCCACTGGATTATATGACAGCAGCTTGAATTTGGTTGTTGGATTTTTAATTGTTTATTCGCATAATTATTGAGTGGTTAATTTATTTATTAGCAAAATGCTAATAAAATAAAACCTACTTATAATCTGATAGTTTACTGGAGCTAATCATTTACTTATTCTTTCATGAAATATTTAATATTTACTAGTGTTAGAACCTTCTTAGAATAAGAGAGACATTTTTCCTCACCTCATATTCATGAGATCCTCAAATTGGACTTCTGACATTTCCAAATGAAGTTATCTCTTGGAGATACACTGACAAAATGGAAAGATGACACTCATCATATAACTTTAATTGTTAAATGTAAACATTTAGAATATACCACTTTTTTTTAAACCAGTTTTGTCATATTTTTACTTCTTAATATACTGGGAACTTAAACACACAAAACACTTTTCCTAACTCTCGCTGATATACCTTCTTAATTTATTATAATATCTGTCCAGTTATCTACCTCTCTCAAGAATATAAGCTCTGAGAGCAAGAATAGTGTCTCTTGCTAACCATTTGCCTCCAGCATCTGGTGAGTTGTCTGAAACTTGTTGTATGTTTAATACAACTGTTGAATGAATGAACAAACAAGTGAATGCCAGATGCTGGGCATATGAATATGGAAAAGAGAAAGGCCTTGGCCCAGAGTTGCTCAGTCTCATGGGGGCGAGAACCTTGCAAAAAGGAGGTCTCTGCAGTGAGTGAGAGAGGAGAGGACTAACTTGGTGGGCAGTTGTTTGCGAAACTTGATGGACAAAGGGACATTTGAGCTATGACATGAAGTGCCATCCATCAGAAAAGTTTGAGAAAAGGCATTCTGGGAATAAGGAATCACATGTGACAGTACACAAAGGCCCCAAAGAGCATGGTGGAATTTTCAGTGGCAACGGTATGGTTGAGAAGTAGCAGACAGAAAAGACGTGGCTTGAAAAGCAGGCCGATGAAGCTTGGGTAGTAGGATCCTAAGTGCCAGGCTCAAGACTGAAATCTAGTTTGGGTGGGAAGACAGAGAAGGGCATATAATTCTTTTTAAAGATAATTCCTTAGGCTGCAGAGTGAAGTATAAAGACGTGGAGAAAGACTAATGGAAGGGAGACCAGTAGAGGTCTTGAGTTTGGAAATGATAGGCCTAATGTGGGAGAGTTGATAAAACTGCTGATTAAAGATGAGATTTGAAGGAGTGGAAGACATCTAGAATAACTCCCAGACTTCTCTTTTGTGAGATTAGGTGGGTGGCGATAACTTGATTACAAATATAGGAAGAATGGATTCAAATCTGTGGGGTGGTCACATTCAGGTGGATATGTCCAGTAGGCTGCTCATAGATGGGTACAGGGCAGTGGTTCTCAGTCCTGATTGCACATCAGAATCTCCATGAAAGCATTTAAAAATATGCGGACCCTACTCAGACCAGTTGCGTCAGAATCCCTGGGAGAGGGGTCTGAACAGCTGCAGTTTTTGAAAGCTCACCAGGTAATTTAATGTGTAGACAGGGTTGAGAATGTCTTGTCTAGAGTTTATCAAAAGAAAGGCCTGCATGGTGTCTTCTTTTAATGCTACTCCATAGTGAGGTTCTTTGGGAGTTCAGTACTTAATATCTTATAGGTGAGGGCTGAGCCATCCTTATAGTCTACCAAATGTAGCTAATAATGAAGACTTTTATAAGTACTTGATGTTCTTTGTATGATATTTGTGTTGATTTATTTTATGCTAATAAATGTTCTTAAATGGTTTAAATCAGTCCAAGCAAATTTCTCAGTAAGGGCTGCAGGCATGTTGAATGGGACAATTCTTCATTGTGCTTTTTGTTATTCTGTCCTTGGCTAATAGAAGGCCAGTGGCATCTTCCAGTCATTGTGCTATCCAGAGTGCCCTAAGGAGACATTGAGAACTACTGTGTCCTAGTATACTACATTAAAGAGGTCATTTAACATTTTCTGCTCTCACCTAAAGGCATTTTTGCTTCATTCAAAATTATTGGTTTCAGTTATGCTCAGTGTTTCCTTATGTAAGTAGTCTCTATGCTAACAAACTACAGAAACAAAGTAGACATGTAAAAGAAAGTACTGTTTTGCTCTGAGAGATTTTGAGCATATTTGTTCTAGTATTAAATTAATGTCTTTAAGTCTATTCAGAGAAGTAAATTAAATACTAAGTAAGAAATAGTCAAATATTGGGGTTCAAAGTAAAAATACTACTTAAGGCAAATTGTTCATACAAATTGAACAATAGCAGTGATGAAGTACGTATCTGTTTCCTATTATTGCTGTAAAAATTCTCACAAGCATAGTAATAAAGAACAGGTTTATTATCTTACAGTTCTGCAGGTTAAATTCTGTAGGAATCTCACTGATTTAAAAGCGAAGTATCCACAGAGCTGCATTCCTTCCTGGAGGCTCTAAGGGAGAATTCATTTTTTTTAATTAAATTTTTTATGATGACATTGGTTAATGAAATTTAATAAGTTTCAGCTGTACACTTTAACAGTAGGGCATATATATGTTTACACTGTGTGTTCACCTCTCATAGTTATTTCTTTGACTTTTATGGCTTCTAGAGCCCCCTTTTTTCTATTTTCAGAGACAACAATACTGCATCCCTTTCTTTATATTGTAATCACATTTAATTCTAAACTCATCCAGGAAAGCTTCTTTGATTTTAAGGACTCATGTGATAAGATTTAGTACACCTGGATTATCTAGAATAATCTCCCCATCTCAAATTCCGTAATTTAATCATATCTTCAAAGTCCCTTTATCAATGTAAGGTTACAGATTGATAGGTTCCAGGGTTAGGACATGGACCTATTTGGGGGCCATTATTTCACCTTCTCCAAGTAAAAGAGATTGTTTTCATCTCTTTAAAAGATAGAAATGCCTCAGATATCAGAAATATGATTGTAACATTTTGTTTGAGTTGAGAGGGTTTAAGTTTCCTAAGTCGATGAAGTAAGAAGTTCTTGCCTTGACTCTGTGAATCCTGCTTTATAAATACAGGCACCAAAGGCTTTTGGTTTTCTTGGAGTATTTGGAATCAGATTAAGTGGACAGGTTGAAGTCCAATGGCTCCTTCTTTGGCCAGACTTTCTGGTACTATGGGTGTTGTCTCTAGAGAGTGTGCTGTTTTTGGTGTTTCTCCAACTAGAAAGTTTGCCTACAGTGTACATGTTCCAAGGTTTTTGAATTGCACCAAAGAAATGTGAGATTTTTCTTTTATGCTGTTATGTCTGTCTGTCACATTTTACTTTATTTATTAGGCTCTAAAATGTGGAAATTGAAGGAAAAATAACAGTATTTCAGAATCTCACTGTAGTGGTATATATAATAGCTAATTTCTAAGTATGGTATAATTTCCTTCATACATTAGGGAGGTAATCCCCACAAAATAAGAAAACATTTCTTGCCTAGCAAACCACCTCTGGAATAGAATGTAGTTGAAAATTTTTGATGGAGATTTAAATTTTTTCAGCTATTTTTGTAGCAATTCCCCTTTCTGTCCTCTTCTAGACACTTCAGTGATGTAGATCTGAAGGCTAAACCTAGAGCTAGCAGCAGAGTACCAAACCATATTGGATTGTTCAAGACTGAGGTGTTTCCTGGCACACAGAAACTTTAGTGCTGAAACCAAGAGAGTCCTGGCACAAATTGGGGCAGCTGGTTACCCCAGATGTCTAACAGTGGCTCTAGTGAAAAGTGGCTATCATGTTGATGAATTAAAATAGAAATTCTGACCAAATTAAATAATGACAACAACAACCTTCAGGGTTTGGTTTGAAAATAGGGGTGAATCTAACTCTTGGACAATTTGCATCCACATATACATGTTTGCCCAAACCAACTTAAAAAACAGACAACCTAAGCTTCGGTACTAAGAACTAGCAACATTTATGAAGTCGTGCATTGAATAGCCTGCCCTTTCAGTTCTTCATTGTTACCAGCATGCACCCGATGATCACAGCTTTAATAACTTAATTACTGAGGTGACCAGAGCACCTTGTTTAATTTTTTTCAGCACATCAGCATGTATAGAAATAATAAAACCCAACTTTGTCAAAGCAGCACAGAGCTCTCTTAGTTTGATACCTGCCTTTTGTATAACAAATTTAAACTTTCTCCCCTAAGAGACAACATAGACTGTTCATTCAGAAATAGATAAGCATTAGGAAGACTTTCTTGAATGCCCAAGGGGAAGGGGTTGAAATGGATAATGTCTTGGAGTCTTAGCCAGCTCTCAGAACTTGGTGCTTCTTGGCCTCCCAGTGGTAGAGTATGAGCTGCTTTTCCTGATGTAAGTAGATGCATCTGGGTAAAGACTTGCTCAGCCCCTCCTCCGTGATTCCATAACACCCTGCCCTATGTCATCTATAGCAATACCTGACTTAGAAAACAAGAATATTGAAGGTCCTAGTCCTCCATTCCTTAGATTTCTGTGACCTGCATATGGAGATTTTTGTTCCCTAAGACACGGGGGCTAAGCAAAGAGGACTGTAAGTATACTTGAAAGATCAAGAAATGAGCTTTCTCCATAAAAGACATTAGATTTTTAGGAGCTTGGCAGACCTTTATGTATGTGCATAGGTATGTATTTCTGTATGTTTTTAAATATATTTGTTTCTTTTCCTCCAAACTGCCCTTGTTGATAGGCACAAAGAATTCTCTTTCAAAAAAAAAAAAATGATTGAGCATTATTAGTCATGGAGGTAGGATCTAGGTTTCTGACAAACATAGGTCTTGGTGAATTATTTTGATATTTTCTTCAATGCCTTTTTGGATTCCTCTCTTCTAGTACTCCCAGTCCTGGTTTCATTTTAAGACCAGCCTCCATACAGCTTCAAACCTCTGCTGTGGTGGGTTTGTTTTTTTGTTTGTTTGTTTTTTTGTTTTTTGGCTATTTTGGGGTGTGTGTGTGTGTATGTGTGCGCGTGTGTGTGAATAAAATAAGTTCCAGCAGAAATGAAAGCAGGTCAAATCAGTATATTGCCATTTAAACCCGGATTCTTTTATTCTTTTCCAAAGAGAAATTAGAAAATAAATACAAATGAGAAATCCAAATAACTGCTCTGGGTACCGGGTTTCTTTGGGAGTAATAGAAATGTCTTGGAATTAGGCAGGGGTGGTATTGCATGACACTGTGAATGTACTAAATACCATTGAATTATACACTTTAAAGTGGTTAATGGTTAATTTTATGTTATGTGGATTTTCCCTCAAAAAAATGTCAATTGAACTTCAAGAGATTAAAAAAAAAACACTGTTTCTTATCTTAAAATTCTGGGAAAAATTTGTATCCATTTTAATTTCTAGACCAAACTAGCTCTATCCTGTCCTGTTACTGAAATAAAATACTTAGCTTTATAAGTGGCTGCAAGACAGACTAATGAGGAAAATCTCAAGAAGGTGAAAGAGAAACATCTCTGAGAGTTAAGAGAGTCGTTTATTATTAAGATGTACAGTTTTTATTACTAGATTATAGAGTGGTCTGTACTTAGCAAGCTGATCACAATAAAAATTTGTCTTTTAAGTTTAAAAATTTTAAGACTGGATTTTTTCCCCTCTCATGGGATAGAAATTATATCAAAGAGGTTGGAAAGTTTTTTTAATATCCTGTAGTAGCAGATTGAAATTGGATGTGATAAAACAGAAAGAGTCCAGATGTGGTAACATTAATGAAATGTGATTATAGGAACAAACATCACATGTAGAAATAAATGCCTTTTATTTAAATATCTCCTTAGAGACCCCCAAGTGCTGTCACCTGATCAAAGTCTGATGGGGACTCATTTTAAGGGATGATTACATAGGATTTCACACAGAATCCTTGGTTTAATGATGAAACTTTAAGGTTTTTAATTTCTTCTACATTCAGCAACAACCACTTTGACCTTTCTACAGAGACGTAACTAGGCAACCAGTATAGCACTTAGCTGGTACTTAGCATCCAAACTTCGTAGCTATTGCATCACTTAAAAAAATACCATTTAAATCTGTCTTTTAGCTTTGGCATATGTTGCCATGTAACCTTTAATTTCTTAGAAATATCATGCAAACCCCCAGCTATAAAATAGAATGGTTTCTAAAAGCCTAGCATCCTCTCATGTTAATAAGGAAGTGTGCCTACAAGAGCAGCAGCAATAGAGTTGAAAAATAGCTGCATGCACTGTGCTTTATAATTGGGAATTAACAAGGTAGGTTCATTTTTGGTGTGTGAAGGTATAAGAGTTTAAAACCGTATCCTCAGCAGGTGGTAATGAATGTTCCTCACAGTATGATTAATGGAAAACATACATTCAGAGAGAGATGAAAGCTGGCTTTTACTTTGGGGAAGTTGATTCTCAATTGCTGGATAGATGGTCACTATAAATACGTAGTATGATCAACAAATAAGAATGTATTGAAAGCTTTTGATGTCAGACACTGTACTGATTGTACACTGTATTCCTTTTCTGTGATAACCATGCTTTTAATATTTTTAAATTTGTTTTTCATTATGAAAGAAATATATGTATAAGATTTTTAAAATTCAAATAGTAGACACAAGAATAAATGAAAACTAGACGTTTCTTTTCAAGCACTGACTTCTAGCCACACTCCCTGGAGGTAATCACTGTTAATAGCTTTTTTTGTGTTTTCCAGAAAATTTCCGTCTCCTAGTTAATCTGTACTGAAAAGGTGACTATGATAAATGGTATTAAACCATCTGTTCATAAGCCTGTCTTCTGGATTATATCTTTTAAGTTTTAAGACACTACTCAGTATATCTTTTTGAAATGTGACTTTTAAAACTAAAAGAGTAAAAATGTCAGAACTAAAGTGATGCTAACATAGAGCTGGTGGTAGAGAGGACTGTAACTGAAGAATGTCAACGTGTAATTTTAGCCTCTTTAAAAATCACATACAGAACTTATGTAGTTCTTTATAATTTTCAAAGTCATTTGTAGTACATTATTTCTCTTTATCCTGTTAATGACCCTGTGACTCAGGAATTGTTTACTTTACAAAGGAGGAAGCTGTGGTTCCCAGAGGTTAAGTAACATGCCCACAAACACAGCTGAAGAGTGACAGGATCACGACTAGAACATGAGCCTTTTCCCAGTTTTAGTCTTGAGCCAGACCACATTGGTAACTGTGGGGAAGAGTGAGGCAGAGGAACACCTTAGTGGCTCCTGCAGTGACAGGCTGTGAAGTAGAGGGGATGGGTGCTAGGCTTGTAGTCTGGAGATCGGTTGTAAAGTTGTTCTGATTCTGTCCCTCGGGCAAATTATTTAATGCAGTACATGTAAATTAAAGTGACTGGCTCTCTCCTCACAATTTCCTCACTGGCTATATTTGTGCCTGTTTTGTTTGTTTGGGTAATCCTGGCCATAGGGGTGGGGCCTTGACCCAAGTTGGGTAAGCCATAGTATTTCAACCCCAGACCACAGAAACTGGCTTAAAGGGTGAATATGCTACTCAGCAGGGACCAATAGGTTCTTCCTCTGGAATTTTCCAACTCAAGCCAAGGAAGGAGATGTCCCATCCTTTCTAGTCTCTAGACAGTAAAGATCACTTAAGGCCATGTTTCAGTCTGCTGAGAGAACGAAGTTTAGTGCACAGAGGGGAAGCAAAAGAGAAAGAGACAGACAGATAAATAAAGAGAAAAAAGAGAGTTCGGTAACAATTGGAGTTCATTAATCGAATTGATGGGAGCTAATACATTTCCATTTTTTGCCTAAGCTAATTCAAGTTGCTACTGAAAGAGTCCTGACTGACATCTCCAAGCCTTAGTTACCTCATCTATTAAGTGGGGGTTTTGATATTTTCTCTGGCTAAATATGAACTACAGTAGTCCCCCATCAATCATAGGGGATATGTTCCAAGAACCCAGCAGATGCCCAAAACCTTGAATAGTGCCAAACCCTAAATATACTATACTGTGTTTTTTCCTATACATACATGCATATGATAGTTTAATTTATAAATTAGGCACTGTAAGAGATAACAAAACTAATAATAAAGTAGTACAATTATAACAATGTACTGTAATAAAAGTTACATGAATGTGGTCTTTCTCAAAATATTGTACTGTATTCATCCTTTTTCTTGTGATGATGTGAGTTGATGCTATGCCTACGTGATGAGATGAAGTGAGGTAAATGTCACAGGCCTGGTGCAGTAGTTAGGCTATCATAAGGGTGATTTAAACACAAGCACTGCAATACTGCGACAGTCTGATCTGATAACCAGGACAGCTATTAAGTGACTAAGGTAGTGTATACGGTGTGGACACGCTGGACAAAGGGATGATTCATGTCCTGGGTGGGATGGAGCTAGAGGGCATGAGATTTCATCATGTAACTCAGAACAGCATGCAATTTAAAACTTATGAGTTGTTTATTTCTGAAATTTTCCATTTAATATTTTCAGACTGCAGTTGATGGCAGGTAACTGAAGCTGCAGAAATCGAAACCATGGATAAAGGGAGACTACTGTACTGTAAAGATCAGTTGAGATAATGAAAGCATTTTGTAAATCGTAAAATGCTATAGAAATACAAGATGATATCATTCATTGATATGTTGCATTGAGTTAGAAAAAGTCAAAAGAATGAAATTACCACTAATTTTGAAAATAAGAAGTGAGAGCTTCATAAGAGCCATCTGGTGTTATACAGAATTGAATGGAAGCTGCCAGAGTTCCCAGATTTCCTTTTGCTATGTCCAATACTCTTAAGTTCTTACAGATATTCATGATGACTAAAAGGACAGCTCTTACCTTGCTGACTCAGGTTAATTCTGTGAATTTCTCTTTTCTACTCTGTAGCAAATGCACACACATACACACACATGAGCCAAACAAAAATAAACAGCACCATGTTTTCAACATTTTAGGTTTTTCACTTAAAAGAGCTTGATAGATTCTTGCTAAATGACATTTTGGCTTCATTAGAGAAAATTTTAAAAAATCAACCTTAAATAACTATTCTAATTACACTTCATTAGGGAATGATATACTTGGGGTAATTTGGGAAATGAGAGATTAGTTGATGGGATCAAGATCCATCTTTTTTTTTAAGGTTTTATATCTTTGATAGAAACTCTAAGTAATCAAAATCTACTAGAGAGTATAACATATATGACACAGAAACCATCACTTTACTTTTATAGTATTTTTTACTACATATGAAATACTTCTCAATGATGGAAAACAGATGGTACCTTTGAAATCTGTTCTCTTTCTTAGAGTTGCCATTTAGGCAATTTTTGTTGTAGCAAACATCTCTTTTTTTGTAATTAATCATTAGAACCCCAAAATGATTTAAAGTCTCAATCTAAGTAGAATATGCAGAAAGGTCGCAGGCACCATGGAAATATGATCTGCAAGCATGAAGAAGCATGATACAGCAATCTAAAAATGTTTTAAACATCTCTCACATTTTAAAATCTGAGCAATGTATCCACCGCCTTTACTGTTTTTGTAAATCTGTGTGACTTTGCCTTTGCCTTAAACAGTTGCTGGTGCTGTAAGTTTGAATCTGCCACTCCACATCTCACCTGGCTGTTGTTTATTTTTGCCTGGGCCCAATATCAGCCCCATGAAGGTCAGCGTTTACATATCAATCGAGGACTTGGAATAAGTTCATTTTTCTGAAGAGCCCTCAGAAAATTTCAGTTGTATTGGGAACAACTGACATCCTCAAATTGATTAATTTGGGGGAGAACTTACTAAAAGAGAATATTTACAAGGACATATAGGGAAACTGTCTCCAGGGCTCCCTTACCACCTGTTGCCTGCAGGGGGGAAGACTGGGAAGAGAGGAACTGAATGGAGCTGAGGTGTCCAGGAATGCAGTACAGCTAGACTATAATGTTATAATGTCCCTGTAGGCAGGGATTCCAGGACACAAACCTGCTGAAATGATTCTCCTCTCTCCCTCTGATCTGCTTGTGCTTCCCCCTTGACTAAACCCAACTGTAAGAAAAAGAACAAGGAAGTCTGCTGCTGAATCCATGCAGTTTAGTCTTCTAGGGCATATAGCTGGTGGAGCAAGATGGAGGATAACAAATTGGAACATACAATATCCAGCACAGTTAACCTTCATTATGAAAATCTTGCATGAAGGAAATTCACTCTCTCCTGAATCTAGCTATTTTACAAATAAATTGTTTTAACCAACTTATACTTTTTCATTAATTTTATTTAATTTTATTTAATCCAAGTCATAGTCCATGTTCAAATGGGCCCCAATACAATGGTAGCCTTTGGATGCAGTTCAGTTTTTTGTGTGGTGAAAAGTGATCTGGAGAAGGGAAATCACCCTCCTGCTTATCCTATTCAGAGATGGGATGACAACCTCAACTTCAAGTTTGATGGAAAGAGCAGCGTAGATACCTCAGAAACTCTGATTAATCCCCATTCATAAATTTTCCATAATCAAAAGTGTGATTTGTTTCAAAGGAATGTAATGCAAGACTGGAGAGTTGAGTAGCCAGTTTTTTTGATTTGTTCAGCTTGCTTTTAATTTCAGATGAATTATTTTCAGTCCTTCTACCCAGGGACCAGGGTTACCTGCTTTGATCTAATCCAGATTAACCACTCTGAGCCATCGAAGATGAATAAATCAACTGAATTGGACAAATCCCCGTAATTAGAGTGGTGTTTGTGGCAGTATATGATGATAGGCAAAAGAAAACAAATTCGGAATACTACACTATAACATAAACCTCTTCTCTGGACCAGAAAATCCCCAGACTTGGAAAATGCTGGGATCCATGGATTCCAGAAAAAAAGAGTTGGGTCTATAATTGGAGCAGTGACAAGCAGTGTGGTGTAGTGAAAAGAACATTGATTTGGGGTTTAAGAATAAGAGATGTCAGTCTAATACTGCAGCCACCTTGGCAAATTATTTCTCCATCTCAAGTTCCTTTTGTGGAAAATAAGAATAGTTTGATTTGTTACAAAATTAATTTAAACCTTATATGCAATGTGAAGGTAGTATTTTCCACATTGTAGTTATTCAAATACTTTTGGGGAGTATGCTCACTTTTTTAAAAACACTTTCTTAATAGCTTAATTGAGATATAATTGACATACAATATAATTGACATACAATTAATGATACCTATTTAAAGTAGATGAATTTTGACTGCATAAAACCGTTGTCACAGTCAAGATAATGAACATATTCATCCTAAGTTTCCTCATGCCCAATAACATATCTCCTTTCCAACCCCATCTTCAGGTGAACACTAATCTGCTTTGTCATTCTAGCAGAGTTTGCCCTTTCTAGAATTTTACATCAATGCAATAAATATTATGTATTAATTTTTGTTTGGCTTTTGCACAGCACAATTACATGGAGGTACATCCATGTTGTATGTATCAATAGTTTATTCTTTTTGTTACTGAATAATATTCTGTTTGGATTGGTGTACCACAATTTTTTTGCTCACCTATTGGAGGATATTACTCAATTATGTCCCCCCCGTCCCCCGTAGAATGAATTTATATTTTGCTTTTAAAAAAATTTTAATTGAAGAAATGATTTAATTTTTTTCTTTTTTCTCCCCCTTCTATCTCTCCACTCCCACTCCCCTTATGCTCAATTGTGCTGTAATTATGTTCCCCTCTTTTTTCCTCATTAATAATGTAAGAAAAATTTTCACATATTCCATGTTACCATAGCTGACATTTTCATTAACGTCGTCCAGGAGTAGCACAGTCTATAAGAATTGGGTATAAATGCAGCTATAATGACAGTTGAGTTTATTAATCCCTGGTTTAGGTTAAGCTCTGAGCAGAAGTTCAGTTCCTTCTGCTTCCTAGACTTTCTTTTGTTCCTTACCATAAATAAGCAATCTGGAGGAAATAACTCAAAATGTCTATCCACTGATGAATGGATGAAATTATGGTATATTTCTGAAATAGAGTATTACTTGCCTTAAAAAGGAATGAAATACTGATTCATGCTTGCAACATGGATGAACCGTGAAAACATTATGCTAAGTAAAAGAAACCAGACACAACGGACCATATGTTATGTGTTTACATTTCTCGAAATGTCCAGAACAGGCAAATCCATAGAGACAGAAAGTAGATTAGTGGTTGCAGAGGCTGGAGGGGGAGGGGGACATGGGGAGTGACTGCTAATGGGTGTGGATTTTCTTTTTCGGGATGATGAAAATATTCTGGAATTTGGGAGTAGTGATAGATGCACAACTCTAAATATTCTAAAATTCACTAAATTGTATACTTTAAAAGAGCGAATTTTACAGTGTGTATATTATGTTTCAGTAAGACTGTTATTTTAAAAAAGCAGTATGTGAAACTTGGCTTGAATAAAAACTGTCAGGAGCATCAGTTAATTTCCCTTTTCTTATTTGCTAAAGGAAAAACTTAAAGCTGTTTACCTCCGTGGTCCACTGTATCTGCATTTCCAGGTCCTGACACAAAGTGAAACTTGCTAGTGTTAGGAAGCAAAAATGTCACAGGTGCAAGTAAGTCACATTTTGGAAGGTAGTTCAGTATCGTGTTGTTTTGGTTACTTGAGATGATAAAGGGCCTGTAGTTACCTTAATTTTTTGTTGCTTTTTCCTTTTTTAAATAACATGCATTCACATTGTCTAACCACTGCTTCCTCTAGCCTTAGTTAGTTATACTAGATTCAGGATATCCTGTCAGTAAAGCATCTTAGCTAAATCAGATTATTTGCCAAACTGCTAGCGGCAGTAGATAGAGTAAGTGAAGTAGAAGTCCTAATACTGAGAATAATCCTTGGAAAGGAAAAGAAGCCAATAGCTCAAAATTAGTAGTGATTCAGTTGGAGGTACAACTTTGGTTTCGAGCAGCTGTGGAGGATGGGAAGAAGGACAGACTTCCTCTCTTTCTAATTGTCTTCCTTCACCTGTTGAAACACCACCTTATTTTAGCTGCCCAACTGCTGTGAATCAGGACCAACATTGTCATATCTGGAAATAGAGTTCCACCTGGCCTACTCCCAAGAAATCAGTGTTTCCTGGGGACTCAGGATTTGTGCTTGAGAGAATTTTTTTCCTGCTCTTAAAAATCTTACTAGCCAAAGTTTGAGTTTTGGTGTCATTTAATTTAATCATAAATTGACAAAAGGTATTAAAATAGGGTGAAAGCAATACCCATGTAACTATATTCAGAAATGTTGCCTTTGCTTTTTGCTATAACTTAGCATATAAAAGTTTCTACAAGGTGACTTGAAAATTTTTATGTCAATATGTATGTTTATCTTGGGTTTTCCTGATACACTACAAAACATTGTGTAAGAGAACTTTTTCTCCTAGTCCTAGGAGAGCATGGCTCCCAGGGATGTTCCTTTGAATATTACTCTAGAAATATATCCATTCATTTCTATATTAATTCTCTATAATTCAAAGTATGCCTGGAAGACGGTTAAGTGACTTCTCCAGTAATAAAATGAGATTTTTAGGCACGAGCAGACATAGACCTAGATTTTTTCTATGTGTGTATGTGCCCGCATGTGTGAAACATACTTTGCATCAAACACATACATGCATGTACAAATATGCATACACACTTAAAGACTATTAATAAAACAAACACACATACATTCTCCATCTTTTTTCCCTCCTAGCTTTATAGATCGGTTTGCCTCCCCCTGACCCCTGCCTCCTTTATTACCTTTCCTAGAAAGCTATAATCTGGATTTTTAGTTTATCATTCTTTTGCTTTTCTTCATATTATTTAGTGTGGTCTCTTTTTTAAATGGTAGGGCTGTACTTATCTCTTATTCCTCATCCAGGAGTTTTTCTAGGACAACTCTGGAGTTCAGTTGCTAGGTCATCAAATATGCAACTTTATTTGGTAATGCTAACTTGTTTTAAAGTAGTTACACCAACTTATTCTTCATGAGTGATGTAAAAGGGTTCCTGTGTCTCCACTTGTCAATAATATTCTCTGAATTTTCTTTTTAGCTAGTTTTGTTGCATATATGTTCTGAAATTCCTTTTTTAAATAGCAACAACAACAACAAAAAGATTAGAATTATATTTTGAACTATCTTGGTGAAAGAGACCAGTAAATAAATTAGTTCATTTCCTACATTTGACAAAGTCAAATAGACCGTTGTTATAGATTCTGCCCCTAGATAAATGTTTTCAAGCAATCTTGAGACCAAAGGTCTCATTTTTTCTATTTTTATTTTATTTTTTAAATTTATTAAGTATTTTTAATTTGCAAATTTTAAACAAGTAAAACAGTACAAAGGCACATAAAGAAGTTCATTTCCCCCTTTTTTCCTTATCTCTTACCTCTCCCAGGTAACCAGTATAATGCCCTAGAATGTATAATTCCACATTTTTTTCATGCTCACAAATATGTAATAAATTTGTGTTAGGTTGAGACTTAGGAGATTGCCATTTTATGTAATAAATGTGTGTTAGGTTGAGACTTAGGAAATTGCCATTTTATTAGCTCCAAAGCAGTTGAATATCAGCAGTTTTGAATAGTTCAATCACACATATCAACAATTTTATTTAGTTCAATAACACACACACACACATATATATATATTGTGTCTGAGGATTTTTTCAGATATAAGCATTACCATGCAACTATGTTTTATATGAAAAATGTTACAGACATTTATCCAGCTCATAGGTGTGGATCTAAACTCTATTGATGATTGAATAGTGTTTATTCCCCTGTGGAGAGAAATTATGGTCTCCTTGATTGTGGTTGTGTTTCCCCTAACTAACCTGTCCTTATATATCAGTGCCTAACTCTGGTTAAATCCCAAAAAGTGGGGGGGGGCGTTGATTCAAAGGCACATATATTTTAAATTTTAAAATACACTGCAAGATTTCTTTCCAAAAAAATTGTACTTGTTCAGGCTTTCATTAGCAAGTATGAGTACTTGCTTTCTGTATTCTAGTCTTGGTGGTATTATTACTCTGCTGGGTGAAGAATGATATACTATTTCAATTTATATCCCCTTGAATTTTGATGAGGTGGAACATATTTTCATGTATCTTTATTGTTCTTTTGTATTTCTTCTTCTGTGAACTGTCATTTCTTGTGCTCATTTTTCTAGTAATGTTATTTGACCCTCTTCTCAATTTGTGGGACGTTCTTAGTTTATTAGTTATAGTAATACTTTTTCTGATCTACATGATGCAATTATTTATTTCCCAGTCTATCGTTTGTCTTTAATTTTGTTTATACTATCTTTTGCTATACAAAAAAATTATATTTAGTCACATGTATGTATCTTTTTTCTTTATGGTTTCTTATCTTGCATAGAAAGGCTTCCTCTATCCAAGATGATATAAACATCCTCCTAACTCTTCCTCTAATCTTTCTGCTGATTCAGTTTTATATACATATATTAAATCCATTTGGAATATGTTTGTATATGATGCGAAGTATGAATATAACCTTATGTTCTTTCAAATATATAGACAATTTAATGACGCCTTTTACTTTAAATACCTTTTATGTACTGAATCGAAACGCTACCTTAGTCACGTGTCATTTCACATATACTTGTATCAGTTTTTGTACTTTGTATTATACTTCTTGGATCCGTTTTCTATTCCTATGTCAATATGATACCATCTTGATTATAATAGTTTTGTTTTGCATTTTAATATATAGAAAAGCAACTGAGTCCCATATCACTCTTTTTTTTCAAGATTTTTTTGTATTATTTGGCTTTTTTTATATAAACTGAAATTTTTTTTTGTTACAGTCTAAAAAGGGGGAAACAACTATTGGAGATTCTGATTAATACTGCATTAAAATCATATGTTAATTTGGAAAGGATCACCTTTTTTTTTTATATTCACCTTTTCTCCATCCACGAAACATGTCTTTCTATTCAAATCTTGTTTTATATTTTAAAAAAATATTTTATAAAGGCTTTCAGATAGATATTATAGCTTTCTTTTTAAATTACTCAGTATACAAGAGATTTTATGTCTTTTGGAATTGGAAATTTTGTTAAATGTCTGGTTATAAGATATACAAATTTCTTCTCTCAGTGTTAAATTTTGTCCTCAGATTAAAATAAAGAGGAGTCCCTAGTTCTGGTCTCCATAGACAGATGTGTTTGCTTGACTTAAAGACTGTTAAAGAAGAGATCTGTGCTACTTGACCTCATTCCACTTTGCTATCATGGGACGTTATTAGAGATAAAGGCAGCAGTCTGAGTTTTGTGTGATCAGGCATCCATTTCTTCTTTTAGTTCTGGATTAGCCAACATTTTATTTAAAGTGGGATCTTAAAAAAGGAAACTATTATATTCGAATTTCAATTTTCTTTGAAGCATAATTTTATATGTTGAACTGAGGCTTATTTGAAGATGAAACTTTAATATATAAGGTAGATGAGGACTATCACTTATGGGAAGAATGTAACAGCTAAAAAATTACTGTTCTCCTGTATTTAATTTTAAAGATTATCATTTATAAGTAGAAACATTTTAATCTCTCTTCATATTAAACCTATAAAATGCCATTTAAATGTCTCAAACAAAAATGTTTAATAACGTAGCCTCAATATCCAAAAAGAAGTCAAAGAATAATTTTCAGAATAATCCAACTAATTTTTAAATGTTGCAGTTCCAAAGAACAGATATAAAAAAACCCAATAAACTTTAAAATTGTTGGATACTGAACAATGAAAAAGTCTGTCAGAATTTTAAAAATGACTTAAATATACTCTAAGTGACAAGAAAGAAGACATAAAGCCATGAAACAAAAACCATGTGGTAAAAATTGTGATATCACAATTAAAGACATCTCTAGAAGTAGTAAAGAGTTTACTATGAGAACTGCCAAATAGTTTATTAAGGGACATATGCATATTAACTACAGAATCAAATAAAAAATTAAATGGCTTAAGTAAAAGTGTATGAGTAATGGTGGGCCCAAATGACTCATTTTTAGAATTGAACACAGTGATTTAACTTAAAAATAATAGGGTAAGTACTTGAGTTGATAAAAGAAATGTTTTAAGGAATCAACAAATTAAGGTATAAAGTGTTGCCAGCATTGACTAAAGACTAGCCTATAGATGGAAATTAACATCTAGAGAAAGATATCAAGACATTACTTATAACATTTTCAAATTTCAGTAAGAAAGAAATCTTAGAACATCTGGAAGAAAGGCCAGATAACATTCAAAATACTGATTTCAGATGTAGCCACAATTGAAACCATAAACTCCCCAAGGAAATGAAACATCTGCATTTCTCTTTATGGAAAACATTATCCAGTCAAGATGTCATTCATTTGGGAAAGCTAAAGAAAGATTTTCACATATTCTACCAACTCTAAAGAGTCACTGACCTTATACTTTGGGCCCAAAACAGGAATTTCTTTGTATTGTGGATGACATCAACTCTCAGGATGGAAAATTAAAAACACTAGGTAGGAAGGATCAATGCCTCTGACCTAGTCCTATTGTGGAATCAAATTGTAATCTAAAATTTAAAAGGAAGAGAAGAAAGGGAATGATATTTAGGAAACATCTACTAAGTATTAAATTTTTTTATAATACATTATTTCGTTTAAACTTCAAACATCCAAGTAGTATAATCCCCTTGTTTCCGATTTAAAAAAAAAAAAGTCCCAGAGAAGTTAAGTAACTTGCTTTGTTAAGTAGTTGAGTCAGAATTTGAAGATATATCTTTCTGATATCTCAGAAAAATAAAAGTTTCAGAATAACTGTCCAAAAGCTGAGATTGAGATATGCAGAGGGAGGGATGAAGCCCATAGCTCCAGTGTCGTTTTTACTCGTGGAAAGAAACATAAGAATTTTAGGGTTTATTATGGCTATAACTAGAAATCAACAGAAAAAAATGCATTTGACGATTGTCATGATTATTTTATATATGTGTATATTGGTGTACATATTTGATTTAAATAGAAGTGGATTTACTCAATGCTTTCTTTCAAACATGTCAAAAAAAAGAGGAAAGTACACACACACACACACACACACACACACACACACACACACACACACACACAATGTTTAGTTGATACCCATTACCCATGCATGTATTAAGCAAAAATAAGAAATTGGAAAAGTAAGAGGAGCTAAAGAATGATAGATGATGGTCCAAATATCATAATCATAACAGATAAAAACTTAATTATGCTACATAAAACATGCACCTAAAACAAAAGGTCATATATTAAAATATAAGGAGACTGTGGGACTTTAATTAAACAAATCATAAAGAAATTGAGAATAATAATATCTGAGAAATAATTGCCCAATGAAAGGGGTAAAGTGGGAACTTAGAAACAAGAGGAACAAGTAAATATTATTAAAATGTATGAATGGTGATATTAGGGTGAGCTCTTTCCTTTGGGTGGCCTCTTTCCAAGAATGAAGACTTACTTATTGTGTGGTGTATTCTAAAAGCTTAGGGCCAGGGAAGAGCTTTGGTCTTTTGAAATTTAGTAGTACATGGTGTATACCTCCTAGTTTACTAACACCGAGTAGAGTTGGACAGTCAGGTTTTATCAGGTTTATCCGGACGTATAGTAGAGTCGAATCATTCATTCACTTACAGTTAAAATGTATGGGTTTACTCGGCTTGATTATCTTAAGCAGGAAAGAGGCCTCCCAAAACCAGGCAGCTGTAAAGATGATGGCTCCTATAGCTAATGAGAATGGAAATGGATGTAAGAGGCAGGTTACTTCACTGCACAATTCCAGGGTGAGTTGCAGGAGTAAATCTTTGATATAAAAAGGGTAATGTTAGAATTAAGGTGTCAGTTGGAAAGGTTATACAGATGAAATCAAGTTTCCAGTTGAATCACAACTCTAGTGATAACTTCAAGAAGGAGAAATGATTGAGTTTAACCGATGAATAAGTTATTAGGTGGTGATTTAGTGATCAACTTTGCCTATCTTGTCATGTTGCTTGTGTTTCCCTGAGTAGATTATTAAATAGTTTGTGGGGCCTACTTACCTGGTTCTGGGAGGGTGGGGAACCCCTTTGGCAAAAGGTAAAATGGAGCTGAAAGTAGACAGAGAATGTTATTAGCTCTGCCATGCTCGAGATTAGGGTCACATAAAGTTATAACAGTCACATGTCCCACAAAGGGATTGAAAGAATAATGCCTTAAAGGAAGGCTGTGGGAAATACCTGCATAATAGTAACATTCTTTTTCAAGTCCTGCTTAGAAATGGATTTGTTAGGAGGAAGGTCAACATAAAAGGGTTTCTGTCAACAGAGAGACCCTCTGACTATGGATTTAACACTCTGACTACTTTCTAGAAGATTCTCGCTCTCTGAGTATTGTTTTTCATTTATTTTCCATCTATGGCCTGGACTTCTCAAGTGAATTATCTGTCCTGTGGTTACATATGTTAGAGACCACAGATTCTAGTTTACAGATATCATACTCTAAAAATTTTGGAGTGTAATTATCCCAACCATTTCCCCAAATTGTCTCTGAGGCTGATATTATTGCTTACAAATGATTGTGAGATATTTAAATTATACAGGAAAAAACAGAATTTCTTTCTTAGTGGTTCCTTCGGATGATTTGCATGATGAATTTTAGGGGCAGAAATAGCTCCTGCATTTAGATTTTGCTGGGTCTGACATAAATGTGCATTGAATAAGTATTGAAAGAGACACCACAGACCTGGCCAGGAGAAAATATTGCCATCTTAGTTCTTTCTTTGGTTACTCATTCCCATTTTAATAAAAGTGAAAAATACAAGAAAGTAACATGAAAGAAAGCTAAAAAGATCACCCATTAAAAAAGAAAGAGAAAATTGTTTAAATAATAGCTCCAGCCAAAGACCAACGGAACAAACAAAGCAGCCATAAAGGATGGGGGAAAGTTCTTTGAATTAAAAATAACTAAAAATGGTAGGGTGTACACTGAATACAAATATGTGTTTCACTGCAGAGCCTTCCAACTCTATAACTTTACAGGCTCTGCCACCACGGGGAAGAGCTTCCCTGACAGCAGCTGCTAGGGCCAAGTCATTGTCCCCAGACTTCTTTGACAGTCCACTACAGCTTATAATATCTGGATGTTCGGGTTCCTGCTGCAATACCACGAGGACTCAGTGGAAATAAAATAGGTAGTGTCATGCAGACCACTAATTGATAAAGACCTTAAGTTTCCCTGTCAGTAGCACTGAGGAGAGACGGGAAAGAAAGGAGAGGAAGGGTAGCTCTGATAAAATCTTCGCTCTTGACTGTGCGTTGTCAGCTTTCTGGAAACCCATCTCTATTCTGGAGTTGACCTTCAAGGTCTTGTGTCCCAGCCTGTTTATGAGATCTTCCCTTATCTTGCAGCATACTGCTGGTCCTAAAACCTTGCCGACAAAAAGAGTTTAATTCTGGACTCTTTGGGGGAACTCAGTGTTTTTTCCCCGTTCATTTCTTCCCATTAGCTCTTGCTTGTCCTGGCCTCAGCCAAGGTCCAGCCATTTCCTGTCAGCCCATAGACTCTGAACTAGCCCCTTCTCTGGGGCTGGAGCCATCCCCAGCCCAGACCTTAGTTGGAACTGAAGCAAGAATGGTACCAACGATAAGGCAGAATTATGGTTTACATCAAAATTGAGGGTAGAAAAGAGAAAATAAATATTTTGGGTTTTTTGAAGTTTCTTTTTTGAAATCATAGTGAAATACACAACGAATTACCATTCTAACCATTTTACAGTGTAGTTAGTGGTATTCAGCACATTCTTATTATTATGCAGCCATCACCATCATCCATCTTGAGAACTCTTTTCGTTTTGCAAAACTAAAACTCTGTACCCATTAAGAAATGATGCCCCATTCCTCTCTGCCCCAAGTCCCCGGCAACTACCATTTACTTTCTGTGTTTATGAATTTGACTACTCTAGGTACCCCATATAAATATTTATATACAGTATTTGCCTTTTTGTGACTGGCTTATTTCACTTAGTATAATTTCTTCAGATTTTATCCATGTCATAGTGTGTGTCAGAATTTCCTTTGTTTTGAATTATTTTGAATAATATTCCATTGTACGTATGTGTTACACTTCATCCATTTATCTGTTGATGGACACTTGGTTTGCTTCTACCTCTCGGCTATTGTGAATAATGCTGCTATGAATATGGATGTGCAAACATCTTTTCAAGATTCTGCTTTTAATTCTTTCAGGTACATACCCAGAAGTAGAATTGCTAGATCATATGGTAGTTCTGTTTTTTATTTTGTGAGGAACCACCATACTGATTTCCACAGTGGTTGTACCATTTTACATTCCCTTTGAGAGTCCTCAAAGGTTCTTTTTTCTCCCCATCCTAAACACTTGTTACGTCTTGTCTTTTTGCCAGTAGTCATTCTAACAGGTGTGAGGTGACATCTTGTGGTTTTGATTTGCATTTCCCTGATGATTAGTGGCATTGAGCATCATTTAATATGTTCTTTAACCATTTGTATATCTTCTCTGGAGGAGTCCTTGGCCCATTTTTTAATAGGATTTTTTTTATCGAGTTGTAGGAATTTTTATATATTCTGGACATTAACTCCTTATATGATTTGCAAATATTTTCTCCCATTTTATGGGTTGCCTTTTCTGTTTATTGTGTCCTTTTATGCACGGAAGTTTTTAATTTTAATGTCTAATTTATTAATTTTTTCTCTTGCCTAGAAAATAATTATTTTTCTCTCAGATACATGGGAAGTTATAAAAATGTATTCTCTACTTGAATACATGGAAGCTTTCAATAAGAACTAAGAAATCAGAAATTATATCATCGTATGTCACATTTAATGACCAATACAACTCACCCAAAAATAGTTGTAATAAAAATACTGTATATAAATAATTTGGTCATCAATTAGTACAAAAGAAGTGTATCACTTTCCAAATTACTTTATTCTTCATTTCTTTCTTCCCTGGAATAAAGAAAAGTATTAATTGGATAGAGAAGAGAAGAGGTCTGCAATGTTTAAGATAGGAAGGACACAGGCAGTGATGGTTTGCAGCACCTGCCAACTGTCAGGTGATTTGCATATGTTATTATTTTTTTAGCAGGCCTGCAACAGAGGAATTGTTGCTGTGACATCATAGGCTAAGGCTCAATATCTTGCTCAAAGCCATAGACTTTCTGAGTAGCAGAGATGGGATGGGGACCCAAAGGCTGGTTTTTCCCTAACTCATCACCAAGTGAACTAATAATTAATTAAAAGTTAACAATTTCTGTTGAATTGTTGTTAGGACGCTTTATGGAATATAATGAAATTATTCTAAAACTAATTGATAAAAATTAACTTTCAAACTGTTAAAGAAAGATTCAAAGATGATTAAAAATGTATTATAATGTCTCACAATTTAAAATGGTGTTATAGAGAATTAAAAGTGGAAACAGGTTATTGTGACAAAATAAAGACCTCAAGAATAAGCCTTTGTACACTTAGGACTTAATACGTAATACTCTGAGCTCAAATAGTTGTCAGGAAAAAGTGACTCATCATTTTATCAGGGTTTCTAGAGATTACTATTAATCTGTATTTAGAAAAATAGACCAGGGGTCCCACACTAGACAGAGGTTTTTTTGACCAGAGGGTGTGTGTGTGTGTGTGTGTGTGTGTGTGTGTGTGTGTGTGTGTGTGTCTTGGTCAGTCTGTCTGTCTACCTCTTTGTCTTGATTCAAATGCCTCTATGGGGGACACCCAGAATATAGTTTCCTAGGGAATCTATCATTGTTTATAATCATCTTGTCAAACTGCATTTCTATACCTTCCTGGCCCCTTTGCCATTTAAGCTTGTGTCTTCTGATGTGTGCTCCTTCTAGGTGATTCTCATACAATTGAGCAGGTATCTGATTCACCTGGGGCTCTGTTAAAACACAGATTGCTGGGCCTCATCCCCAGGTTCTGATTTAGTAGACCTGGGGTGAGGCCCAAGAATCTGCATTTCTAATCAAGTTCCAAGATTAAGTATAGTCCCTGGACCTGAGATAAGTACATAAGCTGAGAGTAAGCATTAAGAGACTTTTATCCTTAAAAAAAAAAAAACTTTTATATTACAGAGAAGTTTGGATTCTATTGAATCTAATAATAAAAAAATGGGCTTACATTCTTTATTACTTTTTTTAAAATGTAATTTTCCTGGTAGTACGTTTTTATAAGAGTATTTATCGACAGTGATTGGAAATTAAAATCAAACAAATGAACAATAACAAAAAAACATGTTTGCAATCACAGAGAGTTTGAGAGACTCTGTCACCAGAGTTCTGACCAGCTGACATTTCCCTTGGTGGAATCATATGTTCTGGGGTAGGCCACAACCTGTTGGCCTAGAAACTTGATCTAGTAGAAAAACCAGAATTTATTTAAGTCACAACGCAGACACATGTTCTCAGGCTCCACAAAGAAGTGGAATGTAAAACCACATGCCAATGACAATTTATTAGTTTGCAAGGAAAAGTGAAACTACCAACTAGATGGGTTACTAATGTTGGCTTCATCAAGTAAATCCAGAATTCTCTGCCTGGGAAACCAATTTATAATCCAGAGGTTACTTAGTGTGCATGGACATAAAAAAAAAAAAAAGAGCTAAATGTATGATTTGTGTGTTGGTGACATCATGCTGGTTACCCACTTGAAGACTTAGGGATATGTCTGCCATGTGGACCTCACATTTCTCTGGTCAGTGCTTAAATAAATGGATATTTGCTTCTGAAGCTTTCAGTGTTGATCCACCAGTTTCCCCTTCCTAACTGACAGATGATGAAATTAATTCAGTCAAGTCACTGTCATCAATCTAGTCAGCCCCGTCGGGAAGTAATTCTGTCTTTGATAATATCTTTAAAAATCTCCACTGAAAACCATTAAGTTATGATTGTAAAAGTCAATTCTGAAAAAGTTAAGGTCATGAATCTCATATAAATACAGAGTGAACACATGTCAAAAATTTAACTAACTCATTAAAGGAAACAGCAAATGAAAACCCTAACTTAAGGAATGCAAGGAGTATATATAGTCACTGAAAGAAAGAATGCTGAAATAGTATTGCCAAGTTACACAGAAAAATCAGTAAAAGCATAACCTTTGGGGTGATTTTTTCAACCAGATATTTCCCTCATCCTGCCAAGTTAACCATCTAAAGTATTTGGGAATGCTTAAGATCTGTTCTCTAAGTAGGTGTCAAATCTATAGTAATTACATTCCTGAATTATCATTTCATAAAAAGCATTTTTATGAGATGGTCAGGGCTAATAAATATCTTGTATGCACTAGTAGAGCTGCATTGGGTGTTAAAATACTGAAATATTTTCATACCAGTTGGTAAAGAGAAATTTTCTCATCATTGAGACTATAAGGTATCTGCTGCTATCACCTATCTGTGGCCATGGAGGTGGTAATGGACCTGGGAGGGATGCCAGCACAGATGCTGGTGGCTCCAGCAGCTACTAAGTAATCTTGGAGACGACAGTGAAGGTGTGTGTAGTGCCTTCACTCTGCCGTAGGGCTGCCTAGAGTTGGCAGTGCCAGCAAAGCAGGCATAGGCCCTCTGGAAAGCACTGAGAGCCATGTATACTCATGTCATGAAAAGCCTTCAGTATGCCGAACTGCAACAAAGATACTGGAGATTTAATAACTATCAATATATGGAGAAGTCGTACATATAGTTCTTATATGGTTTGAACTGGGGCATCACTTAGCTAAAAACAGCTACATCAACTAAGATCAAAAAACAATTTGGAAATTTCTAGAATATTTTGATGAATCATTTTCTCCATAATATATCACTTACGAATATATTATGATGTTCATTCAGCAAATAAAATAAATAAAATAAATACTAAATATATTTGGTTAAATATTTTGGTTTATTACATATTAATATTTTAGCTTGCCAATTATTAAATGTTTTGAATATGTCTCATTTCCAGCTATTTAAAAATGAAAATTATTCAATCAGACCATCAAAACTAAAAAAAAAAAATGAATTGGGAAGATAATGGCAATGTAATAGGTAAAGATTTATTGTCTAAATTTAAATATTTAAAGCCGAAAAGATGACAGAAGCCTCTAATCAACAAATGGTTGAATTTTAAGGGGCATTTTGTGTAAAAGTAAAGACAGGCATAGGGGAAGTTCCCCAAGGTGAAGGACAGTGTCTGACATGAGCCTTTCCTCCTGGTCGCCTGGTAGGGACTTCATATTAATTGACTATGTGAATGATTGAATCAATATATGAAAAACTCTTTATTCTCACCCATAATTGAGTAAATGCAAACTAAAACAATTATGAGATAAAATATCACACCTATTATGTTAGCGAATTAAAGAAATAAAAGCAGTGCTGGAGAGCCATTGGGAAAACAGGAAAGCTTGTCACCACTTTCTGCAAGAATCTAGTTAATTCATTACCAGCAATCAGGAACGTTCACTTTCTTCACCCATTTTGGGGATTTAGCCTGAGGCAATAACATTAAAAAAATGAAAACTTTCTTTAAAATATAGAGCTATTTATAATAACAAAAATTGGAAGCAATCAAATTATCTGAGATCTCAATGGAATAGTATATACTCATTTGAAATTGATACACATGAATGTTATATGTAGAAGTTTAGAAAAAATGTTAATATTTGTATTTTTGTCCCTAGCCATGTTTAAAAACATCACATCTATTTATTGAATGAAAATGTAAGGGGAAGTGGAGAGAATCTAAATAAAAAGTTGTTGGGATACAATTTTTATTGTTTCTTTGCTAATGAATAAATAAGAAATCTTAAAAATTTACCTGCTTGACAGATTGCAAATTTAGAAAGTCACCACAAATCATTATTAGCACATTAAAATTTAACCCCAAACTTATTTACCCCAAACTGAAGATTTTTCTTTTTTCAATTTACATTGCTTCTCACAGATAAGCTTTCTCCAAGCACAAGTTACAATGCTGTTGGCCCCAAGTTCAATGTTAGTCAACAATGTATATTAAAATAAGGTGTCTTTAAACAGAAACACACATAAAGCAAGGTTGTCTATTGATGAATTCACCTAATGTTATGAGCAAACGCTCCCAGGAACCTAATGCTATATTTCTCCTAGGTGTAATGCTTTGATATTTGCCAATTAAGTATTTGCAACAAATTTAAAGAACATATCTACCATGAATAATGAGAATTGATTAATATGTGACTTTAGTAGGGGCATGGACTTTTGTGTTCACATCTGGTCGAGCACCTCAGTGATACTCAAAATCTTGGGTAAGGCAGGAAAAAACATCTGCTTTTAGGTTATTGTAATTTCTCCTTACTTCCCCATGGCACTGAACATGCACAGTTCCAGACCTCCATAACTTCTGTTTTTATGGAGCTTTTCAGATCACTTCCTTTTTTCCTTAAAGATCAGCAAGAATATTATCCAAGCAGTATAGATGGATACAATAAATCCTAAGAAGATGGCAGGAGCCTTAGTAGATATACCTAGTATTTTTCCTTACATCCCCACAAAATCAGAAACTACTACTACCAATTCTAGGATTTGGGAAGAATTCAGATTGTGACAGGGCAGCTGTGACCCAAATCCTAATCAGATAGCCCATACTGAACATAACAAAGACATAAACTGCAGAAAGCTATGTTCTGTCCATTAGTTCTATCCACTGTGGGCATCCTTATAAAGAGTTGTAACTAACTTGGGCGAATTTTTCCATAGAAGAGATTTATCGAAAGGATATGTGACCCTCTGAGAGACCTGAAGAATCTTTATACATGGAAGATAGTTAGTTAGAAATAACATCCAGATTATACCACAGAGCTTGTCCAGAGATTTAGGAATGTTGAATTCATTTTAATTACCTTTACTTTTTTACTTTGACCTGTAGACAAGTTCCAAGGATGGAAGCCAAATAGGCCACAAAAGTAGGTGACCCATAACAACACAGGGGTATTCGTTGGCAGGACAACATCAGATATGACAGAGACCTAAGATAGAGAACATTCTTCTTCACCCTTTTAAAGAGGGGATTGTTGCTGTCACTAACCACTGAAGTTTCTAGAATCTTGCACGAGGCAGGAGTTTCTACTTCCTGCTTCTTAGCATCTGGCCCTCAAGAACTCTGCTCTGTTCCTTCTTTCCTCTTCCTTCTGTGTTTTACTATTTCATGTTAATTTTTGACCTATTAGGAATTATGACATTATAGTACATTTTATATTCCATTCTTACTGTATAATGAGACTGCTCTTCTTTTTGTTGAAAATGCATATTCTGTAAATGTAAATTTATGCATAAAGCACAATTTGCTTTAATCAATGTACTGAATTTTCATGTTCAGCGAGTGGGCAAAACTGAATTAGAATGCAGTTACAACTCATTGAGAATGAGAAATATTTTTAGCTGCCAGTAGCATCTCTAAAACGATTCTTAACACATCAATTGAAAAAGTCTTTTTCTTTTAATAAAATTTTACAGTTCTCAATGTTATATAATGAAAGCTATACTTTTAATATTCATTAAATACAAAAGCTATTGAAGAGTATTTTTGAATGAATTTGCATTTGATATATGGAAATTCTACCTATATTTGAGAAAATAGAAGAACACGTGTGTTGAGTCTATTTCACGTGGAGCCTGTTTAAGAACCCCTTGCAAGGACTCCATGACTTTATTACTAGGCCATACTGGAAGCACAGGCATGACAGCCCCTAGATTGTATTCAGGCTGGTGGCCACTGCCAAGTCCCCCTGGACCAAGCTGATGGTTTGAGAGATTGGTTTCCCTGGATATGCTAGCTGTGCTTCCTAGACCTCTTATTGATTTTTCAGGTGGTGGTTCATACACACATTTTCTTCAGTTATACAAAATGTACAATAGAAGTGCAAGCCATTTTAAAACAGAAAATAAAAGCCATTCCTAGGACTATTTGAACAGATGCTTATGGCTATACTAAAAACCATAGAAAATAAGGGTTTTGAGTGGAAACACACCAACAGTAATAACAGAAAAGACTTCTACAACAGTAGAAGCTCATTTCCCTCTCTGGCCTTAAGCAGAATTAAATCTACTTATAAAAGGAGTCCATTTCTTCTTTTATCAGAGACCACACTTAGGAAGGTAATAACGGACAGCTTTTTCAGCTATTCTGTTCTTTTCTCTTTGTTATGGGTGTTCTCTTATGACATTTACTGGGAACCACTGCCTGAATCAATAAAGTAACAGTTTGATTGGGTCAGATAAAAAGGCAGAAGTCTTTTTTAAAGCACAGGATTTTAATTTGAAGGCTTGAGACCAAATCAGTTCCAGACCGCCCTTGTATTCAATCCCCTCCGCTCTTCATTAGCAGTACCCTCCTGCAGGCAGAACACAATGCCTTATAGTAACTTCAAGTGCTGGTCTTTACCAGTTTGAGGTTGGTGCAAAGTGGGAACCAAGGTGAGACTTAAGTTTAGAGCATAAAGATGGTAATTTTAAAGGGCTATATGTGCACATTGGGAAAGAGGCACTAAAAATTATGTAGTTGATTCAGTCCTGTATTAGTTCTCTATGGCTACATAAAAAATTAACCCAAACAGAGCATCTTCAAACAACAAACATTTATTGTCTAATAGTTTCTGTGGGTCAGGAATCCAGGAGTGGCTTAGCTGGGTGGCTCTGGTTCAGGTGCTCTCATGAAGTTGCAGTTTTCAGCTGGGGCTGCAGTCACCCGCGTCTTGACTGGTCTGGTTCCAAGCTCATTCATGTAAGTCATTGGCAGGAGGCCTCAGTTCCTCACCACAGGGGCCTCTGTACAACTGCTCATGACATGGATTCCCCAGAGCATGTGATCCAGGGGGAGAAAGACCAAGACAAAAGCTACAGGCTTTCATTAAGCTGATTTTAGAAGTAACAAACCATCATCTCTTCCACAATCTATTGATCACACAAGGGTGTGAATAACAGGAGGCAAAAATATTTATTGTAGGTTATCTTGGAGGCTGACTGCCACAGGTCCAAATGACTAGCTTTTCTAAAAACCATTAATTGGGTAGCTGCATTCTTTGTAAGTCTGGTGCTTTATCTGCCGACAGCCTCTTAATCAAGTGATTAACGCTGACTATCATATTTTGAAAACAAAGTTTATGTTTTTGCCTAGAGAAGTAAATGTGAATATTATTATATTTAGGTAAAATATAGTTATGAAGCCTGTAAATAATAGGTAATAGAGAAATTTAAAGTTTTATGTAAACTTATAACCACACACATACATAAATCTATATATCACTATAAAATATATTTAATAAAAACTATACACTATTTGGAATCTTTCTTTCACTTAACAATATATTGTGGATATCTTTTAATGTTGGTGTATAAATTCATTCTTTGCTGGGTTGTCTGCTGAAAATATTGTACTTACTCTCAAAAACACCCGCCTTCTAATGATACACCTTGCTGTGATTTTGAGGGAGGCATATGGTGTTGTACTTGGCAGAGAAACCTAAGACAAAAAGAAGGGAAAAAAAAGGCCTGCAGTGAGATCAGAGTAACCACCAGGGAGAGTGAAAAGAACCCAGTGAGTGGTTGATTCCAGGCAGCTGCACCCCACTCAATCCCCAGAGTTCTGCATACAGTTCCAGAGCCCAAATGTGCCTTCCGTGCCTTGAGTATAAACATGTAGATGTTTACCCAGCTCACCTCTTAACAAGATAACTTTGATGTCTTCAGTTGTCTATCTGTGCATCAGCGAAGGCAGTAAGATAAGTGGATTGCAGAAAGCCAGATTTGCCAGCTCTGCCAGCTCTTTCCAACAGCTTGCATCATTCGTTCCTGAAAATCTCATGAATGTTTTGCCTGATACCTTGGACTCAAGATCCTTTAAAAAGCACCGAAATTGTCTGAGAAAAGTAATGCATTGCTTTCAGCCACTAATGCTTAAACAAGGTTAATATTTCCCATTAGCTGAAGAAGCTATTTATTCACTCAACAAATGAGCACCCACTGTAGGCTGGAAGCTATCATAGGCCCTAGGTATACAATCATGAGCTAAATCAGGCACCAACATAGATATGCCAGGCTAGTAGGGAAGATGGACAATGATCAAATAATCACAAATAGATATTTACAAACTGTAATTATGTCTATGAATGAGCAGTATCTCAGGGAACCAGGATAGTGGAGATCTAAAGGATGAGTTTGAGATAAGTAGAAGATAGGCTGGGAGAATCAGGTCAGGCAGAAAACAAAGTAACAAAGAGCATGTTTGCAAAGGCTTGAGGTGGGAAGGACTATTTGAAACACTGAAAAACCAGTAGGGCCAGAAGAGATCATAGCAATAGATGAAGCTGGACAAGGGACCCAGAGCCGGATCATGTAGGGCTTACTCATTTTGCTGGAAGAAATAGTTTGAAAAAAAGAATTCAGGATATCGAAATGTTCCAAAGGGCAGATTTGAAGGAGTGAGAGGAAAGTCATGGACATTGGCCTGGAAGGGAGAGATGTCAGCTGGGGAAGAAGCCCGAGCAGCTTCCTCAGCCGTGTACCTCCTTCTCCTCATTGTCCACCTGTGTGCTTCATGGGCAGGATGCACTTGGGCTGGGACCTGTTTTTGTATCTGGCACACACTCCAAGGGCTGAGCAGCCTTGCCAAGGGCTACCTTTCTCTTCATGGACTTAAAAGTCTATGCCTCACTTTGCCTTTTAGCCGCCTGGGAGGATCCCACCAAAGTCTATGCCCAATTCTATTAATTGAATTACAGAGAAAGGCCCTAGTGCATTCAGCAAACCTTAATCCATCTCCACCTTACCTTACAATGTTCAATGTTTTAAAAAGCCCACTGCGTCGTGCCTCTAAAGCAGCACTTAATTGACATAATATGGGTCACCTGTCTACATGGAATTAACTGGCAGAGCTTCCAGAACAACCTACTTTGCTTCCCTTTGCCTTTAGTTTTTGAACTTCTGAAATGCATCACTGCCGCTCAAGTTCTGAGTCATTATTTAACAACAAGGTGTACAGTTGAGAGCTGTGCTCCTAACTTCAGAATTTGTCTAGTGGTATCTTTGGGGAAATGAGAGGGGAACGTGGTCAGGGCTTGGGACTTGGGTCTAGGGCCTGGCCTGCCAGCACTGCTCACCAGGGTGGTCAGCTTCAGCTTTTGCAAACATGAAAAATGAAAAATATAACATGACTTAATGTCATGCTTTAATGGTATCATCCTTTTAATGTCAGGCTTTATAAAAATTGCATGTGTATGTGTGCATGCGCATATGTGTGTATGTTTGGGATGGGGGAAATGAACAAGGAAATCTGTTATGGGGAAGGGGAGGGAGTGTTCATCCAATCCTGTGAGAATGAAATAGTTCCTGAGCATGATCTTGTGTTCCTGCGTCCCAACTTGGAAAGCCACAGAGCCCAATGGCCTTGGGGAACCACTGCCTCAGCTCAAAACCTGGCATCACCACTTACTTTCTGGGAAGTCTTGGAGACTTAATGAACTTACCTGAGCTTCATTTTCCTTATCTGTAAAAAGGGAATCATGATAGTTTTCTCTCATGGGGGTTTTGTTAGGATTAAAAGAATTGAGGCAAGAAAAGTCCTTTGTATAATGTAATTATTTAGTAGATTTAAACTACCGTGCCAGCCACTGTTCTGAGTGTCTCAAACATATTAACTTATTTAATCTTCACAAGATCTCAGGAGATATGTGTGATTTTTCTCATCATCCCCACTTTCCAGATGAAAAGGAAGCACACAAATTCAGTAACTTGGCCCAGATCCCCTAGTTAGTAGATGCCAGAACGTAGACTCATACTTAGGCAATTGGGCTCAAAATCCAAGCTCTTAACCGCTTTACTACATTGTGTCTCAGCCATATGTAAACTTTAGCTTTCATTATTACTGGGAGAGGGAGAGGAAAGAATGGAAGGAATATGATAGATTCCCTGGTATCTTGGGCAGGACTGGGAGCTTCTCTGCCCTCCACCCTCAACCCCTGCTTTTCTCACCTCCACTCCCAAACCTTAATTCCAGTGGCTCAGACTAAATACGGAGTGTGTCGTGAAACTGTTACACTCTCACTGAAACCTCCTGATCCCAGTTAGGTGAGGGAGAGATTGTCATTCTCTCATGTTGCTACAGCTGCCCTGGTTAGTGAAGCCTGGCCAGAGGTCTTTGCGGGGGTGTGTGTCACCATTGTCAGGGCAGAACCCCTCTTTGGCTCTTCTGTATGTAGGTTGAGTTCTGTCTACTTTTATTACTGCTGGGCTTCTTCAGGCATTCCAGAAGTACTCAGGTGAAATTCTCAAAGCAGAATTGCATGATTGACCGAATCTGACATTCTGGAAGAGAATTATTCTCTGCAGAGTTGCCAGCCTAGATTCTTTCTTCTAATGTGTCGATTATTCTAATATGAGGCCAGAGTCACCACACAGGGGAAAAACATCGTGTGCGCAGTCCTTTACAAAGCCTTACACCAGATATTATGCTGCAGTCTGTGTCTCGGTTCCCTGCCTTGGTTTTGTTTTGTTTCCTTGAGGTGGGAAAACCTAAAATAAATATTTAGGTAGAACTGCTGAAATTCACAAACTCTCCTGGGAATTATTTTAACCTGTAATCTTAGATTTCTGTTTTCAAAGAGCTGTGACTGCTGGAATGTTCAGGGATGGCATCAATGATGTCTGTTGTCTCATTTCAGATGGTGAGGACAGGGACAGAGAGCAGAAGTGACAGTTGTTAAATCTAGGTGGATGGCATATAGGTTGTCCATTGTTTTAGTCTTTCAACTCTTCTGTATGTTTATTAGTTTAAAATAATAAGTTGGTGGGAAAATAAGAGCATTAAAAAAACAAAGTTTATGGGAAAGAATTTTAAAATTTCCAGTTGCTACTGATGGGATCTGTACAATGAGAGGGCAGTACAGGATTTATGGTCCTTTCTCCCTTGTCATGAGCCATAGGGCCACGAGAAGCAGCGAGACTTGGAGAAGTTGTAGGGAGGGGCAACAGATGGAAAAGGAATGCTACAGATGAAAAAAATCAGCATTGGGGCTGTTCATACTGCTGCAGAACTTGAAGTTACTGTGGGAGTGAAGGTTACAACCTTTACATTTATGTTTAATATTAGGATGGAGGTACTCCGCATATTCCCTTGAACCTGATCTAACAATAACAAAAACCATATATATGAATTTTTTTTCACATATGTGTTTCATAATGTATATGTATGTATATATATGTAATGGAAAGAATGGCACTAAAATTTTATCTCTAGATAGTGGGGTTACAAATGCTTTTGCTATTTTTTAATATTTTTCATATTCTCTGCATTTTCTGGATTTTTTTCAAGTGACATATATTAATTTATAATTGGGAAAAAGGCAATATTTTATGAAATAAATGTTATGTATGTAGTATCTCTAGGTAACTTGTGTTTTATATTTACCATTTAACAACTGCTTCAAATGGAATGTGCTCTTTTAATCCAGAAATTAACATTAGCCATTTCTAGGGAATATGTCCTGTGTCTTAACAAGAGTTAATGAATAAACTTCTGATGGCTTTATTTATGCTTTTGGTTTTATGAATTTGACCACCTTAATAATTTGCTTAATTTTGAGGAGTTTGTCACATGTACTGATTTTAAAAATGCTTTGACTAGTAGTTTTACAATTTCACTTTTGCTTTATTTAAAACTCTTGAGTAAAGTAATAAATAAATAATAAAACTCTTAAGTAGAACTCCCCTGGTCTGCAAATTTATCTAGGTGCACTTAGTCTGTTTGGGAATTTGATGTATATTTACCACAGTTTGATTTAATTGCTCATGCACTTCACTTTCCCAAGATTATTTTCAAATGGAAATATCTCCAATAGCTTCCTCAGTAAAGACCAACACCAAGAATTCATTTATTTTCTTACAAACATATGTTCATCCCTAGGCCTACATTATGTTCACAAATAACCAAATGATTTTTTTATTTGTATGAATGAATTTTATAAAGGAGACACAAAATTCTTTCTCTCCTAACTTCAAATTTTCACCTAATTTGCCATATTTGCTAGGCCTATTTGGACAGGAAATTCCATACATGCACTTGATACAGGGGATCACTGTATCAAGCATAAAGTTCAAGGTGTTCATTCATTTGGTTGTGTTTTTATATACATTTTCAGAAGGTCATTAAGTTGCAATCATCTTGTTACTTGAGAATGTAGTGGTTCCATTTTAGCTCTTATGTATGTCTGTCACTATTTTTATTCCAACCAGAGGCTGCCAGACATAGTAGTGCCATCTCACCGGGATCATAGATGGACATCAGACCAAGGCAGGATGGAAACAGACTACCATCTTGGGCAACTTTGTTATGCCTAAAGAAATACTGATAGAGAAATGATGACCATTGCTCCTGCTTTAATCCTTTCTTTCTGAATCTTCTTGAAGGATCCTTCCTGCTAAGGGTGTCCAGGGTAGAGGAGGGATTAGAATAAATGCAAACCGTTTTGGCAAAAGGTTTGGTAAGTCATCTTGGGGGCTAAGCCCTTTGTAACTGAAAATAATGAGATGTCAGCAGTTTTTATCTATTTAAAGTTTTAAATAGATCACATTAGTAATGTGCTTCAAGTGCTTATCACTAATTAATCAATTCATTTGTAAGTGAAATACCTAATTAAAGCAGCCTAAGGGAGCTCGCTCCTTTGTGGCCCTGGTCTGATGGGTCCAGTAGGTAACTGAGATCTTAGCTGATGAAACTTGTTGAACGTAATCCCATAGGCTAGTTAGCTTGACCAGATTTTAGTTGAAGAATGTTGTTGTTTTAAGTGTATTGCAGATTTCAACTGGTCTTTCATGTCAACCAGAGTAACTCACATATTCTTAACTTTGGAAGAAACCTGAAGCTTATGTGATTGGGATCTCTCTTGATAACACAGGGGATATGGACAACACATATGCATGACCTGGTATCATGCCTTATTGCCATGCATGCTGTCATAAGGAAGGGTCCAAGAGCCTGTCACTTTGTGAATTGTCTCTTGAGTCTAACATCGGGGACATTTCTTTCTATTTATGAGTTTCCTTTGCCTTTACCCTGTCTGAAAACTGCATAACCTGATCATCATTTTGCCTCATTTGTTAAGAAACTTTGTCCATGTTTAGAGTTAAAATATATTAATCAGCTCAATTATCTTTTCCCCATGCTCCCTTGCGTCTTCTTTGTTCTTTTCTTAGAATAAAGGCATCATCCTTTAAAAAAGAAAAGAAAAGAAAAGAAAAAGAAAGAGGAAGGAAGGAAGGAAGGAAGGAAGGAAGGAAGGAAGGAAGGAAGGAAGGAAGGAAAGGAAGGAAGGAAGGAAGGAAGGAAGGAAGGAAGGAAGGAAGGAAGGTTGGTTTGTAAAGGCAGTTACTTAGCCTGAGGATAAAAATACTAATTTTTTGGTTAAGAAATTTATGTTTTATGATATTACGCCTCTCTTCTATTATGAGGGGAAAAGGATGCATTTGAGTGTAAAATTGTGATTGACTGATAATATAATGTATTATTTTCCTTGTAAACTTTTATTGCCTCAAGTAAAGTGAATGGAACAAAGAGCATAAACGAATTCTCAAAAGACACCTAAGTAGCTGTCAGTATACGGTAGGGATTTAGAGAGGCAGCAGGAAAGCAAAATGAACTTGAGATAAATGGAAAATTAGGCAGAAAATGAGTAAATATGATAAATTAGAAGCCACTACTTTTCTTCTGTAATAGACTTCTCATTGTCAGTTGTGGCTTATACACCCTTTCAACAAACCCGAAGTCTTGCTGACCACCTTCTCTCTACCCTAGAATTAGTATGTATTTTTATTTAACAAATTTTAAGCCCTTAAATAATTTCTTCACAATAGAAAATTGATATTTTTTTAATGTGCTTTGACAAAATGTTATTTGAAAAAAAGTGGCATTGCTCTAAACTAGTTCTTTGAAAGGAACACACACTTAGCAGGAAATAATCATTTTGGCCTACATATATGAATTAAAGGTCATGTGTTTAGAAATTTTCAGATTGATGTTGTACTCTTCTCAGGCAGAAGCACACTGCAGAGTTCCACATCTGGCCTGGGGTCGGGGGAGAGGTGGTGGCAGTAGGTGACAGGTGATGACAATATAGTAAGATAAACCTATAATGTCATTTTTAGAGACAGAGGCATTAGAAATACAAAAGGTATAATGGGACTATCAAAGATTATGAAAGTCAACCTCAAAGGCAAGTTCTTTGAAAATAGGACTTCTTCCTGCTTGTTTCTTTGTCTACTTTTGTACAACATACCACATAGGGTAGGCACCAAGTGAATAAAAAATGATTGATTCAGTTAATGAGATCATGCATCATTCTGTCTACATTATCCATTTTATTTCTATATGAAATTTTCTTGTATTAACTGGTATCTGATGATTTCTAAATAAGGGCTAATTTTAGATGGAAGCCATATTTTAGATCTGTTATTATTTTAGCTGAAAGAAAACCCAAATTGAGTGGGTGCTGGAATATATCCATTATTTGCCCCCTGGAGATAAATGGAGTAGTTGAAAATTGTGTACTGTTGGCAGAACATGGTGGGAAAATTTGCACATTGGCTTCCTACAAGGACCTATTCTTTGCTGTTATTTCATTTTTCAGTCTCTAGGATGCCAATGTTGTAACATTCTAAAGTGCTAAAATTTCACCACCAGAATAATTCTGGAAAGGAAAATGGAAATTAATCAAATTAACACACTCTCCTGGGAGATCAGGATTTGTAGCTGGTGCATCTTCATCAATGGCTAATGAGAAGGGAGGAAGCCTGGATTTGAAGGGGGAGCTTTGGGAGACCTAGTTGCCTACAGGGGCAGTGCAGGGCTGTCTTGGGCCACACCCAGGTTGGTATAGATAACTCAGAGGTGCAGCATGATGGCAGGGGATGTCAAGTAGTGCCCATCTGCCAGCTTTGAAACTGCCTCTTATCCAACAGCATTTTTAAGATTCAGGGAGAAAGTCTTGGTCATTGAAGGTTAAGGCCTGTCCAGATGGGAAGAATGCAGGGAACATTACCAGGATGCATAGCTCCCTGGATATATGGCTTAAGAAGCAAAAATTTATTTCAGAACTCATCCATTGCTGGAGATCTGATTTTAAATACACTGCCAGGCATATGCAGGGCTCGCTTGGGTACCAGTAGGCAAAGCCTGCTGAAAGTAAGTCTGTTGCTAGAGAGGAGGAGTTGGTGGCTGGAGAGACATGACCTGATGGATTTTCCCTAAACCGTTTGTAGCCCTTAGGCATTTGAGTGCATCTCTGGCTGATCCCTCACCCTTTCAAAATGATCTCACTTCTGAAATTTTTTCCATCAAAGTGGAGGTAGTCCCCAAATGCTATGGAGTAAAAATACTCAGCCACCACACTTCTCAGTGAAACCCAGCCACTGTTGGGAAGATGGATAAAGAATTAACAATTTTTCCATAGATGTACTTCTTTGGCTCCAGAAGGAAAGCACAAGAAAATTGCATCCCGTTTATCAGACGGCAGTGACACAAGTAGTTTCCTTCATTCTGCAATCTCCTCTGTAATCTTCCTGCAATATGCAACATCACCTAGGGGATTAGAGCCAGAACCTTAGCCAGATGTTGACTTTGTTAGAACCATGTCTTTTTTATTATATATTTTTAAATAAGAATTTCCTCTAATTAAAGGTATTTAGGAATAATTAAAGGAGTTTTTTGTTCCCTGAAAGTAAAACTCAGGCTTAAAAAAAAATCATACCATTGAGCTATTTAGCCATGATTATTTTAATCATAAAAGCAAATCTAAATTTTGGGTCATTTCCTTATCAATCAGTCAATCAGTTAATCAGACACACATTATTTTGAACACTAACAAACCCCACCTTCTTCTCCATAAAAGGGAAAAAGACTAAAGATACAGGGTAATGAGCCCAAGTAATGGGAGGAAACAGTAAGATCCAGTGGGGTACGAGGGGTCCCCAAAGCACTTTTATTTGACAGTGCCAAAGACACCTGCCAGTCGTGACCTAATAATATTTGGCTGTGGTGCAAGATCGAGTCATGCACACTGGTGAAGGGAAGGGCTGCACTGTCTCTGCACTGCACAGAGCAACTTCCAACTAATTCGGCTTCTTAGTTCTTATGTAGACATGCCCCAGCAGAGCAATTTTTTAAAATATAAAGTTGACTTTTATCTTCATTTAAAAAAGAGAACAGAATTTGCAGGTTCATTTTGATAAGATGAAGCTAAGGGTTAAATCTGAAGTTTAAAAATATCTATCCATCCCAACTTACTCAAAGGTTATTTTCTATAAATAAAAAGTAATTGTTCATCACTGGCATGGTCCCCATGAGAGAGCACTTACCTAGTGTTTTACAGGCTCTTTTCAATAATTTATGTCTCTCAAAATAAGTAAATGAATACACTGACATATATAGCACAAAAATAAAATTTTACTTAGATCCAGCTACAAAATAGAAACTGAAGCAGATGGGTCACTTAGGCACAGAGTTAATGCTACTAACTTGAATCTGTTTTCTTCGTGCAAAAATTAACAGACAAAGTATTATTTTTGGAGACATGCTTAAATATCATCGTCAAGGAAATAAAACTTAGAAAACTTTATAATTCTGCTAGAGTAAAAACTTCGTTAATTTAAATTCTACTAATTCACATTTTATTTTAGATAGTGGCTACATTGACATTTAATTTTACTCAACACACTTTTTCTTTGTGGATAATAATGCAATTGATTATAATGCAATAATGTATATGCAAGATTGTAAGAGTAATGTTTAAAATGTTAAAAGACGTGTTTTTAACATCCCTAAGGTCTTTAGAAATAGCTCTTTACATATAAATATGTATGCCATATATGAACATGCCAAACAAATTATTTTTCTAGTCTTTCAAGCAGGTCCACAAAGAAGTGTTTTGCAGCAAATTCCACTTACATACTTAAAGTTACCCTCAGAACTTAAAAGTAATACATTTCCTCCCAATATATTCCATAATTTAGATGTTTTAGACTGGACTTCTACTTAGTTTGGTGATGAAGGTTTAACGTTATGGCCAGGCCCACCCTGGGGGTTCCTGGACCCTGAGTGAAAGGTAGATTTGTAAGCCAGCTCGACTTCTGCTGATTGAAACTTGGTTAGCACACACCTTGCTTTAGTTATAGATATGGTCTAGGTAATCAGCACTGAAGAATAGATGTTTATTAGGTACAATGTGGAAAAGCCTAAGATCATCTTTTAACACCGTGTTGCTGAGTCTTCATTTAACAAATATCAATATAGCACCTACTATGTACTAAGCATGTAAAAGAGATATGGCTCCTGTCCTCAGGGAGCTTACAGTCTAGCTATAAAGACACACACAGCTATATACAGTTGCAAATTGTGATATAGATTTACTCTGAAGGATGGAGACAGGATATTATGTGATACAATAGGAAAGACTTACTTTGGATAGAACTTAAAAATGAAAGGGTCCAGGTAAGCATCGGATGGATTTTGAGCTCTTAGAATAGTGTCCTTTGAATGGTCCTTGGTCCCTCCTTTCCTTTTATCCTTTACAATGAAAGATGACCAGAATGTCCCAACCGTGAATTTTGTCTGTGTTACTGCCAATATTGATCTTTCTTAATGAAAACATCACAAATTTACATAGGCCTGACAAATTGCAGTCATTGGGGCCATGGTAGTATGGAAGGCAATATGGAATAATGAAAAGGGCACTGGGCTCATTAGGAAAACTGAACTCTTCTGGGGTTAAGGGGACAGGAAGAAGAGGACAGTATTTACACATTTCATTAGGATTTTAGTGAACTTGGTTCTGCTCTGGAATTGCCAGGAACTAGTTATATGTTCCAAGACAAGTCACCTAACTTCCATTGACTCTCATTCTTTTTCCTATAAAATGAGAAAATTAAGATGAAATCATTTCTGAGGTCCTTTTAGATCCTAAGTCCTGAAAGGTTATATTGTGTCATGATAATTGTACTGACTCTGGAACCCAATTATGAGGATTCAAGTCTCAGCTGTGTCACATACTGGCTACGTGACCTTGGATAAGCTTCTTAAACTCTCTGTTTCCATTTTCAAAAAAGTAAAGTGGGGATAATATTAGTACTCGGCTACAGAGAGTTGTGAGAATTCAGTGAATTAATTTAAGGAAAGTATTTAGAACAGTGCCTGACTCATGGGAAGTACTTAAGAAGTGTTATTCTGATCAATATCCTCTGAAAGGAGGTCACTTCTTTGAAGGATAGGACTCTAGGAGAGGCAGAATGCTCAAAATACTGGAAGGAATGTGTTAAAAGACTAGTGTTTGGGAACCGAGATTTACATTTCCACAATGCCTATCAAAATGCCTTTTATTTCAGGTATGTTTTAAAGGGACAATTTTTTAATTGCTGGTAGAGGGGCCATAACCAAAGAGTATTTTATTTGATACCCACGCAGACTCTCTTCATTTTTTGAACACAGGCAGGTAATTAAGACTGGGTATAGGTTGTGTACAGGATATTAAACTAGTGCTTACTTCATAATGCTGTTACACCTGTGGCTAGGGCAACAAAGCAGCAGAGATAGATGTCATTACTAGAGGTGCTGAGATGTGGATTTTCTAAAGGCAAGGAGTTTTTTAAGCAATATAATGAGACTTCATAAATTAACCTTGGGAAGGATTTTTCAAATCATGAAAAACATAATTTTAAAATTGTAAGAATTCACTTTATTTGGTTTCTGCCTACTGTAGAAAGTCTATTGTAACAAAGTTAATACAAATTACAATAAGGAGCATTATTTTCTCTTCATTAATTCATCCAAATCTCTAACACCCTATTATTTTTTTCTTTGTACTATTTTCCTTGGCGTTTTCTTTATAAATGGTACCACCTGGATTCAGTTAGGTTATGATAAATTTTTATTAAATGTTTAATGAAGAATAAATTGAGACTTTATTATGTATCTTTTGTGTGTCTTTGTGTATGTGCACACACATGTATTTAATCATGTTAATAGCCACATAAGTCAAATTGTAAAACTCCAGGCTTTTCCTACATACTGTTCAAATTCTGGGATGTCTGAAATGGCTTAGGAGATTTTGCTTCTTTAGAAAAAGAGAAATAAACTAGGATAGTATAATGGGAAGAAAATTGCTTTTGAATCTTGTAAACGATAAAATGTAGCTTTTTAGACAAAAAAAAATAAAAAGACAAGAAATTAAGTCTATTCAGAGAACATCTAGTTCCCTGACATTTTTCTGGAGATCAAAGCGCTAGGATGTCCTAAACTTAGTTCCTTGTGTGAGTGATTTCTTTCTGGAGGAGAAGACCCCAGGTGGTTATCCAGACAGTTCCTCTTAGTCCTGACAACACCTTATCTTCACTCCCTGTCAGCCACCAAGCACTGGAGCTTTTACAAAAGCCTCTGACCCTCCCTTCTGCCCCTTCTTTGTCCTGAGCTGTGTAGCACCCCCCATCGGGCTTCCTCCCTATCTTCAGTTTCTCCTCCTTCTCCCAAGACTGTTCAGAAGGGGCCAGTTTTGCTTAAAGAATAAGACACAAAAAAGCCTTTATGTGGAAGTCTGTTTAAGAAATAACCGACTCCTGTTTATAAAGGCCCCTTTCATTCTGTTTGCTGGTATGTGCTTCCTGAGCGGCGGTGGGTGGGATGGCTCAGTACAGCCCAGTCAAAGATTGCAACTGCTAATTTCCAAGGCCGTTGTGGGGGTGGAGGGGGGGAAGTGTGCATGCAGCCTGCAGATGCTTCCCATCAGAGTTACTCAGAGTGGCCCCAGGAGCTTGGCCTTAAACAGGCCAACATACATTTTGTTAGCAGGGCAGTTATTTCTGCCAAATAACTTCCTTTGTGGTTTCCCATGTACAGGCAGTTTTATTTTTCACAAAATACCCATATTTAAACATAACAACTGAGCAGAGAAAATAATAGGCATTTAGTAGGAAATGATTGGAACCTGTCTAAGTTTTCATTCTATTGCAGCCAGTGTGTCGCATTTCCTGTTGAAAACATCAAGGAGGTGCCCAGAGGGAAGTGAAGCTTTTCAGAGCGTTCCCTCTTCGTAGTGAGTCTTAAGTTAGAATCACCGAAATGACAGCAAGCTTCCAGAAAATTTGAATCTGAACTGTGGAGGCAAAGAGAGGGTTGGTTTAATGATTCACAACTTCTGGGGAAGTTATGACATCTAATGGTTAGTTCCACTTTTCTCCATACATACCCAAATATATATGTACACACATTTACATTTTTCTATTCTGTATTGGCAAATATGTACACATATATATATGACTTAGGTTTTATTGTATAGGACTTGATTATAATGTATGTGTGTGTATATATAATATATGTATATATGATTTAGATGTAAAAGACTTTTGTTTGTGGGACTCTAAATGGACTTTATAGTGACTTCTTAAACTGGACGAATGCTACCATGTGCCAGAATATGATAAAAGTATCACTATATTTTAAAACTTTTTATATTAAACATGGAATTGCATATAAAATGAATATGAATTTAAGATGAAAATGTACCATAACTGTAGCTTGTGACAGGAAAAGCCCACTGATTTCTAGGAGCAAATGTTTACTCTTCCCTCAGCCTCAGCAGACACCCTGAGACACCTCAGCTTAGGGCTGGCCATGCAGGTCAGCAAAAATGGGCAAAAATTCATATTCTCTGCTCAAAGATACCTAAATTCTTCATCCTCTCCTTGACTCTATGATTATAAATTCATTAGTCTTTTCAGATTTCTCTTTTTAAAAGTACGTCACCTATAGGTTTAAGCTATTAGTCATTTATATCTTAGTAAGAATAACTTTAAACAACTAGCTTTCTGTTATGATTGGCTTCACAGACCACATCAGAAGCTGTAGGTTCCTAATTTAGGGTCACTTCATCCAATTCTTTATTGTAAGTATCCATTTTTTAAAAAACAATCTAATAGTATTAAGCTCTCAAGTCTGCTGTTGACCATTATGAGTTACAAATCTCCTGAAATCATCAGTTTGACGTTATGTTTGCTTCTAGCAGCAGGCTTCACCACGTTGCATTTAAGTTTATTTGGAGAAAGTCATGAAAAGCAAAGCAAAATAGTGAATTTTATATTTTAACTTTTAAAAATATTCTATTCCTTCTAAACAAGCCATAGAAATAACAGGCAAAGGTAGATTCATATATAAGTAGAAATAAAGGCAGAGGGTTTATATCTGACTCTTGAATGAGTTTTGGACTAATTTTTTCAGGAGCAGGAGCAGGGTGCAGTGGGCAGAAACGTAGACTGAAGTTGGATGTTCCTGCACACCATGACAGACCCAAAATCACTGCTAATGCAGAACGATCCCTGTCTGAGATCTCTAATTTTTTGAATGATTATTTTTGTCATCCTTTACCAACTCTAATTTTTTAAAGGTCCACAAAAATTAGATTAACATTTATAATAGTCTAGGTATGAAAGTTACCATAAGACAATCTTTTTGAGAAAATATTTGGATATTGGTGCCAGATCATCTGTATTTCTCTATTTTCAGGCTCATTCATATAAAATAGCTTTTCACTTATGTCCTGATCAATAATAACTCAGTGTGTGGGCACCAATCGTAAGCTCTTTACCAGTCAGAAAGAGCAGGCCTTTGGAGGCAGATGCAGCCGTCTGACTCGAGGCAAGTTGCCAAACACTTCAACTGGTTCCTTTCCTTGGGCTATTAATTAAGAGAAAAGTCTTCCCTCCTTCCTGGGCCTTGCTGACCTTCTCATTTTTTGTCTCCCCTGACCATTAGTGGTCCCATTTGGTCGGATAATTCCATTTGAGTGCATAGTCAATCCAGCAACATGGTAACTAATTTTGTCTCAGATCAAATGTCTATTGCTTATCTGGAGCTCATGTCATTTTGAATTACAATCACTGTACTTCTTTTCTCTGATCCCTTTTCCCAATTTAATAAAATTCTTCAAATTTAAATTTTCTTTTTTAAATGAGGGCTTCTAGTTCAATTAAGACCCACTTCCATTGGATGAATAGCAGTAAATAACATTAAACCTCCAAAATCAGTCGTGTCTGGTTCTTTAAGTGATTGGGTCAAATTGTGATTCCACATCATTTAAGTTTGTCTCGATCATGTGGCCAGTGGTCAAATAAGAATTCATGTCCAAAGCTAGAGGAAACTGTTGGTGTCTTTGTCTTCAGCTTCTGTTGTCAGCTTTTGTCACATATTTAAAATGAGTTCCTTGCCTTTCTCACTGTCTGTCACCTGTTACCTTTAAGTCTATTACTTAAACAAATCATATACTGCGTACTGAGCACTCCTTCAATGCTTTGCATTTATTACCTAGGGAAAAATGATTTTTTGTACTTCGCTGTTTTATTATTCAAGATTGAACCACAATGTCCCTTACACAGGTATTATGAAGCAAGTTTACAGTAGTTCTTATTTTGTTTTTCCAGGCCACTCTTTATGTATCAGATTCTCCTTTTTTTTCCTCCAGCTTTATTGAGATATACTGAGCATATAACACTGTGTAAGTTTAAAGTGTACAACGTGATGATTTAATACATAATATATTGCAAAATAATTACCACAATAAGGGTAGTTAACACACCCATCACCTTATGTAATTACCATTGTGTTTGTGAGAACATTTACCATCTACCCTCTTAGCAACTTTCAAGTATATAATACACTAGTGTTAACTATAGTCACCATTGCTGTACATTGATCCCCAGAAATTATTCATCTTCTACCTGAAGGTTTGAACCCTCTGACCAACATTTTCCCATTTCCCTCACTCCCAGCCCCTGGCAACCACCATTCTACGTGTAATCAAACAGATCATTATATTTCACATTAATACTGTCAACTCTTTTCTTTCTCTCTCTGGGTAAAAAAAAAGGATTATGTGCCCCTCCTTGGTGCTTCCATTTCACCTGGGCTTTCTCTGATCTTAGCATACAAGACACCTGTTGAAATTTCCTATTTATGGGTCTGTCTTTATCATTAGAGTATAAGCTCCTTGAAAACTGGGTTGTGTCAGTTCCCTGTTCTATCCTCAGCTGCTAGCATGCCTGGCATGTTAAGTAGAAAACCCAAAATCTCTTGATTACACTGAGATTTAAAAGGAAAGTAGCCACTGAGGGCTGTGAGATTTGGTTTAATTGCTCAGTTAGATTAAATAAGGCCACCCAGATGTTTAGAAGAATGATCTGTTATATAAGGAAGACTGTAAAATTTTAGAACTAAGTATTTGGTGTTCTTTGCAAACAATGAAAAAAAATAAAAAGATGACCAATACCTTTGTATAAACAGAATCCTAAGGGTTTTGTTTTTTTGGTTTTTTTCCATGACACCAAAACATTTCATGGAAATACCAAGTCTCCTCTGAAGTCCCTTTGGTCAGTCTTTGTACCATCACTGTACCTTGTGTGAACTGAACCACAGTCTCATATAAATTATGTACTCTCTTTCTTCTCACAAAACCATAACTTTCTTAATTTTAAAAGACTCTTATTAAAGGTTCTGTTCTGTTATTTGTAGATATATAGAACTCTTAGGAATGAAAAACATTCCACAAGCAAGTGAGATAACTGACATTAAGGTTTTTAGAACCAAATTATAGGAATTTCAAATGGCTCTGTAATGCCAGGTATTAATTAGACCTCTGTTAAATGAATCGGGCTCATTTGCTTAATCAGGAATCACCTAAATGACAGGCCCATCAAGTAAGCAGGCTTTGATACAGGATTGATTGTTTTTCTTTTCCAGCTATTTTAAATATCTGCCCGACTGGGCCCACTGACCATTTCTTTTCACCCCATTCCTATCCCCTGGTGGTGGATGTGTTTCATACCTGCATGATCCATCTAACATTTTGCTGAAGGGATAGGATGTGAGCATGCCAAGAGTCACTCACTGAGCAGCCTTTCAAACATGTTTTATGAACATGAGTATCTATAAACTACAGAATTCTTTAGCAGCTTTAGCAGAATTTGCTTCTCCAGGCAAGGCAAAGGTAAAGAAAGAATACCAGGCATTAGTCATAAATATAAGCCTTATGTGCCTAGAGCCAAAAGTAATTGGGTGTGGGTGAGGTCACTGAATGTCGAAATGGTTTTATTTTCATGGAAATATTCTTCAGGATGAGAGAAGACTGAATCCACTTGCCGCAGGCTCTCTCTCTCAATCCATCGGTGCTTAGTCAGGCTGAAAACTCAAGGAGGGTGTGAAGCTGGTGTTGGGAGGAGAGGCTAGCAGTAGTAATTGACACAGGTAGTTCTAATGCAGTTTACCAGATAAATGGAAATTTTTATAGACGATTCGATGCCTCTGGAAAACTATTCGCTCAAATGATAATATCTGTTCTCACCAGCCAGAAGAAAATGTATCATCCTAATTTTAAACTCACCAGTAATGAAAGCATCTATCTCTATGACTTCCAAAATGTTTCCACACAGATTACTAATCACTACCACTGTCTGTGAAGTGGCCCATTAATCTTAGCCTCCATCGATATGACACTGTAAATAACCCTCAGCTAAGCCAATAATGGTCTAACCAGACGTGAATCGCTCTTCTGGCTCTTGTGTATATACTTCCTTTGGTGTATTTGGTTAGCACACTGTACAAATATCGTTTGAACATTCTCATTCCTTTTTAGTAGAATCAGCTTTCCTTTATTCCAGGACTACAAAAGGCTTGTTTAGCCCTGCCCTGCCATATTTCTTGGTGATGGGAGACACAGTGGCTCTGAACCCGACTAATCCATCACCAACCACCATAAGCAAAATGTTTCTGTATGTGAGCTTCATTCTTGGCCCTATTTAATGGAGAAAACCCTAGTTATTTTCATAGGAAAGATCTAGTAAGAAAAGAGATTCTGTTTTCTGGGGTTTTCCAGTGAAAGTACTAGTTTCCAGAGACATAAGAATTGGCTTGTAGTCACCCTCTGTGACCTTGGTCAGGTCACCTGCTCTCTCCATTATTTCTTCATCTGCAGATCTATTTCTGGTTTGCCTCAGAAGTGTTTCCCCAAACCAGTGGAAAATAAAGTATGAAATGGACAAGGGTCAAGTCTTTTAGTAGATAAGACAAAATGGGAGTCAGTGCTGAAGGGGCTTCTCACACACACATACACAGGACATCATCACAAAAAAAGGCAGAATTTATGATTATAGAACTCAGGTGCAGGTAAGTTGTTGGGGTCGATCATGGAAGAACATGGCATTTTCTTCTGGGTGCTGCTACTTTTTCAGTGAAATGAGCAGCAAGGTTATAAGCTAAGGGTGAGGATCAGGAGAGAGAGGGTATTAGAGATTTGAAGAGAGAGGAGAATGTGTGAGAAAAAGTCACTGGAAATTGACTAAGGAGATGTGGGCAGCACTAAGGACCCACTTGAAGTTAGTATCTGTGAATATGTGGTTGCGTGATTATTCACCACTCTAGTTGCTCAAGGATAGATTGAGAGTTGAATTCAACCAAGTCTGAGGATTTTATCAGCTGGTGTGATTGAGAGAGAAAGAAGCAGAGTTGCCATACGTTGAAAGGGAATGACCACATGATAGACCATGAACTCTAAGCCTGAGAAGGTGGCACATGAGGACATGAAGGTTTTGAGGGACAGCAAAAAGGCAGGAGGTTCAATAGATAGGTGTCCTGAATTCTTAGAATCAGGGTACAGTGGGAGTGTCTGAAATGACAGGAAATGGATATAAGAGAACATGGAAAACTTGAAATCCTCCTTTAAACCAGCTGAGAGGTCTCTTGGTTTTAGAGCTTTTCTGCATATTTACCCACTTTCCTTGGACACTTAATTTTAAAATTTGGGCTAAAACTTAACTACATTGAGAGAATCCCAGAGCTGTGGGATTTCACATCATAGTAACAGGAATGAAACTATGTTAATCTCTCTTAAACATCTAGCAAAAAGAACTAGAAAGGAGTCAAACCATCATCCCCTTCTACTCTTTCATTTTACAAAAGGGGAAATTGAGGCCAAGAGGAGAGAAATGATTATGCAGCAAAGCTAAAAACTCAAATCAAGACCTCCAGCCTCAGAATTCAGTACTCTGTATTACTCTGCGCTTATTCTGACATTTTCTTTGTGGATGTGGGTTCAGTACCTTGGAGTGCCATGACTGTGTCCTCATGGTTCTGCTACTTCCAAAACCCTCTGTCTTTCCCTTCATATTTTCATCAATAGATGCCGCATTTGTTTAAAAGAGATGTCCTCTAAAGAAATTTTCTGCTGACCTACATAATCATGTTTCTCCTTCCATATAACTTTAAACCTGTTTTATGAAAGTGCAGGCATCTACTTAGGAAATATTATTCACTCACCTATCAAAGGAACTTTGTAGTCAAATATCCTGGATATTTATATTCTTTGCAAAAATAGTCCAAAAATACTAAGGTGGGAAAAATCAAGCCTAGTTCTTCTAGTCTAAATAGATTTGAATGTCTCACTATTGGGTAATGATTAGCATAGAGTGGGGAGGGCTCAACACAGAGAGTAGGATATTATTTTTATTTTATTAACTACCTTCTCCTCTTCCACATTCTCCTAATAGGGTTTCTCTAGTAGTGACCACACATGGGAGGGAGTAGGGAAGCAACTTAGTAAGAAACTGGAACATTAATAATGCTTACAATTTAAGGAGTGCCAAAATGTAAGAAATACTCAAGAAACAGTGAAAAGTACATCTCACCATGTATCTTAAATCAGGATTTAGGTCCTTTGTTCTGACTCTGGGTAATGGCTTTGTTTTCTAAGTTAATTTATTTAATCATTCTAGCCCTTAAGTTTTTTCAGTCTTTGAAATATGGATCTTGGTTCAGTGGGCTTCAAATGTCTTATGTTTGGCCTCTCTTTAAGTGTAGTGGCATAATTTTACAAAGGAGCCATTTTCTAACTTGCTCATTGCTAGAAAAATCCTCAACTCTTATCCTGAGAGGCCTCTTTTCACGAGCCCCAAAGGGGCTGCCAAAACTGGACCAAATGTTAAATAAAACATGCCATTCTGGGCTTCATACTTTTAAAGGAATTTTCTAAACCTGTATCACAAGTGATTAAGGGTATTAGATCAGTGTTTATGAAAAAGATTTCTGTTTTGGATAGACAGTTCTGCAAGATAACTTCTGGGTCCTGCTAAACTCCAAGAATTAATGATTCTGTGAACTCCATGGTTTATTAAGAAATGTAAGTCAAGTTTACAGCCTTCGCTTTCTCAGAACTGCTCTAGGTATCTGGGGACTTGTCTCAGAGGTATTCATTCTATGAGGGCAGGCTAGAAAAGGAAGAAAGTGAACAGCCAAGGTGGTTAAATAACTCCTGAAAATAGTATCTACAATTGGGGTGCTTTTGGGACTCTACATAGTTGTCAAATCCTTTCATCTGCATACTTAAATGGTGAATTTTAATGTTTATAAATTATACCTTGATAAATCTGACTTTTAAAAAAAGTACCTGTAAGATAAACTCCTGGTCCCCAAATCAACATTTTTGACAAGTTCCTTTCCCTTTTTGGAGATGGCAAATGAACAGCTTTCCTGTTGAGAAGGGCCCCTTTCTTGATTCTCCTCCCCTGTAATCCAGGGATCCAGGGTAGTTCTGACTCATTGTGGGCAGTAGTTGTCTGTGTCCTTACTAAGTGACAAAGAAAAGGTTACTTGTCCCTTTATCTTTATTTTTTTACATCTTTCCTCTATTTGCTCCTTAAAATCAGAGGGATATTGGCATGGCAATTTCTTTTATGTAACCACAGCAGTAGTTTTAAAAACCATGTTATTTAAAAGGATAAAAATTGGTTCCATATGACATATCCAAGATGTGTAATAGCCTTAAAAGATGTGACATAAAATTGACTCTTGAGTAATGGGGAAACATTAAAATAACTTCATTCTCTTAAGGGTATTGGGTGGAGGAGGAACAAATCTCAGTATGAATAATGAGAAAACATCTCAGAAGGTCAGCATTTACGCAGGGCCAGCAAATGATTATGCATATTAGTTAATATTATCTTCCCAGCATGACATTGCACACCAAAAAAATAAGCACTCCAAGTTAAGGAAAGGCACTTGAAATGTTACCGTGAAGGTTAACTTGGTTGTTTTCCAAACATCTGTGTTTTTCAGTTTTTCAATAATGGCTATGTATTTGTCATATAAGAAAAAAAAGTGAATTGGAGAAAAATGTGCTTCTTTCTGTCCCTGACACTAAATTAAGAAAAAGAAGACAAAACCTTGTATGCCACATTTTGGAGGCTGGGGCCTGACACTGGGATTCTGAGATGAGAGGTTGCAGATTGGTGGGCAGTGGGGAGTGCAAGGCCAAAGCTCTGAGGAGTTTTCAGCATCTGACCGACGTTTACACTTTCAAACAGAGCATTCATATAACTTTGCAACTGGGAAAAGTTATCGATGCTATGTATGTGGCCAGAAAGAATCTGGAATGCATCTGGTTACTTGACAATCTGTCCTTTTCTTGGCAGGAGTCAGGAAACGGTGAGAGGGAAGAGGGTGCAAGTTACGAGCTTATCATCTGCCCCAGGAATGTGGGGATACTTGAAGATCAGATGAGATATAGTCTGGAAGGTGCCGTTTTGGGGACTGTGCTCCATAAGCCCATTTGCTACCAAACAAAAGTCATTGTTTGCAATCTGTATCCAGGAACATATCTGTTCGGTGGGGCTACAGTGAGGGGTGTGGATGATGCTGTGTGCCAGGCACTGGTACTCATCATCAGAAGTAGCAAATATGTACTGATATATCTAATGTATATGAGGCTGGGTATTAGGGGTGCACTGGAGGACATTCATTCACTTAAATATTTATCACGCACTTACTGGGAATATGACAGATAAGGCTTTTGCATTTAACATTTAGGAGACGATGATATAATTTCGGATATTTGTAATGTATTAAATAAACTAAACAGGGTGATATGCTAGAGAATGACAGGGGCTAGACAGGGCACTTTAGATAACACCATCAGGAGGAGACTGGCATTTGAACATGGTCCGAAGGAGAAAGCCACAGCTGAGCACAGCACCACCCAGGGGCAATGCTGCATTGCAGATGGGAAAACAGCAAGTGCAAAGGGACCTCAGGTAAAACCTGGCTTGCTCTGTTTAACCAGTGAAGACAAACAGCAATTTTGGGGATAGAAGGGTATCCTTAATAAATATTTATGGGAACCTGGACAGAATACTAATAATTAATAATATCAGTCAGCATGCAATTTTTTAAAAAGCCAGAGAAATGGCTTTTTGGTTTATCCTAGCACAGGCTGCCAGGCTGGTGCGAGCTTGAGAGACTGAGGAGGTTGCTGTAGTCACTGAGGAAGGTTTCTCAGAGAAAGAGAGGCTTGAGCCGGGCTGTCAGATTCAGGAGTGCATGAGAGATGAGAGATATGGCAAAATCACTGCCACTGCAGGCATGAGCTATGTCGGGAAAACAAGAGAACAGCCTGGTCTGGCTGAAGATGAGGGCTTGTGATATGGGGCGGCAGCAGGCAGTAAAGATTTTGATGGGAACACTTGCTGGGTGTGCACAGATGCTCTGCTGGCCTTTACATACAGGAGATAGGCCTGAGGAGGGGCAGAAGCCAGTTAGCCTCAAGTGCTAGGCTTGCAAGTTTATTCTGTGGCCACAGAAATCCTTTACAAACATGTGAGCCTTTCCCTCCAGAAGATACCAATGAAACAAAAGTGCCTGATTGAGGTAGCACATCTGCTCAGTAGCTGGTTTCCTTAAAAACACTATGTATGATATGGGCACATGCGTCTGGCTCACACACATTTAAGCACTCAATAAATCTCTGTTTGCTAAGTTTAAATCACAGTTGTTTTTTCAAATAATCACCATCTCTTCCATCAGTTGTCATTGCAAATTAGAATGTCCCAAATCAGCTGTGAACTTTTACCTACCCTCCCCACAAAAGATTTCTCCGCCTTTGGATTGTTTGGGTTCTTGTTTTTTATTAGGTTCTCACTTAATAGAGCCACAGTTGGTCCTCATCACAGATTTTTCCCTTTGCCTTTCTTAGTCCCTGATTCCTTTTCCATGTTCCTTGCCAGAGAGAATTGGAGGTTAGGTATCTAATGTTTTTAGGTCACAGTGCTTAGTAATTGCTCAGTAAGTGGTGGTAGTCATTCTCTATTCATGCCTGTTCCTTGTACAGCACTCCATAATTTGTAACACGCTGTCTGTCACTAACCTTAAGCACACTTGTGCAGTCCTGGAGTTATGTCTTCTCTGAGCCACTGAGGCCCAGAAAGATTAAACGATTTTCCCACTGTAAAAAGCCAGGAGTATCAGAACACACTAGAATTCAGGTATATTGTCTCCTAGTGCCTGTTTTTCACCCTTGTACCTCCTGTTAGTTGCATCCCTAGGAAATATCCCCAGGCAACACAGTGATTAAAAAAGCCTGAATGGAGGAGGTCCCATTCTTAATGGGTGGGCTGCATTAAGGAACACAGCCAAAGGACCTCTGGTGTTACCATTTGGTAAGCCTAAGGGGCCATTGGATCCGTGGCAAGGAGCTCAGGCAGGCAAGGCTCTCTGAGGGTTGCCTAAGGCTTGAAATCCACTGAATATTTAGGATTGAAGCAGTAGTTCTTTTTTTTTTTTTTTTTTTAAGAAATTAATTAACCAGTGGATAATTTCTACAAAGCAGCAGAAGGCTGCTGCTTGTCAGATCCCTCTTGCCCACTGCTGTGGAGAATTAGACATCAGTAGGTTAACAGAGCCATTTCTATGGAAACAAGCTCATTATTACTCTTTTGTTGGAACCCTACTGGTTCATGGTCTGGGCTTCCATATTAAAAAAAAAAAAAAAAAAGAAAAAAGAAAGAAAGAAGAAAATCCAACACATGCCATACAAAATACTAATCTTTGTTCCCTGGAGTGAACAAAGCCCATTTAACATCTAAGAATGCCAGCCCCCATTTGTAGGCACAAGCCACTTTCTTATATAAAGCTAGATAAAAACTGAAAGCTTACATGTCATTTTAAAGTTGCAACATGGCCTATTCCTTCCTGTTTGATTTTACAAAATCTGTGAAATCCATGACTTTTGAGTCAACATTTTTTAAGGGTTGTGTTTTTGTCAAGGTCGTTAAAAGCAGCTTACCAGTGGTGCTGCTTTTGGAAAGCTGCATATCGCAGAGATGTGATTTCAGAAACAACAGTTTACTGGAAAGCAGAGAGTTGTCATTTCAAATAATGGTTTCTGGCACCCCAGTGAGTTAGGGAAGCTATGTTGTTTCTTACTCTCCATCTACACAGCGTAGATGGCTCCCATGCTGGTTTGAGGAAAATCAGATGGGATTTTGTCTTTATACCTTTTGGTAAGTGGCAACGTCCTAGCAAACCCACACAGAAATAGTAGAGTGGATTTTAAGTTGACGTTGCTCCCGTGGTCCATCTTCTTCCCTTTTGGCTCCCTAGCACTTTTGTTTGGTACAGCTTCCACTCTAGCCCTCATTCCATTTGCTTTCCCTATAGCTACAAGGACTGTAAAACTTGCTATTATGTCTGTGAAAATGACCAATATATAGACTAATATATAGACATAGTCCCCTGTTTAGGATCAATCTGATGCCTCTAAAAATATGAATTGAGAAGGGCCGGAAGAAAATCTTTCCCTGGGGAGCATGATTCAGAAACACCCTTCCACTAATGTCAGAATATTTAATCTAAGCCTCAGTTTCCTCCAAGTAGGGATGCAGTGCTTACTTGCTTGCTTTGGGTTGTTGTGAGGATTAAATAATGCTTTAAAGCACTCGGCCCATTTCATGACACATGGAATGCCCTTGGTTTATAATCTAATATTCATTTTTAGTATGAGTTCCTTGTCCTCTGGTGAAAGAACAGAGTTTTGCCTGTAAAAGTCAAATTCCCAGAAATGAGAAGCACAAAAAAATGTAGAAGGGAGAAAGGAGGAGAAGAAGCCTCCTGTTTTTGTTTTGTTTACAAACCCATCTTTCACCTTAGCCAGCTCTCTGCATTCTGGCTCCTGTGCCCTCCCTGCTTCGGGTCCCCTTTTTTCCCTCCCTGGTTCCCCTATTCTCATTCTTCCCTCTTCTCTTGAAATACCAACCAGTAGCCAGTGGAGTCCAAGGTCATTTCATACCCTTTATTTCCAAGCTCTTCCGTGCCTAAGTATGTGTGAATATACTCTATTATCCTTCCTCCCTGTCCCTGGACATGCTTTATTCTCATCTTTGTTTTTGTTTTCCACCTCCAGCCTCCACACTACTGCTTAAAAATGAGCAAAAGCAAGTGAGGAAACCAGGTTATTGTGACACCCAAAATATACCTTTGTGACATCTCCAACTGTTGAAACACATGATTGGGAAAGAGTGAGTGTCCAAGGTGGATTCCAACCTTAATACTCTGGGGCTTGAAAGTGTTGAGGGAGAAACATAAGCTTCACAAATAAATCCCTTATTGATTTAAAATGTCCCTTGTGGCTGGAGAAACAAAAATAAATTAGTGTGTGCTGATTAGTGCAAATTGAAATGTGCTATTATGGTCTCTTCAAGTCAAAGTGGCCAACTGGTAACAGAAAGAGCTGCCTGTCAAAAAACTACCCTGGAGCCTGGCGGGCTATTTTATAATTATTATTTGATTCATACTGCAGCTGCTATGCATAAATTCACTAGTGTTCTGAGTGTTAAAGCCCGTCACAGGAATGGATATACACTTTGTTGTGTAATCTAATCAATTTCGTGATGGTGTACTACTTACTTGCTGCAGAATAAATAAGAGTAAGGATCAAAATAATGAGCGGCAAATGATCAAACTTGTGTTGTAGTACGAATAGTTAACAAAGATATTTGTCCAGGTGACTAATTGTAGAAGTTCTGAAAAATTTTAAATTGGAATAATTTGAAATTAGTCCTCTAATTCAAAAGCAGCTAACAACCACTCACCAATAATATGGCTAACTTGCAAATGAGAATAATAAAGGTATCATTAGGTGACTGGAAGACTGTAAACCTCTAATTTGTTTTCTAGACTTAGAATTATTTGATTTATTGCCAATGTAATCTGAACCTGTAACTATACAAAACAAATAAATCAAACCCCCTTAGCACCTACAGCAAATATGAAAACACAGTTCTGGAGAACCCACAGTTGTAATTAAAATGGAAGGCCATAGGGAATCCTGCTGGATGCCAGGCTTAAAAAACACCATCAGAGTATGAGAAGAATGGAATCCTCCACAATTAACCTACTCTCTCTAAGCAGGCTATCTCAAAGATCCCATAATCAAAACATTTATTTATCTTTGTGGCACAGAAATAAGGGTTGTATGTTTACTCCTAAGCCTAAATGACAAGAAAATGTGTGGTTTTTTAACAGAAAAGTTCCTCCTGAAAGAAATTAAAATGCTGGATGTATTTATAGACAAAGAAAACTCATGTAATGGTTACTATTCCATTATGTCTATGTCTGTGTCTCATATTGCTGGGGTTGGGCAGGGGGAGCTCCTCTCATCAGATGAAAAGAATAAAATGCCTTCTCTATTATTCTTCGGTTTGGAATTCAGGTGGGATAATGAGGACATTCTTGCAGAGTCCTGCCAATCTCTCACACACAAGCTCTGTAATTGTTCTAAGCGTTTTTGTTATTTGTATTCTTTTTGTTCACTGGCAGATAGAACCCAGCATAATCTCATTCCACCAGTACACTGCAAGAAAGAGACTATGTTCTCTTTTAACTAAGCGGGAACCAAATATCCATACAGCATGATGCTGATGAGAATTATGAGCATTTAATACTTATTCGTCAATGGGAAGGTAATAGGGATCATAAGACAGAAGTATAAAAGCCCAGTTAGTTGAACCTTTCCTCATGGTGTAGTTTCTTTGAGCAGAGTTTTCATGCCCAGCTCTATGGCTAGTTTGTCAATGTCTTTTCTCACTGAGAGTATTCTAGGCCTTTTGAGCAACACAAATCAATATCCAGCACTCTGCAAGGCATTAGAGTTTCTGCCTCTGTAAAGTATATGCCAGGAGCACCCCTAGTTGTTTGTCATAACCCAGATCACCCCTACACATTTCCAAAGGCCTCCTGAAGAATGGTACCTCTTTTGGTTGAGAACCACTGCTGGTGACCTTAGAGTGGAGCTTAGAGAATAGTTTGAATCCCATTTGGAATTTCCAGTGGGTAAATCATTAGAATTTTAAAAAGAGCTTTTGTCTTTGACTTCTGGAAGAATTAACGTGCAGTATTATACTTCACACTGATTCAAGCTCAGAGATGTGTGACCACCCATATTCCATGCTGTAACTTGGTTGCCAGATGATCCAGAATTTCACAGGTACTACCAATTGTTGGACTACAAATGGCTTCCTGGACTGAAGAGTGTCACTGTAGCACAATTCAACCTTTGATTGTCACCCCAGCTAAATCCCAGAGATGTTCTGAGATCCAAGAAGTGACCTCAGGAATCTAGAGTTTCCCCAAGAGGACTAGACTCTAACTCTGTTTTCTTCTGCCCCACCCATTTCCAAAAGAGGTAGAGTCCACAACTGGGTGAAACTCTGGGGTGGCCCTCTGATGGCTTGTATAGTATAAACCCCTGGAAAGGTAAACTACAGTGCTTTACAAGGCAGTCCAACAACTGGGCTGATCGGGTGAAGGGGGGAGAAATGCATAGAAATGAACCACCTACCTTTTTAACTAGAAGTGTTTAGTTGTTTTTAAGAGGGGTGTGTGTGTGTGTGTGTGTGTGTGTGTGTGTGTGTGTGTGTGTTTTAAAGCTTTATCTACATGATCTTCCCAGCAGAATTTTATTTTTTCTTTTAGCTATTTCAGTTAGTGTATTCAAAACATTTCCTTCCCTCTTAAAAAGATAATTTCTGCCCAAGTTGATTTACATGTAAAATTAAACAGGAACATTAGCAAAGAATATCTGATGTGTGACTGTGCTTCCTTGTTGAAACTGCCTAAGCATCTGACAGGACTTTGTCAACACTTTGTCTTGGCCCCATTATGTTCACAAGGTGCAACACCTTTCCTCAACAAACTTCTCATTGCATTCAGTTACTCTCAACTTAGGTAGGGTTGGAAGACAAAAGGCTTCTTCATCTCAGTAAAAATCAGTAATGTAACATTCCTACATACTAACAACAAACAATCTGAAAAGGATATTTAATTTAAAAATTCTTTTTACCATAGTGTCAAAATAAAAGACTTAGAAATTAACTAAGAATAGAATTAACTTAGGAATAGAATAAGAGTCTAAGAATAAACCCTCACATATATGGTCAAGTGATTTTCAATGAGGGTGACAAGATCATTTAATAGGGGAAGGTAATTTTTTCAGCAAATTATTCTGGGAAAACAAGATATCCATATGCAAAAGAAAAGAGTTGGACCCTTACCTCATACCACGTACAAAAATGAATTCAAAATGATCATTTCGGAAGCTAAGCAGGGTTGGGCCTCGTTAGTACTTGGATGGGACACTACCTAGGAAAACCAGATGCTGTAGGCCTAAAAAATAAAAATAAATAAAAATTTTAAAAGGTCAAATATGTAAACTTAAGAGCTAAAACTATAAAACTCTAAAGAAAACATAGGGGGAAAGCTTCACAACATCTTATTTGGCAGTGATTTCTTGGATGTGACAACAAAGGCACAGGCAACAAAAGAATAAATAGACAGATTGGACTTCATGAAAATGAAAAACTTTTGTGCATCAAAACACTTTTCACTATTAATAGTGAAAAGTAAATCCATGGAATGGGAGAAAATATTTGCAGGCCATATAGGTGATAATATGTTAATATCCAGAATATATAGAGAACTCCAAAAACTCAACAACACAAAAAAATTCAAAAATGGGCAAAGGACTTGAATAGACATTTCTCCAAAGGAGATATAAGTGGTCAATAATTACAGAAAAAGATACTCAATCAACAACACTCATCCTTAGGAAATGCAAATTAAAACACAATGAGATACCACTTCTCACTTATTAGGATGACAACTATTTAAAAAAAAAAACATAAAATAACCAATGTTGGTTAGAATAGGAGAAATTGGAACCCTTGTGCACTTTGATGAAAATGTAAAATGGTACAGTCAATGTGGAAAACAGCCTGACTGTTTCTCAAAAAATAAAAAATAGATTTATTCTGTGACTCAGCAATTCCACTTCTAGGTATATACCCAAAAGAACTGAAAGTAGGGTCTTAAAGAGATAGTTATACCTCAATTTTCATGGAAGCATTATTCACAGTAGCTAAAGCATGGAAGCAGCCCATGTGTCCATCAACAGATGAATGGATAATCAAAATGTGGTATATACATACAATGAAATATTATTCGGCCTTAAATAGGAAGGAAATTCTGACACATGCTACAATGTGGATAAATTTTGAGAACATTATGGTAAGGAAACTAAGCCAATCATGAAAAGATAAATACTGTCTACAACCATGCCACCTCATCTGCTCCCAGAAGCTAAGCAGCGTCAGGCCTGATGAGTACTTGGATGGGAGACTACCTAGGAATATCAGGTGCTGTAGGCATTTAAAAAAAAGTGAAAAGACAAATACTGTATGACTTTACTTCTACGAGGTACCTAAAATAGCCAAATTGTAGAAATAGAATGTGGAATGATGGTTTCCAGGGCTGAAGGAAGAAAAGAATGGGAGTTCCTGTTTATTGTTTATGGAGCTTCAGTTCTGTAAGATGAAAAGAGGTGTGTGTGTGTGTGTGTGTGTGTGTGTGTGTGTGTGTGTGTGTGTGTGTGTGTGTTTGAGAGAGAGAGAGAGAGAGAGAGAGAGAGAGAGAGAGAGAGACATTGTCCAAACATCTCAAGCTTAGAAGATAAGCTAACTTTTCCTATTTACCATAGCCACTTTTTAGGAAAATACATACTTCTTTGGAACATGGGTCTAGGACTTCACAGTTCTAATGGTCTTCAGGAAGGGAATTCCATCATTGCTTTTATGGGGAAGCAGCTAAACATGTAAAAGAGGGAAATGTATAAAGTAAATCTCAAGGTGGCATTAGACTCTGTTGGGTCATATAAAACAAGAACATTCAGGAACATTTAGGAAGATGTATCTTCATAAAACTTGGAACAGTCCTATGTTTATTTTTTTCTCTTAAGTTCATTTAGGTTTTAAATGTGTTCTTCCTCCATCATTTCTAGACTTGCATGCTGGCCTATTCCTCTTTTTCTATATCAACTCCTACTCCTTCATTTACTTTTTATTCCTACACAGAGATCTCTTTCTATGTAGGGGGAATAAAGGCCTCAAAGATGTCAATGTCTTCATTCCTGGAACCTGTGACTATGTTATATAACATGGAAAAGGTGAATTAAGGTTGCAGATGGAATTTAAGATCGCTAATCAGCTGACCTAAGGATTGAGTGATTGTTCTGGGTTACCTGGGTGGGCCCAGTATAGTTACAAGGATCCTTATAGATCAAAGAAGAGGGCAGAGGAGAATCAAAGGAAAATGTAACAACAGAAGAGGTCAGAGTGATAAGATATGAGAAGGACTCAACTCACCTTTCCTGGCTTTGAAGAAGAGGGAAAAGGCCAAGAGCCAAGGAATGCTGGCAGCTTCTAGAAGCCAGAAAAGGAAAGGAAACAATTTCTCCTTTAGAACATCCAGAAGGAATGCAGCCCTGTTGATGCCTAAAATTTAGCCCAGTGAGACCTACTTCAGACTCCTGATCTCTATAACTGTAGGATAATAAATATCTGTTGTTTAAGCTATAAATTTATAGTAATGTTACAGCAGCAATAGAAAACTCATGTACTTTTTTATCTCCATCTCCTCAGGACACCCACAGCTTTCCCAGGGAACATAAACAGGCATTAAGACATAAACTTTCCTAGATTCTTGAGTGATAATATTGGATCATTTAATCAATTAATGGCAAGTCTGTTGGCCAATGGCAGAAAAACCCTGTATAATTGTGATAGTGCTTATTTCTCTTCACATAGATGGTAACCAGTTCATAGGTGGCATGGTGGCTCTACAGTGTCAATAAGAACCTGGATCCTTCCTGCCCACCTCTGAAGTATAGCCCAGAGCTCTATGGTCAACATGACTACCTTCTAGGCCAGTGACAGAAGGAAGGAGAGGCAAAGGGCATACCCCTTCCGTTAAAGGACACTTCTGCTTATATCTCATTGATCAAAACTTAGTCCTATAACTATACCTAGCTGCAAGGGAAGCTGGAGAATGTATCTTTCAGCAAAATATGCCCAGCTAATATTCAGGTGTCTTGAAATCTCTGGTAAAAAGGAAAAAAAATGTTATTACTAATGAAGAAGAGAAGGGATAATTAGAGGCAAGCTGTGGTCTCTGTGATTTGATTTAGATTTAGAGGCTATCCAGACTCCCAAAGTTCCCTCAGACCCAGTGAGGATTTGGTAATTCTGTGATAGTCTATATTCTAGTGTGATGAATTCTAGTTGAGAAGAAATATTAGCTTCATCAAACAGTGTCCAGGGCTTGTAGATCATGGCTTCCTTCCATCTTTGGATGAATGGAAGAATTAGGCTACCCTAATTGATATGTTACTACTCCATCTCTGACTTGTGAAGTTTTTTGAGACAGTTAGATGTTTGTTTAACTTGGGGGCATATAATTACCCTGTAGGGCTGAGATGATTGGGTCCTTAACCATGCTGATGAAATAATAGTTGGTAAAGTCTTTTTAAAAATATTTTTGCTTGTTTTTTTATATGTTCTTTTGATGTTCAAGCATATGAAAGTAGAATTCAGAGATCTGTGTGGCTTTAAAATCCCTTCAGTCTTCCTTCCCATTTTATTGTGTCCAACTCCTTTGAAAATAAGTTGAGGGAACAGTTAATTTATCTTCCAATTTATACTGTAAATGTTGTTGAAGCAACTTGTTTTGCAGTATTCTTTATAAAATAGCACTCTATAAAGGGACTTCTTTGTTTATAGAGTTATACATAATTCTTTTGTCCTGAAGAACTACATATCAAGAAATAAGAACCAAGGGAGATAATTTACAGATTTTTGCTTCTTTGATAATTAAAAAGTGCTTCTTGATTTTAATAAAAATCTATGTATTGAACTTATTTTGGGTCAGTCTTCCGTCCTCAGGTTTTCTATTTGTCCTCTTTCTTTTTTTAGATGGTAGCCTGATCCTACTTTATCCCTAGATAAAAATATTCCCTAAAGCTAGCAGAAGTCACGGTTTTTAATAAAATGTCTTCAGAACAAGATTCAACTAGTGTTGACTGAAGCAGTGTTTTAATGCTTCTCATTACTGGGTCAGGCACTCTAGTTAAATTGCATCTCTCAGACATTGCTTTATTATTGGGTGTCAGTGACCTCTAGGGGCACCTTTACACAGACAGCCCCAAATTAGTATATGGCACCTTGACATGAAGGAAGACCTGAACAAAATGTAGGGAAAATGGGCACTGAAAATAAAACAAGACACTTTCCGAGATGAGCAACACGAATAAAGTGAGATGGTGGGTCAAGAAAGAATTAGAAGAGAAATGAAATTGTGACAGGCACTGGAAGGGAGTCGGGTCAAGGACAGGGAGGAAGTGTGCAGAGCCAGCGGCAGAGAGAATCTCACAGTCTGCATAGGTACAGAACAGTTCCACTCCCCGAGCATTTACGTTTCATTTCCATGTTTTAAAAATTAGTAAGTCTGTTGTACTGTACTTAGAATACCACTGGTGAGCTCATTGATGTAATTAACAATTTAGACATGGCAATCCCTTCCCCTTGACATTATAGATGTGTTTCTGAAGAACTGTGAACAAAGTGGATAGTTGTGAATAAAGCTATAATTCACATAGGGTCAAGAGAAATGACTGTTTAAAACAGTGCTGGATAAGTGACACTGCAAAGCCATACCACCTATTGCATTCTCTCTGCCACTTAATAGGCCCAGGTGGTTATAGTTAACCAGAAAGTTGGTATCTAAGCCCATCAACGGAACATTGTAAACTTGGTGTCTTTAGTCCTGTGGGATTATATAATTTACCACTTCTGTCTTTTCTTGCTTTTACTGCTCATCCTCTGAGGGCACTTAATGCATTATCTGACCGTAGTAGTACCCGATAAATAACAACTGTGATGATGCATTCTGTCATCCTTACCATTTTAATTTATTTCACAAATCAAGGTAATTTTAATAACTTCTTTATTAATTTGGCAGCACATCTTATTCTAACTGACTTGGTAACATTCTTATTTTTTTCCTCCTAAATAAGCATGGAAGGGCAGAAGGTGAGGGGAGTTGGAAAAACAAACCCCATGTTTCGGTCTGCCTGACAGTCAGAAGCGTGCTAGATTGGGAGTACGGAGGGCTGAATTAGCCAAGCCTGTATACACCTACACTTTTGAGATTCCCCGAGTTATGATGAACCTGTATATTTGGCAGCTCTTGAACTTTTTGATGCATTCTTCCTTGTTTTCTTTCTTAGTGTATTTGAAAAACCCACTGAGCACTCCAATGGCCAGCAACAACACTGCCAGCATAGCGCAAGCCAGGAAGCTGGTGGAACAGCTGAAGATGGAAGCCAACATAGACAGGATAAAGGTAAGGACAACATAACCCACACAGCTCATCTAGCATTGATTATAAGAGGCATGATTTGCAGCCTTCTAACGTTTACTACTCCGTCCACAGAGAGCGATGAAACCAGTGATGATGGAAGAGAAACTTAGGAATTAGGCAAAGTTTATTTTTCTAATGTCTTTGCTTTCCCTAGGTTTTTTCCAGTATAAAATGATAGTATAAATTAAAACTGGTTTTCCATGTAGAATTAAAAATGAAACAAAACAAACAAACAAAAAAATAGACTCATGACTGAATTCTAGCCAAGGAACTTGAGAACATAAAACATAGCAAGCAGTCCACCAGTCAGCCCCCCTGACCTTGTAAGCACCCTCTTCTCATTTTGAGTTTTAATTTTTTTCTGTCCTGACTTAGATTCTAAGTTTAGGTGTCATATCTTTCATGTCTAATCCTTCTAACTCACCTTTTCTAGTTATTTGGTTATTTTTTTTTCTCTTCCTTATATCTTATTGGATTTTAAAATATAAAAAGCACAAAGAGCATCAAGGTTCAATGGAAATTAATGGCCTACTTTTTCTTTCTCTCACTCCCCAGATCCAACCTGACAACTTTGCCTTAAGTGGGGCCTATCTCATACTGAACCAAGACTTTAAACCCAAACTCCTTGTCAGCATATTTAAATGTAAAGTTGACCCACACAGAGTTATTATTAACAGACAGCTACTGCAGGGTTGGTAAAATGAACGTTTGTCAACTACCAAGACTTTGCTTCCCCAGGATACCCAAGCATTTTATGAAATGGAACTTAGAAACATATTTTATTTTACTAAAATAAGATTAGAACATTCTTCCAAATGCCTTTTTTAAACCAGAATATTTTTCCTATTTCCTCCATATCTAACTTAGGAACCTGGACAATCCAACCTCCTAGGAGTGTGTTCCTACAGTAAGGGTCAGTAAATTATGGTTCATGAGCCAAATCCAGTCCGCTGACTGTTTTTGTATTAAAGTTTTAGTAGAACACACCTGCACTCATTCATTTACATATTGTCTATGGCTACTTTCACACAACAACAGAGTAGTTACAACAGAAATCACATGGCCCAGAAAGCATAAAATATTTCCCCTCTGGATTTTTACAGAAATTTTGCTGTCCCCTGGTCTAGAGCAATGGTTCTCAGCCCATCTGCACAGTCAGATCAACCAGGGAATTCTATTAGCAGACCAATTCCAAGACCATATCCTAGACCAATTAAATTAGAACCTCTTGGTATATGATTCAGGTATGAGTGTATATTTTTAGTTATTTGTTAATGCCAATGTAGAGCCAAGGTTGAGAACCACACTCCTAGAGGAAGGGGTTAGCTCCTTTTAACACCCATCAGATATGTGCTAGAGAATGATCTTTCTCCATAAATAAGCTGAGCAAATATCCATGGACACTCTTCCATCTATCCTAAATTACCTTTGCAAAGTTTGAGTCCTAGTAATGGGCCACAAAATGTAAACAGCTTCTGCTCTCCTTGCAACAGCTTTCATTCTTCTTCTTTATTCACAAATGAGATAAATGGAGGGTCCTCACCATCTGGCTTACTCCTTTACCACCTTTCTCTTCTCTTTTCCCCTTGCCTCTTCTTTTTTACTCCCTTGTTGAAAAAGTACAATGTGGCAGAGGGGCACAGTAACTGCTGAGAAAGCAAGGTGGCCCAATGATTGTGGTATCAGAAGGAGTCATTCCACTCTTTTTTGAGAAGTGTAGGGGTTCTGCTCATGGACCTTCTGGAAGAACCCATTTTGCCTTTTGGTGTGGCCCAGCTAAGAAAAAAGTGTTTGTGAAACACTATTGTGGTTGACATTTTCTGTTACTACTCAGAATCCCTAGGCCTGGCTCCTGAAAGAGGATGTAATGGTGCTGGTGATGATGAAAAGCTGACTGTGGGAGGAAGATGATAATAGACACCTTTTCAACTATAGGTCAGACCCTATTCATCTCTCAACTGTTAACTGCAAGGGGCTCTTTGCTCTCTGAAATCCCATCTCAATTACCCACCATGTTGTTGCCAAAGAATAACTTCCATAAGAAAATCTCATTATGTTTCTCACTTATTGAAAATCTTTTTGTGACTGCCATTACCAGTAAAATAAAATTCAAACTTTTTTTTAACTTCAGTTACAGTTGATATGTAATAAATAGTATATTTGTTTCAGTGTACAGCACTGAAATTTACATAACTTACAAAGTGATCCCCCTGATAAGTCTGGTACCTGACACCATACTTAGTTACTACAGTATTACATAGTTACTACAGTATTATTGACTGTGTTTCCTATGTTGTACTTTACATAGGAAAGTAACTGTGACTATTTTTATTACTGGCAATTTGTACTTTTAATCTCTTTCACTTTTTTTCACCCATCTCCCCCACTCCGCTTTCATCTAATGACCATCAATTTGTTCTCTGTATCTTGAGTTTGTTTTGCTTGTTCATTTATTTTGTTTTTTAGATTGCACATGTAAGTAAAATCATATGGTATTTGTCTTTTTCGGTCTGACTTATTTTACTTTGCATAATTTGTTTCACATAATATGCATCTATGTTCATCCATTTATTTCTTATGGCCAAGCATATTCCATCCATTGTATATATGTACTACTTCTGCTTTATCCATTTGTCTGTCTTCTTTATCCATTTATCTGTCTTCTATCCATATTTTGGAATTGCTGGGTCATATCGTAGTTCTATTTTTAATTTTTCGTGGAACCTCTGTACTGCTTTCCATAGTGACTGTACCAATTTACAGTCCCAGCAGCAGTGCACCAGGGTTCCCTTTTTTTTCACATCCTCACCAACACTTGTTTGTTTATTTATTGATAATAGCCATTCTGACAGATGTGAGGAGATATATCATCATGGTTTTAATTTGCATTTCCCTGATGATTAGTGGTGTTGAGCATCTTTTCATATGTCTGTTGTCACACATATGTCCTCTTTAGAGAAGTGTCTATTCAGGTCCTCTGCCCATTTTTTAATCTCATTGTTTGTGTTTTTGGTGTTAAGTTGCATGAGTTCCTTATATTTTTTGGATGTTAACCCCTTATCAGATGCATCATTGGTGAATATCTTACACCACCTGATGCCATACATAGTTATTACAGTATTATTGACTATATTCCCTGTACTTTATATCCCTGTGACTATTTTTATAACTGGCAATTTGTATTTCTTAATCCCTTTCACCTTTTGTCAATGTCTTTTCGTTTTCTGAATACAGATCTTTTACCTCCTTGGGTAAAATTATCCCTAAGTATTTTTTTTTTTTTACACAATTGCAAATGGGATTGTTTTCTTAATTTCTCTTCTAAAAGTTCATTATTGGTATATGAAAATTCAACTAATTTAAAAATTTAATTTTGTATCCTGCTATTTTACTGAATTTATTTATTCTAATATTTTTTTGGTAAAATCTGTAGGGTTCTTTATATATTGTATCGTGTCATCCACAAATAATGACAGTTTTACTTCTTCCTCTCCAATTAGAATGCCCTTTTTTTTTCTTGTCTGACGGCTGTGGTTGGGATTTCCAATACTATGTTGAACAAAAGTGGTAAAAGTGAATATACTTGTCTTGTTCTGATCTTAAGTAAAAGCTTTCTGCTTTTCACTATTGAGTATGATGTTAGCTGTGCATTCATCATATATGGTTTTTATTTTATTGAGGTATGTTTCCTCTATTTTCAGTTTGCTGAGAGTTTTTATCATAAATAGATGTTAGATTTTGTCAAATGCATTTTCTGTAGCTACTGATATGCTCATGATTTTCACCCTTCATTTTATTTAATAGAATATGCAAGGTACTTCTGGCCCCTGCCCATTTTTCAGCTTCATCCCCTTCCTTTTGCCCACATGCCATACTGAACCACTTCTAATTCCTTTGATGAGAATTTCAAATGCCTGGAACATCCACTTTCTTCCTATCTATTGCTTTACCAACTCCAATGAATTTACAGTTTCTTGAAGACTTAGGTCAATCATTACATCCTTTAAGAAGCTTCACCAGATCCTCCCCCTAAGATTGGATTTTTACTGTTTTTCAGTCGTTCATTTATTCATTTATCTAATAAATATTTTATTGAGAGCTTTCTAAATTGCCAGGGCTCTTTTGGTCTTAGAGAGATAGAGATGTATAAACATAAAGACATGATTCTTGCCCTTAAGGATCTCCTATTCTAATAAGGGATTACCAAAAAAAGATATAAATAAGACCTATCAGTGATACCAAAAAGATATCCAAGAAGCCTAAGTACCAAATATCATTAGAAGTAAGCACTCGCCCCAATATCCTTTGTATACTACTCCTAAAGAGATCACATAAATCACTGTGAAAAGAGAGACAAAGCATTGTCTAATCTAACTGAGCCCCCAGGAGCTGCCTTCCTGTGATTTTCACATTCAAATCTCTGAATCTCTCTTGACGTCATTAGACCATCAAATGTTGGAAATACAGCAGCAGCCTGTATTTTAACATTTGTTCTGCACATCAGAGCCAGGCAGGCATGCTGTGGTGAAGTGTCACATTATTTTTAGTTTAGCTGTTGGATAAAACTGTGACTGTGTTGACACAGTTGTCAGCTAGCTGGTTTAGGGCTTGTTTATCTGCCTTTAGGAGTCCCTTCAAGGCTTTTAAGCATTAAGGTTTCTCCACCTCTCTCTATGCGCTATCCTATCAGCAGGAAGGGGCTCCTCTCTGAAGATCCAAGGCTGTGATTTTCCAGGGAGAGAAGTGACCTCTCCAAGCCATCGTTTCTGGCAGCAGTGGCTTTATATTCATCCGGCAGAGCCTCTGTGGTTGAGGCCACAAGGAACAGGGGATAAGGGGACATAGCTGTCACTGGAGCTATCATGGGTCCCTTAAGTCGGGGGTAGCCTTATCTTTTATGTGGCCTCCATAATAATTGGGGTTGCATAGAGTAGCCCCACCATAAAGGGTCTGAATAGTGTATTCATTTTTAAACCTTCTTGTTTCCTAACCCTTTGCATCACAGATCCTGGGAGATTTGGGCTAATGAACCCATTATCTATCTGTTTTCTAAGCCTCAGGCATATATAAATTATAGTCCCAGCTTTTCTGTGTTTCTTTGTTAACATTTCATTTAGAGACAGAAAGTAAAGAGAAATCCAAGGAAGCTGGGGGAGGGGCAGAGGGGGTTGTGGAGACTAACACTTAGATATATCAAACAGCAGTATACTCACACTAAGGCTACTGAAAGAAAGCTTGTGCTGACAGCACAAGTTGACAGCACATGCATAAAAGTAAAGGACAGCAGGACTTCAGTAAATCTATTTATTCATCACTCTCTTAGAAATCTTTGGGTTTCTAATAATAGAAACCTAATCCAAGCTAGCGTAAGCAGAAAAAGGGGAATTGATTGTAAAAGATACAGAGTGTCTCAGACCCCAAGAACAAAAATTTAGCTGGGTAAACAGTAGAAGTGAGAACGAGGCGGCCATCAGGAAATGTGTGTGCTCTGTTGCATGCCCCTGCTTCCCTTTGTGTATCTGCCTCTTTGTTTTATGGGAAAGGATATATTTCTCAGCTGGCTGTTCCATGTGGCAGACATCAGATGGCTCCCAGGATTACATGTCATAGTCCCAGGTCCATGAAGAAAGAGATAGATTAATTCCAACTCTTTTAGTCTCAGTTCCATATTCCTAGAGTGGCATCTCTGTTCTAACAAGAATGAGCCATCCACACCTAAAATCAACTGAACCACCTTGTACAAACGTAGCTTCTAGGAGTCAATACATCCATATGGATGAGAAGGGGAGAGGTATTTAAGGAGAGGAGGAATCATTGTAATCTGAGAAGCTGCTGTTTGACAGAGGGTGTTGTTAACATCATGAAGAGCAAAAGGAAGCCAAGGCCAGAAGCATGGGTGAAATTATTGCTTCCTTACTAATTGGATGCTTCATAAATTGACCCCACATAAAAAAGTCAAAGTTATTTCTCATTTCTTCCAAATGTGCCCAATAGAACTTTCCAACTGTCTTTCCTTACCATCCCAAAAGCGTACTGTGCAAATTCCTACCTCTCTTGTTATTCTGGGTCCCTCACTGAGAACACCCTTCCCCTTATTCTTTTCCTACTTATTATATAATAAATGTTTGTGGCCCCCCCAAAAAAAAAATTTTATGCTGAAATCCCAATCCCCAACATGATGGTGTTTGGAGGTATGGCCTTTAAGAGGTGATTCAGTCCTGAGAATGATTAGTGCTTTTATAAGAGACCCTAGGAAGATGCCTTGCCCTTTCTCCCATGTGAGGACATAGTGATAAGATGGCAGTATAAGAACCATGAAGCAGGCCCTCTGCCAGGACCTTAATCTTCAACTTTACCACTTCCAGAACTGTGAGAAATTAATGCTGTTGTTTATAAGCTATCCAGTCCATGGTTTCTTGTTATAACAGCCTGAGTAGACTAAGACACTGTCCAAATCTTACTCCTCTGTTCGTGGTCAGCTAAAACCCCCACTTGTCCCAAGAATCCTTTTTTCCATGCTGACCATATATACTAATCAATTTACTAATTAATTTTACCCTCATTAGATAAATTTTTTCAGATAGACTATATAATCTTCAGAGACAAAGACCATATCATCTACTTCTTTGCATCCTTCATGGTGCTAAGGTGTATGTGCCTTCAGAAAACACTTCTTTTTACTGAATAGCTTCAAGTTCATGTACCAGGAGTATCATATTATAGGACATAAGGAACTGTATTCTACATGGCATTTCCAAATATATTTATGATTTGGGAAATTCTAAGAAGGTAATTGGCCAAATTTAACTGATAATAAGAGAAAAAATAATTAAATGTACAAAAAAAATTTTTGCCTTTTTTTAAAAGCAAAATTAATCATTTTAAGGATAAATAAAATGTATCATGTCATGCAAATAGCCAGCATTTATAGTATATTTTCATTTTAAAACAGTTCAACATAAAAGAGCAGATTGATTTTCATAACTGACAAATATGTATAAATTATTGAAGCAAATATGAACATTTTGATGATTAAATCATATTTCTGCCAATTGACTCATGATAGATTGAAATTGAACTTCATGAACAACTGTACTGAGAAATGGGCCAGTGAGACATCATACTTGGTATTAGAGAAGGAACATACATCCTAGGTTTGGGACTTTTCAAGGATTTTCCCAGCATTTAATTGGAAGTTTTAATGTTCCTTCCCTGTAAATTCTTGTGTCCAATTTATTAAACAGAATGAGATGTAAGCCTTCTTACAGGCCAACTGAGAATAAAATTGGCATAGTATATCAAAGGACTTATAGGGGAAAGGACTGTGTTTAAAGATGGTCAGTTCTAATTTATTTGATTTGCTGAAAATGAAGCAAATCATTTAAAATTTAATTTAGGTGTACATTAATAATTGGGCATAAAACTTCATTTTCATGAGTCAATATAATTTTAAAAAACTTAGTAGATATTTGATAAGCACCAAATACGTTCTTAGACTTATGCATTAAACCTTGGAACTAGAGAATTAGTACTGTAAAGCCTTGATAATTTGAAATCTCTGGGAAATGAATTTTTCTGAATAGCCTCGTTTTTAGGCCAGACGATGTCTCCCTTCTTAAAAATTTAACTATTTTGGATGACAATTCTGAATGTCTTTATTAAACAGAGTAAAGGTACTTTTCTTGATTGTTGTTTTGAAACTTAATTATTTTATTTCCTTTTTAGAAATATCCTATCAATATATACCATCAGTTTAATATCAACTTGGAGGAGAGGGAAAGGAAAGCCTACTTTGAATATAAGCACAATATTTTATAAATAAAAATAGTAGATATTTATTTATACATTTACAGTTTCTCTAGTATCACAATCAATGTTTGATCCTGGGTGCTTTTCACAATCACAGTGGAAATATCTATTAGTCTCACCCTTGGCCACCAGCAGTGATGCGGGGCCACATGGTGACTTACCGTTCTCCATTCCCCTGCATTAGTAAGGTGGCTGTCCATAACACCTCTGGTATTTTCATATAATTCCAAGGCATAGCAAAGAATATTGAGGTTTTTCCTGTATTTTCTAAGTACTTAAGCTCAATGTTTAAGTTTTTCCATATTTAAATGACATATTAATGATTCAAAGAAAATTAAAGTTTTAAAACAGCTTTTGACCTGAGTAGATCTTTCTAAACAAATGTCAGACCAGTCTCTTCTAGTCTGAAAATTCTATGATCTCTTCCCAGAGGTTTGGCAGTTTCTTTTGCCTTAACTATACTGCCAGGCTTGTGGCAGGCAATGTTTGGTGTTCACTAAAACTCACCACTTCAAGCCTCCATCCCAGCGTAATCTTTGATATCTTTCTAAGCAAGAAATTAAAGTTGTCGACCTGGATGGCTCCTTTCAATGCCAGCAACTCATCTGAAGGAGTGATTGAATGGCTGTTACCTTAATGCACAGGCAACTTCCCACATGCATAGGCAATGACAACCTGTCAGTGCTTGCTTCTTTGCCTGACGGGTTGCAAATATTTTGCGACATCAATTAGAGTATGTGTCTCAAAAAGTAGAGTTGGGTGGAATTAGGTAATTCGAGGTATCTTAAAAAAAGATATGTCTCAATTTCAGAATGTAATGAAGATGGAGCTATGACCTTGTATACTGTTTAAATTCTTGGGCCTATTTTTTATCCTTACAGACAACTGCTTCTTCACCTTCTTCACCTTCTTCACTGAGCTGTCAGGGTGTCTCCCTAGAGTAGATTCCTTTTTGTCAGAGCCTGAAATCACAGTCTGGTGGCCTTTACTGGAACCATTTAGAGTCCCCCTCCCCTTACTGCCTGGTTCTCAGTCCCACTCTGGTTTGGTGAGGCCACTGGACAGCTGGATTTCAGCAAGTGTCAATCTTGGGAGAGTCTCTGATCATATATGAATTCCTTCACTTGCACATCAGTTTCACCTCCTTAACCAGGGACATGCACCACCAGTTCATCACCACCACCTGCCCGTCCTGAATCACCAGTTTTTGTTCTCTGTTTTACCGTGTCCATCAATATAGAAATATGGTGTTATTTTTCCATTTCATATAAAATGTACATTTTTACTCTTAAATCACCTGCTTTCTCTTCCAGCGACTGACTCATTTGTTTGCTCTGCTTTGTGGCCTAACTTCTTGAAAAAGTCTGCATTCACTATCTCTAATTTCTCTTTTATCTTTCTTTTGATACATTATTTTTACTCTGGAAATAATCTCAAAGGTATAGAAGAGTTGCAAGTACAATGCAAAGAATTTTGTTTTGCCCTGAACAGTTTGAGCATGAGTCATCAACAAATGCCTTATCATCTCCAAATACTTTAGTGTGTATTTCTTACAAATAAAAATATTCTATAATCATAATAACAATCAGAATTAATTAACATTGTTACGTGGCTACCTTCTAATCCTCAGACCTTGTTTAAGTACTACAAGTACTGTTTCTTTTAACAAAAGGAGACCGTTCAGAATCACGTGTTGCGTTTAATTATCCTTTCAGGCACCGTTCCTTAGACTTTCTTGACTTTTATGACCTTCACACTTTTGAAGATTATAGACCATTTATGTTGTAGATTGTCACTCAATTTGGATTTATCTGATATTTATTTATGATTAAATTCAGGTAACAAAGCTATGGCATTATTATAGAACTGTCGGGTATTTGTCTTATTCCATCGTATCAGTGGCATATGATTTCAAATTGTCACTCACTGGTGAAGTTAACTTTGATTACATGATTAAGCTGGTATCTTCCAGGTTTCTTCATATAAAGTTATTCTTTTTTCCTTTGTAGTTAATAAATATTTGGAATTTGTGAGAGGTACCTTGGGATTATTATTATCCCATTCTTCATCAATCATTATATTTTTTAAAATTGTATTTTGTTATATTGATATGGACTCATGGTTTCCTCTTTTATTCAATAGTTTATAATCTGCTACTATCATCATTTATTTTGCTGTTTAAATTGGTACAGACTAAAAAGTTGGCTACTGTGTCCTTTTGACATGCCTCCATCATTCTTTGAGTACTTCCTTCATTTTTGACTCAAAAGATGTTCTAGGATTCTCTTGTTATTCCCCTACTCTAGTCCTAGAATCATCCTCTTCTCCAAAGAACACTAGATCACTTTGAGAATGGCATTTAGAAATCAAGATGTGGGTGTTAGGTGCACTCATTGCTGAAGTGTTGCTGCTCCTACTTCTTCTCAGTAGACAGCACTAGAGAACACACACACATACACACACACTCTCACACTTTTACATCTACGTTTATTTCTTTGTATATATGTGTCTATGTAACCATGAGTTCGAACAGGTCCTGTCCTACACCACAGGGTTCCATCCAGCTTTCTACTTTCTCTTTTTATAACTCCCTTTACTGAATGATAACCTGGATCCCCTTATCTTTATTTCATCGACTCCCCCGTAGGGAACCAATCTCCCACTTCTCAACCTTCCCTCCGCACATCGAAGCCTTCACATCCCACCTGAGTGCTCATGTTCCTCACCAGGCTGCCTCCTACACAGATCCCCTCTTCCCCTTGCCCAAGCTCGGACATCCCACTGTGGGCCCCTGACCTAATGTGGAAAGCTGCCTTGCTTGGTCTTACACAATGCCTTGAAGATCGAATTCTTCAGGAAGAAGGAGGAGGAGGAGGAGGCCTAATTTGTTCCTAAACCCATTCCAGTGAGGCTTTAATTCCCACAATTCCCCTGAAGCTTCTCTCATCAAGATCACCAATGATTCCAGATTGTTAAATCTAATGGTCAACTCTCAGTTTTTGTCTTACTTGACCTATTGGCAGCATTTGACATGGATGATGTCTCTTTATTCTTTGAAGCACTTTCTTCATGTGGCTGTCAATACTCTCCACTCTCACAAGCTACTCCTTCTACATTTCTTTTGCTGGTTTCTCTTAGGTTCCCCTTCTTCCATTGAAGTGTTCCAGAGCTCAGTCCTTGTTCTCTTTTTTATCTAAATTTACTCTCTTGATGATCTTCATTCCCAAGGCTTTATGTACCATCTATCTATATGGCCTTAATTCCCTACTTCATAGCTCTAGTCTTGATCTCTCTTCCAAACTGCAGCACTGTATATCTCACTGATATTTCAGTTTCAACCTAAAACTGAATTCCTGAAGCCTTAGCTAACTGAAATGATGCCAAGTTTATCTTTCCATTTGCTCAGTCCAAAAACTTAGAATTACTCTTAATTTTTCTTTTTTAATTCACACTCTATCTCTAATTCATCAGAAAATCTTGGGGACTATTTTCCAATGCTGTTTACCTAGAATTATATGACTTTGTACCACCTCTGCTGCTATTATGCTGCTCTGAACCACTGTCAACTCTCATTTAGATCAGCAATACTCTCCCGGGTAGTCTCTGCTTCTACCCTTCATCCTCATAGATTCCTGTTCCCAGCACAGCATGTCAGTGACTCCTCATTTTCTACTAACTTTCATTCTATAAGTTTTTACCCAAAGATTGATTACCTTCTCATCTAAGCCTAACTATTGTAACCAGTTCTTCACCATCAAGCCTTGGAGTAGTTTGATTCCTTTTTCTTCATTTGTGGATTGTCAAATTACTTGAAACTGTGGGTTTGTAGTTTTCATCAAATTTGGAAAATTTTCCACCATTATGTCTTCAAATATTTTTCTCTCTCTTCTTCTTCACCATCTCTCTCCTCTCCTTTAGAGACTTCAGTTGTACATATACCAAATCACTTAAAGTTGTCTTCTCACTCAGTGTGCTCTGCTCATTTGTCTATTTTCTCTCTGCTTCATTTTGGAAAGTTTCTTTTGTTATCTTCAAGTATATTAATCTTTTCTTCTGTGGTATTTAATCTTCTCATCCCATATAGTGTATTTTTCATCTCCAGAAATTCGATTTGGGTCTTTTTAATATCTTCCATGTCTTTTTTTTAAATCATATTTGCTTGCGTCTATTATATTTCCTTTTTTATTATATGGACAATATTTACAATAGCTATTTTAACATTATCTACTTATTTTACCATGTATGTTAATTCTGGGTCTTTTTGTTTGGATTAATTTTTTTCATTATGAGGGAGAGATTTTTTTTCTTATTTATTTCATGCCTGTTTTTTTTTAAAAAATTGTAGACGTGAATTTTATCTTGTGGTATGCTAGAATTTTGTTGTATTCCTTTAAATATTGTATTCCATTAAATATTTTAATTTTGTTCTTGGGTAAAATTAAGTTACTTGAAAACATTTTGGTCTATTCAAGTCTTGCTTTTAAACTTGACAGGTGCGTCCACAGCAGCCTTTAAGCTAGGCTCATTCATCACCTCTGTGGAAGCAGTGCCTTTCTCAAGACTCTACTCAAACCTCAGTTATGAGGTTTTTCTACTCTGGCCAATAGAGACACAAATTATTCTGGCCTTGTGTGTTCATCAGGGATTGTTTCACTTGATCCTTTCTGAAATTCTTTGCACAGTCTCAAGCAGTCTTCTGCCACACATGTTTTTATCAGTATTCAGCTAAAGATTCGAAGGAATCCTCTGGAGCCTTCATGAGCACATACATGTGCTCTTGCTCTCTCTGCCCCCCTCGCCTCTCTCTCTCTGTCTCTGTCTCTCTCTCTATCTCTATCTATCATCTCTCTCTCTCTCTCTCTCTCTCTCTCTCTCTCTCTCTCTCTCTTAACCGCAATTCAGGGACATTCCTGACCTCTATTTATTTATTCCCTACCTGTTCTTAGGCCCAGAAATCATCTTCATACAGTAAGCTAGAGCAGTCATTAGGCTTGTCTCCATTCTCTCAGGGATCACTGTCCTATGCTGCATGTTGTGTAACATTTTTAAAACATTTGTCCATATATTTTGTCCAATTTTTAAGTTACAACAGGAAGGTTTAAGTGATCCTTGTAACTCCATCATAGTCAGAATTGGAAGTCTACAATACTATATAAGTTCCACAAGGACAGTAATCTTTGTGACTTTTGTTCCCTAATTATTCTAAACCTCCAGAACTGTGCCTAGCATATTAGGTACACAGTAAATGTTATTTTAATGGAATATTTGTTGAATAAGATTATGTTTGAAAACTCCTTCAGCAATTATTTGAATATTTATTCTATGCTGGGCACTGATTACACAGTGGTGGATGCAGCAGATATGGTTCCTGCCTTCATAGAGTACTTAGAGGGAAAGACAGAAATCAAAACAGCAAATAAACAAACAATGGTCATAATTATGAATTGTGAAAAATATTTTTCTGTGAGGAAGAGAATATGGTGCTCTGAAAGAGAATAATGAAGAAAGTGTTTATTGGATGAAGTATTCAGTAAAAACTTGACAAAGAGGCAGTACTTCATCTGACTCTGAAAGGAAGAGAAAGAGCTAGGCTGTCGAGGCAATGGGATATGTTCCAGGGAATTTTATATGTGAAGCTCTGAGGCTTGGAGATGTCGCAAAATTAGAGAATCCCTGTATGGGGAGGGAAGAATGCCACAACATGAAATTGGAGAAATAGGCAGGCCTGAAGCAGGCAGAACCACAGGCTATTTTATGATGTTTTGGTTTTCTACAAAGTACAATGGGAAGCTATTGAAAGTTTTATATAAACCAATTTATATTTTTTAAAATATTTTTCTAACTGTAGTATGTAATTTGTCTCCTTTTAAATTACAAAGGAAACAAATTATATTGAAATACAGTTCATCATAATAATTTTTAGAAAAATGTTTATGATATTGTTATATGTGTACTCCTTTATTAACTGATTATATAAGATCCAGTAATGGGTCTATAATTATAAAGTGGATCAATATAAATGAAATGTTGTGATGTTTTCAATAACTGTAATATGATGGAAAATACATGATCTCTATTGGTGACTAAGTCACAGAAACTGCTAATGCTACTATACTGTGTTATGTTGATGTGCTGTCTATATCTATAATGGAAAGAAATTCTCATTTGAGGTTAGTGAAAATAAAGATGTAATTTTTTTACAATTGAAGTTCACAGACCACTCCTTGGATTCTACCCATGGGCCTTGTCTCAGTCTGTTTAAGCTGCCATCACAGAGTGCCATAGACTATGTGGCTTATATATAATAGAAATTTGTTTCTCAGTTCTGGAAGCTGTGTTCAAGGTGTCGCCAGATTTGGTATCTGATGAGGGTCTGCTCCCTGGTTATAGAAGGCTATGTTTTCACTCCTTGCATGGTGGAAGGGACAAGGGAGCTCTCTGGGGACTCTTTTATTAGGGCACTAATCTAATGTATGGGGACTCTGCCTTCATGGTGCAATCATGTCCCAAGGGCTCTTCCTCCAAATACCATCACATTGGTGATTAGGATTTCAACATATGATTTTGGGGGGACACAAACAATCAGTCTAACAGATCCCTTGCAAGTTTTAACTTAAGAGGTTATTTCAGTAATCATGAAGAAAGTTGGTAGAGGCTTGAACTGAAGTAGTAGTAATTGAGATAACAATAGGGGACAAATTTGAAATATCTTTAAAAGAAGAATCAACAGGACAGAAAAGAGACAGATTACCTAGGGTATTGGGAAATTTTCAGAAAAGAATTAGGTCTGGCAATATAAAATGTAAAAGAAGCTGTGTACAGAATGTTAGTAGGAATAGTCAGAAAGCAAGATTTTCCAGGTACACTATTGCTGTTATTCATTGTAAGGTAAAGTACAGGGATGACAGGTATGGATTAGAAAGGAAGAGCATTCATAAAGATTAAGTCGGGCACACTGGGCCACATGACTTGGTCAATCAGGAGCTGTGAGATCTAAGATAAACACCTAATACAGCCTCAACTTCACATATTAAAGATAAGGATAATAATAGCTTGTGACCCATGATGTTGTTGTAAGGATTAGATAAGATACTGTGTGTAAAGTGTCTAGCACAGTTCTGACACATAGAAAAGGCGGATAAATATTAGCAATTATTCTTATTACTGCTAGGATTCTGACATTATTTTGGACTATTGCCCACAGGAGATTGCAATCTAATTGAGGAAGCAAGATAAAACACATAACATGTTTTGAGAAGGAAATCATTCAGAATCAAGTATTCAAATATAAGATATGACCAATTCTAAGCTATTAATTTTGTCCAGTATAGCACTTTCTGTTTTATAAAAGGATTTTAAAAATTTCTGCCACATATTTGTGAGCATTGCAAATGAATAACAGTGGTGTTGGATTTCTTCTTAATAAATCAGTTTTAGATATTATTGCTGCTTACAGCTAAGCTCCTATTTGGTATAATAATGATTATGACTCAAACTAGTAAAAGGCACCAAAAAAAGTAATCAACATTTTGAAAGTCTGTCCTTGGCTTTCATTTAGAGAAGCTAAGACAAGAACAGGCTGTTTCCTTTCATTCTGTTATAGTAGCATTTTATAAAGATGCACAAAGAATTTTAATCAACTTTTGGAACTCGCCCTGCATTTGAGTAATTTGTATGTAGATGGCTGTGGCTTAATAGCAAAACATTGGGGTTCGAGTTCTTTTTCTGCTGTGTGCTCTGCTATATGACATTGAACAATTTGTACAATGTACTGGGCTTTAATTTTTATCTATAAAGGGAGAATAACAGTTTCTACCTCAGGATTATTGTCTAGATCAAAAGGGAAAACTTAAGTCAATGTCTGGAACAAATTAGGAATACAATAAAAATATTTTTATAAGCAGCATAGTGCCTATAAAAGAGTGAGACTTTATGCCAAAAACTATAACAGGAGACAAAGAAGGTCATTATATAATGATAAAGTGGTCAATTCTTCAAGAGGGCCTAACAATCATAAATATCTATGCACCCAATATCAGGGCACCTAAATATATTAAGCAAATATTAACAGACCTGAAGGGAGAAATACATATCAATACAGTAATAATAGGGAACTTCAATACCCCACTTTCAACTATAAGTAGATCATCCAGGCAGAAAAATCAATGAGGAAACGCTGAACTTAACTATACTTTAAATCAAATGAACCTAACAAACACCTACAGAACATTTAATCCAACAGCAGCAAAATACACATTCTTCTTAAGTACACACAGAACACTTTCCAGGATGCATGACATGATAGGTCACAAAACAAGTCTTAGCAAATTTTAGAAGACTGAAATCATACCAAGAATCTTTTCCAACCACATTGGTATGAAACTAGAAATCAATAACAGGAGGAAAACTGGAAAATTCACAAGTATGTGGAAATTAAACACCATACTCCTGAATAACCAGCCAGTGGATCAAGAAGAAATAAAAAGGGAAATCAAAAAATATCTTGAAACAAACTCAAAAAAGAAAAAGGAAATACAGCATACTGAAATTTATGGGATGCAGCAAAAGCAGTGATAAATGCCTACATTAAGAAAAAAAAATCTAAAATACCTAACTTTATACCTTAAGAAACTTTATAAAAGGACAGACTAAGTACAAAATTAGCAAAAGGAAGGAAATAACAAAGATCAGAGTAGAAATAAATGGGAGACTAGAAAAACAATAGAAAAGATCAGAGCTATTTTTTAAAAAGACAAACAAAATTAACAAACTTTTAGCTGGATTAATAAAAAAGAAGACTCAAATAAGTAAAATCAAAAATGAAAGGAGACATTGCAACTGATACCACACAAAAAGGGATCATGAGAGAGTACTATGAATAACTGTCTGCCAATAAATTGGATAACCAACCCACTCTCAGGGCTGTACAAATGCAGAGTTGAAACTTGCGTGACCCTGACTGTGAGCGTCTCCTTCAATTTTATGCCCTAAGAGCCTTACTCCCTTAACCCTAGTCCCGGACCCACTTGCAATAATCCTGTTATCACGATCATCAACTCCTTTCTTTGCAGATGAGGAAACAGAGGCTTATGGAGGTTGAGTATCTTGCTTCACTTTAACTCAAACTAGTAAATGGTGGAGTTAGGATTTGAACCTGAATTCTTGAGGGCGGTTGGACACCACAGCCTGAGCCTTAATTGACTGTGCCTTCATCCGTGTGTCGTCTAAAGTTTCAGTGGTGGTTGTCTTTTTTTCCAGGTATCCAAGGCCGCCGCAGACTTGATGGCCTATTGTGAAGCTCATGCCAAGGAAGATCCCCTGCTGACCCCTGTTCCGGCTTCAGAGAACCCATTTAGAGAGAAGAAGTTTTTCTGTGCCATCCTTTAAGTCTTCACGAGGAGCCTGAAGAGCCTCGGGGCTCCTGGGACACTGATGTAGAGTTTTTAGCAAAGTGGGCGCCTTTCTAGTCCACAACATTTAAAGAGAGGGAGGAGAACCATCCTGGAAACTCCAGGCTATGCATGTTTAAAGAACTGGTCCCCTTTATGAGAATGAAAGCCGACCCACAGCCTGAGATAAGAAATCTGATATCTGCAGAACTGCCTGGAGGAGGGGACTATGTAAAGATAAAATCGGTGTCTTTCTTTTCTGCTCTCCCTCCCCAAATCTTGTTTCTGCTTCATATTTAAAAAATAAAATTCAGACAGCTATACTGAGCTAAGATATGTATGAACCTCTCGGAATGACTATTGCCTTTAGAAATACCCTTTGATCAGCTGAGTTGTCCAGTGTAACCGCGGTTCGGTTTAATGGCATTGATGTCTAGTCTTTGTGCCTTTGTTTTCTTTTTTCTTTCTCTCCTACCCTCCTCCTACCCCTCCCTTTTAGAGTAGAACAGAGATAAGGCTGGACTTGTCTGTGAGACTGAACTCCAAGGATGAGTACTCAAAATGTTTAGAGAGATGTCCCCCGTGGTTTATCCTAATGGTAATAACAAGTAAACAAAAATGCCGTTTGTCTGTGTTCTCTTATCACTATTCCTAATATTTGTATATGATAGCTTTGATTCTGCAAGTAAAAGTAAATCATGTGTTGTGACTGGTGCTTTCATATATTTGTGACAATTTTGAGTAATATTGCATGAAAATGTCCCTATGTTACATCCATTCAGAAGTTTTGTTGTTCTACTATAAAGTTTGGGGAAAGAATGAGATAGAAAAGAAGCAGGGAAGGAAAAAACTCAGTATCTTGAAAATTGAGATTACTTCAGAGCCTTAGCCAAGCCTAAAATACCTCCTAGTTATCAGTGGTATTAAAAACCTCTTCAACATGTTTTCCAGAATCCGAAGCATTTGGGTTTTATCCAGGATCCAAGGCAGCACAGGTACCACCAAGCAGGAGTGGTAAGGATTCACCATGAGTTGGGAGGTGCTTCAGTCATAGAGTTAGAGCAAATTCCCTTTTTCTCTAAATCACAAAAAAATCTAGATCGAAAGAATGCTTTCTGTGCTCTTCTTAAAACATGGCCCTTATTTGTTCACGTATCAGAGAAAAGAAAACCCATAATGCCAGAGGAGACCCATTCTTAGAATCCCAGCTGTTTGTCTGCCAGGAGAGGAGGGCAGGTGGGGGCCTGGCTCTTTTTTCAACTGAGCTGGTCTTTATGTGTCACCTATTTTTTTCAATAGAATCTTTTCTTTGTTTCTATTCTCCATCTTGTTTGTTAGAATTTCTCAGTCTTAATTTACAGCTTCCTTGCAGCTGGAGCCCTCTCTTCCCAAGAGACGATATTGGAAGCTCTAGCCTCCATCAGTAATGAGAGGCCCTGGAAGCCTTTATCATTTTTTTTCTGTGCCATGCTCAGGCAAAAGGGGGACTCTCCTAGATCTTGTTTACTTTGAAATCCCAAAGACCATTTCCAAATTAATTTTATTCTCCTATCTTTCTTTCCTCCTGCTTTTTTTTTTTTAAGAAAAGATAAAGAAAGAGGAAAAGATGATAAAAGGTCTTAATATCCCAAGGACAGATTTTGAAATACATTTGGTAAATACGTTCCTTATCTCTTATTATGGGCATGCTGGTAAAAGAATAAATGCATCCAATTAAAGCTCACACCTGGGGCAGAGGGAAAAGAATACTGAAATATTTGTGGAATCTATGAATTCACTTCTATAACCAGATACTTCTGTCCTATTTAAACCTGGGGATTTCGTTACGGTCAGTGGGACAATGATCGAGATTTACAGAGGGAAAACTCTGGGAGAGTATTTATTAAACTACATATTGTACCATTCATTAGCTTAGTAATACTGTGGAATGAGCTAAAACCCCATTTGTTTTTTAAATGAGCCAAAATATGAATTGAATATATGGTCACATAAAAACAACTGTGCATAAGCAGTCTTTGGGGTAATTAAGGTGTCTTTATAAGACCCAGATGATTTTCATAATTCACGCCATTTGTTTTTCTCAGAAGGACTCTATATTTCCACGTAAATCTAGATCTTAGGAGCAATGAAAACGGAATTAAAACTTTAAGAAGCACCATAAAACAGCTCTGGTAATTAAAAGCTAAGGAAGTTCCAAACTTAATGTAACCTTGTTTATAAAAGGAGAGAGAAGGCAGTAAATACATAGCCCATCTGAAATTAAAGAAAATGTTTTGGTTTTTTCATAATTTTTTGTCCTATGGTATGGAATATACCAGATCTTTATATGAGTTTTAGTTTATTGATATTTTTACTTATTAGGGGGGGGGAACTTTTTTGATTACTTATGCTTCTAAAGAGCTTTAATTCTTTTAGAAATTCAACAATCATTTTCACCAGCATAATTTTATCTTAAGGGGCAACTTAATAGGAAACTTAGTTTAGTTATTCAAGGCCCTAATTTCTGTGTGTAATATACTGGATAGTAATGAAATCACCATAGAAGTGAACAGTAACAATAACCCTTATATTTAGAAAAAAATTAAATCGCACATCATTCTCAATATTAACTTTTTTTTTTCAATTTTAAACTAAATAGTATTTTGTTTAAATCAGAGGTTGCAAATAAGTATTTTGATCTGAGGCAAATTTTGCTAATAATATTTGAAAGAGATTGCTTACCAAGAAAAAATTAAAAACCATTCCTTTGTACACTCACAAATAGAATTTTGAGAAATCAAGCATGCTGTCTTAGAAAATTTTTGTACTTAAAAATTTTTTTTTTTTTTGCTTCTAGCTGCTCTTGGCAATGGTGAATTGTTACATATACATTAATGTTTTTCCAGCCCAAAAATTGTTGATGTTTTTCCTATGTAAGATCTATAGAGTGTGTCTTTCAAAGAGAGGGAAGTAGAGAAATGTTAAAGGAGAAAACCTGAATGCGATGTGCACATTTTCATCCCACATGGACCATGTATTTGTTTTAATAAATGGAATTTTCAGACTCATTTCATATGCAGTCAGTTTTATTGCGAAGGCCTGTGGCCCACTCCGCCAGTGGGTTAATTTGTGAAGAGTGATGGCTGCAGGACTAGGAATCCATTGATTTTCTCTAAGGCTTTATTAATAGGGGTGTTCCAAGGAAGGAAAAAGTCATATGAGGCTCTTTAAAAGCCTTTTTACGTCTCAGGTACAGAGCTTGGGGACAGAAGAAGATGATGGGGTAGAGTCCAGGGCTCTGGCAGGCTGGACCATGAAGACAGATGAGCTGCATCTACACTCTAACATGCTGTAAGTGTGCCACACAGCGATTTTTTCCCAAAATAAATAAATAGAACACAGAAAGTGCTGTTCCCCATAACCTTTTCATGATTTAAAAGGGATACTGAAGAAGATAAATTCTTAGAACTCTAGATTCAGAAGCTCCTAGGAGATATTCTTAGTCACGAAATCTTCAGTATGTCCTTCAGATTATGACAGTGAAGAATAAACCCTGTTAATGAAGAAAATGCTGGATCTCCTCGGACCTGTGCTGGTGCCCATAGCATCTTTAAACCACCGATGAGAGGGCCACTGGAGTTTGCACATTTGTCCATTTGCATCACTATTTCTTAGGCTGGTCCCTGGATCACCTGCTTCAGAATCACCTGGGGGATGCATATTGAAAAGGCAGACTCCAGGCCCTGCACTAACCCAGAATTTCTGGCAGTGACACTCACTGCATGCTATAGTCTGAGTACTCATTTAAGTACAATTAACCCTTGAACAATGAAGGGGTTAGTGATGCCCTTGCAGGCAAAAATCCATGTATAATTTTGACTCCCCAAAAACTTTACTAATAGCTTACTGTTAATTGGAAGCCTTATGGATAACATGAACAGTCAACACATTATATGTATTTAGGTTGTATGTATTATATAGTGTGTTCTTACAATGAAGTAAGCTAAAGAAAAAATGTTATTAAAAATCATTAGGAAGAGAAATACATTTATAGTACTATATGTACTTTTTTTAAAACCCACGTATAAGTTGGACCTGCCCAGATCAAACTCATGTTTTTCACAGGCCAACTACAAAGGTAGATTTTTATGATGCCTATGGAAAGCCACAAAGCTATCGTAAATATGCTTGCTCTAATTCCTACAGTGCAGGAAGTCTGCCTGTGCATGAACATGTAAACCGTGGCTGAGAATCTGGGCAGGTCCTGGACATGAGACACTGAGGAGGAAGCTGGTGGGTTTTAGCTCTGCTCCTGTTCTGTTGAGCCCCATGGGAGAATTGCCTCCAGCTCTGGTTTTTTAATAAGCTGGTCACATTTTAGCGCTCACAATGACATGGGAATTGGAGCTGGGTCAGCTCCAATCCACAAATTGCAAATAATTTGCCAAGGGAAATCCCCGTCCCTTCGGTTCTGCCCCAAATTTACATTTTCTTCTATTTAGAACCAGGAGACTCAAGAAGAATTTATTTTTAATGAAGGGGGTCATGGGCTCCCAGGCCTTTCCTCAGTAAGAACTTCTACTGTTTCTCTATGTCCATAATAAGAAAAGCCTGGGAGTGAGGTGCATCTCCACTCTAAGGTGACAGACTGTGCCTGGTAACTTCAGTTCATACTAGATGCAGGCAAGCAAGAGCCCATCTAGCATAAATCAGAACCATCTAGAGAATCAGAACCAAGCCCCAGGGTTCCCATATGACCTTGGGCAAGTCTTTTAACCTCTCCACGCTATAAAATGGGGACAAGAACACCTGATTCACTTGCCTCACTAAGTTGTCAAAACCAAGTGAAAGAAAGCAGGTCAATGGCATCCTGAAGGAAGGGGTAATAAAGAATCATTAGACACTGCTGTACAACTTTCAAGAGGGGAAAGACTAGATAGTTCCTGCTCACCTCTTGACTCACCTCCTTTCCCCTTTACCTCCATAGCTCCTGGTTCAGACACTCGATGCCTCACATCTGGTGTGGCTACTCTAACTCTCATCCCCACTTACTCTAAGCCATTCCTCTTACCCCTTTGTATTCGTTAATCAGGACTCATTTGGTTGCCAAGTGGCAGGAACCTAACTGAAACTGGTTAATTACTGAAACAGGTGCTATTTCAGGTTCAGCTAGATCCAGGTGCTCAGATGATGTCATCAGGCATTCTCTCTCTCTCTCTCTCTCTCTCTCTCTCCCCCCCCCCCACCCCTCTCTCCCTCTCTTTCTCTCCCATCCCCCTCCCTTCTTGGCTCTGCTTTCCTCTGTCCTGGTTTGATTCTCAGACAGACTCTTCTCCTGTAGCATCAGGATAGAGTCAGTGGCTCCAGATTTACATCTCACTAACTTAGCAATCAGAGAAGAAAGATAACGGCTCCAGCAAAAGTCTCTGATTGTATCTGTGAAACACTTCCTAAGGCTCTTATCGGCTGGATCTGGTTCACATGCCCATCCATCCCTGAACTTGGGCATGGAGGTAAGTTCCTTGTGCCACATGGGCGGAACTATGGTGCTAAGGAAATTGAAGGAAACTTGTCTCTCCCTAGAGGTGGAGAGACTGAAAGTTAAAGACAAAAACCACTGGTACCAACCACATCTTGCCAGAGTCACTCATGTAACCTCACGTTTCACACTCAGAAACCCAAAGTGCTCTGGCCCATGGTGTTCTTATCAACCTGTCAGATCCACGCTCTGCTGCCAGGCTGTCAAAGTGCACCCTACTCGTCCTACCTTATTTTCTAAATTCTCCTCTGATTCATATTGCCTCCTGTGAATATAACATTTACACGTCTTTGCTTATGATGTAAATGCTCTGGAATGCCATTACTCAACTCCTCAAGTAAAGAAATCTTCCTCATTTTCCAAGGCTTACTCTGAATTCCATGTTTTTTATGAGTGACTTCAGGGAATACTTATCTCTTTTCTCAACTCCTATTTCCCTTGTCATCAGCCACAAACAGTTTGGTATTTGACTGCGTTTGGAATCCCTGCCTTCTTAGAGCTAGTGCTTAAGTAAAGAGACAGGTAAATTGTCAATTACTAGTTAGAGTGAGAAGCTCTAGGACACAAGAAGCTGAGGGGAGGAGGTCAGAGGTAGATTACCAACCAGAGAAGGTGATGTTGAAATTAATGGCTCATTTACCTGAGAATATTGTCTCTCACTATCATCTTCTAGGGAGTAGAGGACACCAGTTGGACAGGCCTCTCTAAGTTTTCCTCGGTCCCTAACGCAGCACTTATGACCACAATAAGTACTTGGCAGAGATGGTTGGTGGATCAAGCACAGGTCAAATGCCTGCAGAAAACTGGGACAAGGCAGAGGCATAACTAGTAAAAGCTGATTTTGCAAGCTTGCCAAAGAAAGCTAAGAATGAAACTCTCACCTGCACAATGGTCAGAAAGATGGACCACACTGCAGGGAGCTTGTGGCCTCCCCTCCCCCGGTCAGTGTCAGCTTTGTATCCAACAACCTTATTCTCTTTAGCCAACAGCTCCTTGGCCTCAGAAATAATACCACTCTCCAACACGGAAGTGAGATTTGGTGGGCCCCTATGGGCCAGGGTCTGGATGAAACACACCACTGGCCACATTGCCTTAATGTTAGCCCCAGGGGAGGGGCCTTTCTGCTATTCACTGAGAACACTCTCTAATTGTCTGCCTCTGTGTCTCCATGTGGTGTGGCTCTTTAAAGTTAAATATAAATTAATTAGAGTTGAATAAAATTAAAAACAGTTGCTCAGCCACACTAGCCATATTTCAGGTGCCCATCAGCCACACAGAACTAGTGGGTACTGTATTGGACAGAGATAGAGACCATTCCCATCACTGCAGAAGTTCTATTGGACAGTCCTGCACCAGGGCGATGATTAGCAACCTTTTCTCCACCTCATACAACTGACCAAATATGCCTTCTCCTTGTGCCCAAATTTCAACAACAAAAACATGTACACACACGGAGAAAATAAAAGTACTAAAATAATCCATAATGATCACAATTGGCCAGAGGTCATGGTAAATGGTACAGGGTGTGGAATAGAAGAGGCGGGCTGTGGGTTATTTATCATTTCACAGATCTACCCCTGTCTCTCACTCAAGAAAGTGCAACAATAATAATCACGATGATAATAATAACAGCAGCAGCAATAATAAAGTGGACACTTATTAAGTACTTAACTGTGTGCCAGGCGCGATGCTGGACATTTTGTAGATATTATTTCAGTTAACTCTCACAATAACTCTACAACATGGATAGTTCTCATCTCCCACAGCAGGTGCTTTCTGTGCCTCAGGTCACATCTAGTGATCTACTTCTGATTTCAGCCACAGGTGCAGTGGAGTCTTCTGTCCAAACTCACTCTTTTTCAGGGAAAATTAGTGCCCCTGGGGCAATCCTCAGCCCATGAGGAACAAATGTCTCAGGGGCTCATCCTTCACTAGGTAATACTGGAGTGTATTTTATATGATTTCTCAGAGGGTCTCTGGCAGGTTTGGGCCTCAGTTTTCCAGAATAAGAAACCCAGTAACACACAGTATTAATTTTTCCTCTTTCTTGTCTTTCCCAATAAACTATCTGCATCCAAGTTCTCAACTCAGATTCTGCTTTGGGGGAGACTAAAGCTAATTCAACCCCATTTTACAGATAAAGGATTTAATATTTAAATAGGTTGACATTTTCCCAAGTTCCCGTTGCTATTAAGTGATCAAGGATATGAATCTAGATCTGTCTTGATTCCAAAGATTTAACTCTTTAATATCTTATAGCATCAAGTGTAAGGCAAGTACATAAGAAAGAGGTTAAAAGAAAACTTCTACAGCTGTTCTTATTTATAGAACAAGTAGATTGTAAACTTCAAACCTCTGCATTGCTTCTGTGGAATGAAGAAATCAGTGAGCTCTTTCTTGTCAATACTTGCCTTTTCTTCACTGTGATCATTTAGTACCTAGAGTGTTCACCTTGCACAGAAAATATCTCCTGGTATCAGGGAGCCTGTGCAAGAAAAACCAAGACAGGTGATTTTAATAGAGAAGGTCTAAAACGTTATTTTTCTTCAGAATTTTTAAAAGGGGAAAATTCTTCCCTTTCCAGCTACTGCTCTAACAACTGCTTCCCTGTAATCTCAGAGCCCAGGGACTCTCCAACGGTCAGAAGCAGGGTCTGAGTGGCCATGGAGGTTTCCAGAGACTTTATTTGAGAAACAGATCAGGAAGAATCTCAGGACAAAGGCCCTTGCCAATGCAGCTTCAAGGTCTCACCCTGAGCTTCTCTGGGAAAAGGTAAGAATGGTGCTCATTTCCTTCCCCCACCCGCATTCCATTTCCTGTTCCCACTCCAGTAATGTATAGGATCTTACTCAAGCCTGTAACAGAATCCCAGCACATATCGACAGATGCTGGTGCACTTGCATACGTACACTCATGAGGAAAAGCTTACTGTTCCAGAATGCTTACAAAAACAGTCGCTCTAAGAAAGGGGTCGGCCCGACATACTGGCACATCCCATCCTTAAAAATCACTACTCCCACCTGTAGGTTATCTTATTTTACTTTGTAACAGCACTTCTCAAGGAGAGTTTCAGAAACTCTTAAGGGTTCCTGAGATCCTTTAGGAAGGTCTGCTGAGTTAACTACTTTCATAATACTACCAGGATATTATTTGCCTTTCATTCTCTTATAAATGTACAGTGGAACTTTTAGAGGCTACATGATATGGATGTCACAACGAACTGAATGCAAATGAGCATATAAAAGTTCAGTAGTCTTCTATTAAGCCAATCATTAAAAAGATTTGCAAAAATCTAAAACAATGCCTCTCTTCCTAGTATATATTTTTTATTTTGGAAAATATAGTTAAATTTTATAAAAATATTATTCATGTCAACATGTAATGGGTTTATCGTTATCTTCACTGTATTTTAAAATTTATATTTTTAAAAATTAGTTTTAATTTCTAATATGGTAGACAGCAAGAGATATGACTCACATAAACTAAAGCCTTCATAATTTGAAGAGGTTCTCAATAATTTTAAAAGTGAAAAAGTGTTCTCAGACCATAAGGTTTGATAACTCCTGCCTTATGAACAGTTTTCTAGTTCAACCCCCTTTTTGCAAATAAAATGTTAAGTATCATTCAAGAACTTTTAGCTATTCAGTGACAGCATCATGAGTAGAATATAAGATGAGAGAAGATGATTCAAAAGGCCCAAACAGAAATGTTTTAGGTTGCCTGTTAAGATGCTGTTCAAATGTTTTCCAGGAAAGCATCCTGAATTCAATTTCACAGTTAAACAGTGTGTTAAAACAATTTTTTTTCACGCACACAAAAAAAGATAAAATCATGACTCTCATACAGGTATAAAATAAACACATGTCAAAGATTTTATTTAACTGACTATTAATAAGGAAACTAGGGAGAGGTTACAATTGGTTCTAAGAAGAAATAAAAATGCAGAGACATTTATAAATCAGGAATATTGAAATGAATTTGCAAATGGATACAAAACTGGCTTCTTTCACAAAGGAGAAGGGAAGTCAGTGGAACCTCCACTGGACAGAACATAGTTACATGACGAAAGCAAGAACCGTTTCACACTACCAGTTTCCTACAATTCACAGAGTTATAAAAGAGCTCAGAGGCAAGGAGAGGCACTGCAGAATCAGAATCAGGTAACTTGCAAGAGTGTGTGTGCTCTGCATGATGCATAGTTTTCCCTTGAAACACCAGTTTCTCCCTACAATTGAGACCCCGTTAGGTGCCAGGCACCAAGCTAAGCAAGCAAGTCAGAAAAACAGGAACATGGTGTGTATCTTCCTCTCGAGGATCTTACAATCTATTGCTATTACTATATGCCATAGACAGAATGTTCGTGTCCCGGCAACAGTCATAGGTTTAAATCCTAATGCCCAATGTGATGATAATTAAGGGTGGAGCCTTTGGGGGTAATTAGGTCATGAGGGTGACACCTTCCTGCTAGGATTAGTGCCCTTATAAAAGAGAGCACAGGAAGACCCTTTATCCCTTCCACTATATGGGGACACAGTGAAAAGACAGCCATTTATAGAAGTGGCCCCTCACCAGAGGAGAAATCTGCTGGCACCTTGATCTTAGACTTCTCAGTCTCAAGAACTATGAGAAATAAATTTCTGCTGTTTATAATTCACCTAGTCTATGTTATTCTGTTACAGCAACCCAAGTAGACTAAGATACCACATGACTAATCATTAAAGTTGGTGTTTACTGATGTTCTCTTACATAGAAGGGACATTTCTTAGGGTTCATCTCCATTTTCTGGGCAATAAAAGCTACCCTCTATTTAGCACCTACTATGTTTCAGTTTTTTGACATCCTTCTTAAAGCCCCAATCAGATTGATAATATTATCTTTTCATTTTACAGATGAGGAAAGAGAAGCTGGAGATGTTAAGTCACAGACATGTCAAAAATCTCAATCAGTAAGGCTCTGTTGCATTCAAGCCCTGATGTATCTGGTTCTACTTTCTCTCTCTCCCCTAGTTCAGTGCTGACCCACCAGAGTCTCTCTGGCAAAACATGTATTTTGCAATCAATATTCACACCAGAAAGAGTATTAGTTATGTTGACCTATGAGAATCATGTGTTTTTACTAAGCCCTAATTTTCAACAACTCTCTGTTCAGTGATAGACACAGTAGGACCTCAAAAAAGATGTTTTGGTTTCTTCATCTTTCTTGAACAGGAGTTGCAAACTATAGGCTGTGGGTCGAATCCAACTGGTTTTGTTTGGCCTATGAGTAAAAAAATATTTTTACATTTTTATGATTTAAAAAGTCAAAACAAGGATGATATTTTGTGACCTGTGAAGATTTTATGAAATTCAAATGTCAGAGTCCATAAATGAAGTTTCATTAGAATACAGCCATGCCCACTAGTTTTGCATTTTCTGATTGATTTCAAGGGCAGTGAGAAGTTGTAACAGAAACTGTATGGCCTGCAAAAATGAATATATCTAATATTACTAGAGAATAATTGTCAACTCCAGGTGTAGGGTGACTTTTTGTGTGACTGTTGAGTGTAATTTCTCAGAAACCCCAGAGTAACTAGTTCTGAAGGACTTCATCATGGCATGGCCTAAGTGTAGCAGGTTTCAGAATTACTTGAGGGAAATTCTGTCATTGCAGCAGTACTGGTAAAAAGGTAAAATCCCACTAGAGGCTTTAAATCCTCCTCTGAGCACCTCCTTGGGAAGGTTCTCCTCTGGGTTTCCCACTGTTGGCATCTCTGTCACTTCATGGTTGTTCTAGTTTGTATCCTGTGGAAGCTCCCCTTGCGTTTACCATTAATTACAATAATTAAACTTAAGTGGTGCCTACTGTGTGGGAAATTTTCAATCCCGGATAGGATGACACTTTTAAGTAATTCTTTCTCAAGAGCACCCTCTGCTGGTCAGTTTTCAGAAGGAGCCGTGTCGGCGCGTTTACATCTCCAGGTGGGCTTTGCTGCCAGAAAGACGCCAAAGGTCGATTCTGATCTAGAGACAAGTATCCTGTCTATGCCTGGTCAAGTTTTTCATAGTACATGAGCATCATCAACATCTGAAGACACAGAACTTCTTTGTCGAACCCGGTGAGAAAACCAAACTCCCTTTGAATGCAAAGTAGCAATCCCCTTGTTAGGTTGGAAAGGTCTGGAGACCACAAAGCCTGGTCCGGTGCTGGCTCCCCAAAAACCTGCTGATAAAGCAAAGCTGAGTTTATCGCCTGACACTGTAAGAAAGTCTGAGAGTGTCTCCACAGGGGAAGGGCAAAGTCTGATTTACCAAGACTTTGAGGTCTGGTTCAAGGTGGATCTTTTAATGTTGGGAGAAGGAGAAGGATTATGGTATAACCAGTTAGGATTGGTGGACAGAAGTAAACCGAGGCTAGGGATGTAAACTGTAAACTGATAAATTGATGAGACTTTTCAGGAATTGCTACAAAGAAACAAAGACTCGTACCTTAGCTTTTCCAGGGTATGAGTCTCTGAACTAGTAAAGTTATGCTTGTGAAGGTGAGGGTATACCATGAATATGTTAACATAGATAGTCAACTAGGGTTTGGAGATAGATGTTTTTTGTTTTCAGCTTCTTAAAATGGTTATTGTGGTCTAAGGAGCCCACCGTGGATGGGATGTGGGCATAGCAGTGCCTTGGTGACTTGGGACAAAATGTTGGGGCTGCTTCAGGTTTCCAGATTTGTTAGGGGTGAATGATACTGTGTTTACAATTTTCATGTTTAGATGTGAGGACTTTGTGGCTAGAAGGTAGCCTGTGAAGGAAAGCAAATTATGTCACCCCAAATTTTGATGCCTCTTTAATATAAAAATTATTTTAAGCTGAGGCAACTAAGAAATAAATGCAGAAAACCCTCCACTTTTCTGCCTAATGGAAGGAAATAAATTCACCATTTACTAGAGGCAGACTCTTATCAGCCCAGAGAGTATACCAGAGGATCCTGCAAACAGACTGTTAAACGAACCCTTATCTTCCTAGGTAAGGAAAATGAGGATTGCCTAGCCTGAGTTGGACTACTCTAACCCAGACCCCTTTGTCTTGTCAATTTTTCACAAAATTATTGCAGAAAAGATTCAAAATCAGACTGTCAAGAAACCAAGCAGTATTTGGAGAGTTGGACAACTCAGGTTTATTGTGCTGGTGGACCCAGAGGAGCTAGTGCTCTGAAGATCTGGGCCCAGAGCTCAGTTGCGACATTCCTTACATAGACCTTTTTGGCAGGGCCTGATTGGGTAATTTGAACTCAGGCTGCTACAAAGCCTGGAGAGTTGCTATGGTTGCAAGTAGTTACATTGAGTTATAAGGGCAGAGTTGTTATAAGCTACCAGCAGCTACAAAGTGCTACAAAGCCTGGGAGTTGCTAGGGGATACAAACAGTTACATTTGCTGCTTAGACAGAGCTAGTAAAGGGAAGGTGAGTCTTCCATTTCAGTACAGCCCATGCAGCAAGCATTTTTACATAAGAAGAGAGAGCTGACTGGCCTTTTCAATGAAAATTCCTCTTCAATACCTTGTTTTATTTCACCTTGCTTTATTGGGCTTCCCAAGTGTTGCATTTTTAAAAAATTGAAAGCAAGATCTTCCACCAGCAAACATTACAAGTCACTTTATTGTGACATTCATTTTAGTGCAATGGTCAGGAACCGACCCCACATCTTCCAGGTATGCCTGCAAAAGCTTCCTGCTCTGGTCACTTTTTCCAGTCTTCCTTCTCTTGTGAAAATGCCCAAGTACATGCAAAAATTCTATAAACTTTGTATGCTTTTCTCCTCTTAATCTGTTTTTGTCAGACTCAGCCAGGGATCCTAAGAGGGTCAAGGAAAACTTTTTCCTCTCCTACTCCTGCCAGGAAAAGGGTCGATCTCCATAGACTGCTACCGTGCTGGTTTGACATGAGTATTTACATTAGGGTGGGGACAAGGTAAATGAGAAACCACCCCCATGCATTCCTGCAGGAGGAGCCCTGCAGGGCCCTTATTGAAGAGCTAGGAAAGGCGCACAGAGGCCAGGGCCCAGGCTTGCCTGAATGTGGGGAGAGGCTGGGGAAACTTGCACAGAGTTGACATTAGCGCTGGGATTCAGGGGATGATGTAGACTCACCAAACTGGGAAATGAGGGGGCAGCCAGGTGGCCTCCCAGGCCCAGAGGCCAGAATGCTCCCAGCACGTCTGGGGATGGCAAGTGGTCCTGTATGGCTGGAGTCCAGTGTGCTTTGGGAAAGGAAGTTTGGGGCCAGATGTTCAAGGGATTTGTTTGCAAAGGTGTTACACTTTATCCTGGAGGTGATAGGGAGGCCCTAAAAGCATCAAAGTGCTAAATGTGCTAATGATTTGACTTGTTACTTAGAATTCCACTCCAGCTGCAGAGAGGTGTGTGAATGGGTGCAAAAAAGGACTAACTAGCCAGGAAGCTATTGTTTCAATAGTAGATTGAGGGCCTCCACTAAGAAAATGGTTTTGAGGGTGGAGTGGGGAAAAGATTATCAATGAAATGGTCAATCAGTGTGCCTTGGTGACTCACTGAAAGTGGGGATAAGAAAGAGAGGTGTTCTGTTGGATGATACAGTAGACATTGGTGTAATTAGCTGAGTTGGGAAATGTGAAAGAAGTGTGCCACCCCAAAATATGCCCCTTTGGCATAAGCTTTATTTTGAGAAACACAGACGTAGGAGAAACTCTGAAAACAGTAGAAGTTGCCCTTTTGTAAGGGAAATTTACATTTATAAATCTCCATTGTAAGAGTGTCCTCCTCTCTGTACCAAGGGAAGCATGACTAAATCACCAGACTCAATTTAAAGCACTGACTTAAATCTGTACGACAAACCTAACTCTTACTGACCTTACTTTCCCTGGTCATCTTGCCAAGACTGGCCTCCCTTACACCATTTGTTTGTTTGTTCGTTTGTTTTTGGCTGGAGATGGTATTTTAGCCTGAATTGTAAAAGCTCTCCTTCTGGAGAGTTGCTGATTGATTTTTCCCTGTCTCGCATGTATGCGAGACTTATGTAGGTTAATAAGCTTCTATTTGTTTTTCACTTGTTAATCTGTGTTTTGAAATAAGGGGCCCAGCTGAGAATTTAGAAAAGTAGAAGAAAAAATTATTATTCCTCTCAGCAAAGATTATACGTTCAGCTTTGGACAATTTGGCTATGAGATACAGAGAATGCAACCAGCCCAGTAAATGCGGAATTAGAGCTTCTCAGAGAGGTGAAGCATGAACAGTTTAGGCTTCACAGGCAGCCATGAAATACAGGCATAGTTTGGAGATATTGTGGGTTCAGTTCCAGACCACTGGAATAAAGTGAGTCATCTTTTTTTTGGTGGAGGGTCTTGACTTCAACTGGTAAAAACTCAACATCTGTGAAGTGCAATAAAGCAAAGTGCAAGAAAAAGAGTGCACCTGTAGCTGAGATCAGCAAACGAGAGTGGAAACAAAGATGAAGAAACTCCCTGAAGGAAACAGTGATACTTCTGCTGCAGGATCAGAGGCTGAGCCAAGGGGGATGCCTTACAAATTCCTATGCTTCCCTCTCCAGGGACAAAGGTTCTTGTCAAAGGACCAAAGAGCATGTTAGAGCGTCTGTGGACATTTGGGGAACTCATGCCACCTTCTCAGTGGAGAGGGCCAAGGACAACAGAGAGGACCATGCTCAGAAAAAAAAAAGGAAGGAAAAGACTCTCCACCTTACAGGACAGAATTAAGAGTACAGAGAAAACAATTAGTTTTCACGGCACAGAGGATTTGACCTATTTCTTCCTCTGAATTTAATCAACTTATGCCTAAAAGAATGGGCAAAAGGAGCGGGAAGGAAATTATTCCAAGAGAAGGCTGCCTTTGTGGGGATCCAGCTGTGCGAGCTGCAGAAGTAGGTGTGTGCCTGTCCTGTCGCTCAAGTCTTGGTGGCTGAACGAGAACAAGTAAATGGTGGTGACGGGAGGCAGGGCTTAGCCATGGCTCAGGAAAGGGTCTGAGCTGAACAAGAAGTCAGCTCATGGAAACCCCAAGGTTCTCTAACAGCTGTTATCAATCTTGATCACATCACCTGGATGACTTGCTATAGATACAAACTCCTGGCCTCACCCTTAGAACCTTAGATTCAGTAAGTCTGGGGTGGAGATGGAGAATGTCCATTTCTACACATTCCCAGGTGATGCTGATGCTGCTGGTCCAGGGATCATGCTTGGAGAACCACTGGTCTATGAAAGCCCCAAAGGGTGGTGTGCATATCATCCCCCAGGATGGTTGTAGAAAGCACACAGATGAATGTTATACATTGTGACAGTTATGTATATATTCACATGTGTATTCAAAACTAACACTTGAACATCAAATTCATGGTTTTGAAAATATTCCTGTTTAGAACAAGGCTAAAGTGGGTATAAGTAAAAAGTGAATCATTTAAATAAAAATACTGAGCAAAAAAAGTTATGTAGGTAAAATGTGAAATATAGAATCAGAAAGTGTTATGTAAATGACTAATATTTAGTAAATATGAGCAAAAGAAGGAGATGCAGCCTTACATTTATACTTACTATGTAGTTAGAGGTCAGGATAGAAGGTCAGAATTAACAACCAGAAAAGCATGGACACTGCCCAGTCAGAACAGACACAGCCAAAAGCAGTCAGTTCTGCCCTAGAGGTGAGTAGAGCCTAATATTATCTTAGTTAGGGCAGTTAATTGGGTCTTGTTTCATAGATGAGGAAACTGAAGTTAAGAGATCAAGATCACAATCAAATTAGGAGCAAAGCTATATCTAGATCCTATAGAATTATAGAGACAAGAACAGCAAAATGGGCCCAGGAAACTCACATGGAAAGCTGGATATGTTCCTCTAACCTGTTAACCCCGTCCCCTTCCACCACCCTTCCAAGAAATAGAGGGGTCATTTCTGTAGATGACCCAGGCCGTCCACAGGAGTCATTGGCCCACACACATGTATGTATATACAAGCCCTACTCATAGATTTTTCATTGCATTTGTTTGACAAATATTTGCAAAGCACTGCTCTGCACCCAGACACTGCTCTAGATACTGAGGATACAAAGGCAATAAGGCACAAATCCTACCCTATGTAGTCAGGAGTCAGAGTCGAAGTTCAGAATTAACAACCATGGAGCTTACAGTCTAGTGGTTGAGACAGGTAAATAATTGCATGGAGTAGCGATGCAGCAAGAGAAGGGACGCCTAACATCACCAACTGGAGAGAGGGTGGGCCAGGACACCCCAAAGATGGAGTCCTCAGGGAGCCTTAGCCAAGTGCAGGGAGGATAAGAGGCTATTCTAGGCTGAGAGAAGAGCAAGCACAATGGGGCAGAGAAGAGCAGTCATGATGTGCTACAGAAACCAATGTAGGTTGAGTGTGGCTCAAGCACTGAGTGTGAGAGGGAGTGATAAGAATATAATACAGTGTGTACTGTGTGTCAGGCACTACTGCGAGTTCCCTATATACACATGAATTCTTGCTATATTAACTCATGTTTACACATATATGTGCATATAAATCAATATACTTGAACTCCCATATCTTACTAAATCCCAAATATCTTACTAAATCCCAAAACCTCACATACAGACTTTTAAATTAATTTCCAAGTAAGGCTACACGTGTAGTGTGTGTGTGTGTGTGTGTGTGTGTGTGTGTGTGTGTGTGTGTGTGTGTGCATGTGCCACAATTTTTACAAGACTTGGTATTTCTTGATTGTAAAAATAAACTAGAAACCTCAAAAACAAAATGATTTGACATCCTGAATGGGGAGTCAAGATTTTACTTGTGTCCTTGACGTCTCTTCCAAGCTAGCTCGGTCTTTCATTGTTCCAGTCCTTGGAGGCATTCTTTTCCAAGAACAGTCTCTGAGGCAAAATGAACTCCCTCCAGCAACCCCTTAATAAGACCCTTTTTGGATCTCTTGATTCTCTGGAGTCCCTTCTTCTACCCCCTTTTTAAGCCAGGAAGAGAATCAGGATTTACTAAATCTTGGGAGAGAAGGTACCAAGGTCAAAGAACATGTAGATTCTAATTCCAGGGCTGTTTCATATACTTATTTGAGATGCCTGAGCATCATTCAAATTGGGGTAACATAGACTGTCAAATTTCATTTGGCAGCAATAAATAAAGCTGTGGTTTTCTTTTGTTAATCCGATTTTTCTGTGATTCTCTATAATTTAGAGCTCAAGTTTTTAATTTTTGTTTTGCTTTTTTAATTGAGGTATATTTGACATAACATTGTGTAAGTTGATGGTATACTGTAGTTATTGGTTCAATGCATTTACATATCACAGTATGAGTAGCTAACACCTAGATCATGTCACATAATAATATCATTTTTTGTGTGGTAAAAACAATATCTAGTCTCCTAGCAACTTTGAAGTCTATAATACAGTGTTGTTGACTATAATGACTACGCTCTGCATTAGATTTCCAAAACTTATTTACTAGTTGCAAGTTTGCACCCTTAAATAACATCTCCCCAGTACCCCTACTCCCTAGGCCCTGGTAACCACCATTGTACTCTCCTCTCTGTTTTTATGTGTTTGGCTTTTTTAGATCCCACATATAAGTGATATCATACAGTATTTGTCTTTGTCTGACTTACCTCACTTTTAGGGCTAAATTTATAAAAATTCACGAGAATGAAACTAAGAGCCCAAAGCCTTGAATTTTGTTCCCATCTCTGCCACTAACACTCTGTGACCAACCCAGTGGCACCCTTGCATTTTTTTTTTTTTTGGTTGAAGTACTGTGTGTAGATAGCTTACTACATACAAGGCCCTCTGTTGGTACCATGGGAAAGAAAGTCTGAGCTCAGTAGGTTTAGTAGCAGGTGGGGGTATGATCACACAAGTACACAGTAATCATAACGCAATGCCAAGAGGATGACAGTCAATCTGTGCTCATGGAGGGCTCATACAACATGAAAGATACCTCCAAGCAAAGGTGGCACTTGAAAGTGCCTTGATGGATCAGGAAGTCTTTTGAGGATGGGGGGGAAGGAAGAAAGAAAGGGTGGGTAGCAGTGACACAGTATTCTTGGTGGAGGGAACAGTATAAGCAAAGGCACATAGGTAAAGAAGTCTGGGAATTACTCTGGGTCATGCTTATAATTGTTATTGATCCATAATGAATAAAGTACAGAAACTAAGAACAAACATTTAAAAATATATAGAAAATTGATGGAGAAATTTTATTTGTATTTAAACTAAGAATAATAATAAATTGAGTTTGTATGTATGTATCTTTTTTATTTCATTTTTTAGTGTTACATTTTTTATTGTATTTTACAGAAGTATTCATCTGTGATAGATTGGAAATTTAAAAATTGGTCTTTGGTCACAAATAGTTTGAGAAGCTTTGGGATTTAGGGACTGTCAAGTCTTTAGATCCATACAGTGTAGGATATGAAGGAAAACTGAAAGAAGTAAACTTGAAGGGGTAGATTCAGACATATTGTGGGAAACGTTTTTGGGGTTTTTTTTTAAGGTGATATAAACCTATTTGTGGGCTCAGAGAAAGCAAGGAGACAGGGAAAAGTTGGAAGGAGAATCTGAAATATATGAAATCTTCTGATTTATGTGTTGGCTCTAATTTTTAATTTTTAACTAATTATTATAGATCAAACAAAGCACATCTGAGAGCCACATGTTGGCCACCACTTTGTAATCTTTGATGTAGGCAGATGGGGCTGAGTTACTCAGTTTCACAGGCTGTGGCAGGGGATCAATGCTGTTGTTTCATGGGTCCCAGAGGCCATGGAAATGGAGCTGCTATCACATGGACAGTGCAGGAGCAGTGAGATGTTCCTGAACAACTAAGGGCAGCATAGAACCAAGAACCTGGAGACCTGGCAGCAGGCACAAGGCAAGCACAGCAGTGACTTGTGTACCAACAACCAAAGACTGAACAGAATTGAGAATGTCCCAGGGATGCCATTGGGGGTCCATGAGGACACCGAGCTGATCTGCCTCCTGCCACCCACTCTTTGGCATTTCAGAAGTTCCCCCAAATATAGGTACAAACCATAGAAAAATAGATCAAAATTGGCTCATTATATCAAAAATCGATGTGATTTAGTTCTACCGTGTGTAGAAGGGAGATTCAGATCAGAAATTAGGTTCACATTTGTGGACTGTTTTGTATTACTTTCACCAGTAATGCTTGGAATGAACAGGCTGGGACCAACTTTATTTCCCAGGGGTGCTATCAAAGAGGCCCATTATCAAAAGCAGATCTGTACTTTTTTTAGAAAACCAAATTCCAAATATTTCTGGGCTGTGAAGGAAGGCTGTGCAAATGGCAGCAGCTTTAGAGACACACGCTCCACTGAGCTCTGAAGGCTAAAGCTGTCAGAAAGTCGGGCTCATTGGGGAAATAACTCAGACCCTCATTTCCAATCTAAATTATTTATTCTTACATTGTGTCAGTGGGACCAATGAGGTCAGGTTTCAGTTTCCAGCAATGCCATCTGGGAGATGGTTGGATTACAGCTGGAAAGGTAAGGAGAGGAGAGGTTGCTTCTTCTGGGCGTTTGCTAACACTGGTGCCCAGCGTTGAATATGTTGAATATTAGGTACCGGGCACTAAACCCCCAGGAGACTGCTTCTGCTCTCATTTTCCAGAGCTAACATAGGAATGACCAGCAAACACACAGAAAAAAAGAGAAACAAAGTTTCAAGTGTTAATGAGTATAAAGAGCAAAATTGTTCCTCTTTCTTATTAAACCCCAAAGCATAGCACATTTACAGTATTTTCCAGGGAGTTTTGTAAAAGAAAAGGCTTATAGGGAAACTATTGTGCTTTTCCTGAACCTAGGAGAGGAATTGGGCCAAGACCTCACCAGAAAATAGGAAAATCTATTTGAATTAAAAGTCACAATGGGAGAGCTGGGAAATGTGGGCCCTGACTGATAGCAGCTATATTTCTGTCTTTCTAATGGGCTCTTTCTCTAAGCCTGGGAATTATTTTTCTATAATTGAAAAAACATCCAAATGGCTATCCAGCTCTTCCAGCAATGCCAAGTGAAAAATGGGAAGTAGGAAAGTGAATAGTACACAGGGACTCTCAATCACCTACAGTGGTGGCTGAAAAGAGACAGTTAATTTGCAACAGCTAATCCCACTCGTACGCATTATAATATTCTAGATAGTGTGCGTAGCTCTGACATTCACCATTGCTGCTTACCTAATCACTGCAGCAGCCTACCAAGTGTCCTCCCAGCTTCTTACTCTATACCAGCTACGTTCTGGTCTGTATAAAGTAGCCAAAGGATCTTAAAACTCAAGTCGCAGCTTGCCGCCCTCTGTTTAAAACCTCCAATGGCTTCCTGTTGCACCTAGAATAAAACCCAGACTTCTTGCCACGAAGGCCCTGTCTCAAAGATAAACAAAGCTTGACAATAGTTAAAGTGGTAAGAATGGATTTTAATCAGTAATTATTGCAATAGGGAAAAAAGAGTCCATTGTCAGCTGAACTAACCTGGATTTGTAGAGGTTAATGGATGTTTTTAAGGGTAAATGAAGGAGAGGGAAGGGGACAGACTAGGGCTTAGTACACTCAGGGAAGCAAAAAGTTACAAAGGGCCAGTCAGTATAAATGTGATTACGCCAGCTGGACTGGTAGCTATCAAAGTTAGGATTCTGTCCTTTCACAGAGATTAGAGACAGGCCCTAAACCTCAGATTATGGCTAGAACAGTAAATTTTTCTGACAGCCTTGAGTTTTCTCAGGCAGGCACTTTGAAGGGGGCTAGAGTTATCTTAGGGATGCTGCCTTGAAACTCAGTGTATGTTCAAGTCTTTATAGACCAAAAATTGAGACCTAGTTGAGAAGAGGACTCAGAGGAGCCTGCCTAGAGTTTGGCTACAGAGAGAATCTTTGTAACCCGCTTTTCCCCTACCATCTCTTCCTCTTCACTTAGCACGTAGCCACCCCTACACCTTGTTCACTGCCCTCGTATCACTCTGGTCTGCCTTCAGTTCCACCATATCATGCTCTTCCTCCAAAAATGCTTTTTTGCTAACGTTTGTTTCTGTGCCCATTCTCTCGTTTGGACATCCAGCAATAACTTGTATTTTATGTAATAACTATGTAATAAAATACATCCAGTAATAACTATGTATTTTATGATGCACTCTAAATGTCACCTCTTCCAAGAGGCCTCCTAAAGTAGGTCCTTTTCTGTGAAGAAAGTGAAGGAATCAAGAAGTACAATTGGCAGTTACAAAATAGTCATGAGAATGTAACATAGGGAATGTAGTCAGCAGTGTTGCAATAACTACGTATGGTGCTGGATGGGTACTAAACTTATCAGGGGATCACCTCATAAGTTATATAAATGTCTAACCACTATACTGTACACTTGAAGCTAGTATAATATTGACTGTCAACTGTAATTGAAAAATTTTTTTAAAGAATAAAGTATGACACTTTCTGTTCTTCTCTGTCTCCTTTGCCTTGTTGCTATTATTTTCTGTCTTCCTATTTGAATACAAACTTTGTGAAGATAAAGATCAGGTCTATCTTCATCATCACTATCTCAAGTACCTAGCATGGTATATAACAGATGCTCAATAAATATCTGATGACTGTTCTCCACCCTCACCCAGGTCTGACTTCCTCCCCTATTGACCCGCTGTGAGTTACCTGGGACTTTGTATGTCATTTGAGCACAAAATAGTTCTCTGAGACTTAGAAGCAGAATCTGTGTTCCTGTATCAAAATAGAATTATACTTAAAATGTCCTCATATCAGAGACAGGAATGAGATCAGGGGGAACCTGGAGGAGTTTATTAACACCTCCTTCTTTCCAGTTTGCAGGCCAAGCTCCGATGCTTCAGTTTGCAGAGAGGAGACCTGGGAAGTCTGGTCCTAAAGTCAAACTTACATTTGGACAATGGCAGGACAATGCCTCTTATAAGATGATCAAAGGTTCCTTGAGAAACCTGACTTCTCAGCACTACAAAGATTCCTGTAGTGGCAGCCCTTGCCCAACTCCCAGTATACTGGAGAAAAACCAGTTAACAGAAATTTTAAAAAAGAAATGGTCAAGCCTAAGTAGATGTCTCAGGGAGTTAGCAAATCTGCCTGAGGGCTCACGGGGGGCGGGGGTAACAGGTAAAAGGGAAGAAGAGGAATATCCACAGGAGATCTGTAAAGCAGATTATCTAAATTTGATTGTATGTTGGTTAATCTACAAAGTCATAATCTCTGCCTTATTGCCTGCTTTCAAGCATTCAATGCTTTTCTATAAATTTTAGGGGAAACCTCTACAGAATTCTGTCACACAAATATTGATCTCTGTTATTCCACACCCAACACTGCCTCTCTAAACTCTCTCCTCTCTACCTTTTACGACACACATGTTCCTTGTACTCTTTATCCTTCCAACCACTTTTCTCGTGAAAATCACTTTTCTATGACTCTTCTTCCTACTCTCACTTGAAAATGAACACTGGCCGTTTTCCAAAGATGCAGTCATCAGCTCTCTTTTCTTTCCATAGTTTCTCAGAGAACTTATTCTACATGCAGGTTTCAACTACACCGTTAGACTGATGCTCCCTAGTTGACATCTCTAGTCTGGCCAATCACTCAAGCTCATTCCTGAACCTCAAGAATGTTTACAGGTACAGAAGAGGAAATACAATTTTCCCTCTACCCTTCTGAGTTCTTGGCTGAGACCCCTGAAAGAAAAAGACAGATTAACAAGAGAAAACCGTTTATTATGCACTGCACATCACACGTGAGAAACAAAATAGAGACTTAGAATTCCAGCTTATATAGCATTGTCAACAAAGAGAAATGACATGGCAAAGCAGGTTTTTAAAAATTTCTTATTCTGGTAAAATCCACATAACAAAATTTAACATCTTAACCATTTTTAAAGTATACAGTTTAGTAGTATTAAGTATATTTACATTGTTATGCAACCATCACTAATCTCCATCTCCAGAACTCTTTTCATCTTGCAAAACAAAAATTCTATACCCATTAAATAGCAACTCCCCATTCCTCTCTCCTCCTAGAGCCTTGCAATCATCATTCTACTTTCTGTCTCTATGAGTTTGACAACTCTACATGCTTCATATAAGTGGCATCATATAGGACAATGCAGTTTTAGTCTTCCAAGGGCCACAAACTGTGGGAAGGTAAATATATAAGAGGAAACTTTAACAAAGTAAGATGTGTTTGCAGATTACCCTATTAAATCTCTGGGCTGGTAAGAGCCTCTCTCCAGGAGTTATGTTCTGCCTTTAAGCAAAAAAGAGGGAGTGTTTCTGGGTTTGCCACTTTGTGCCTTCAGCTTAAAATAATTTTTATGTCAAAGAGTTCGATTTGGGGGTGACATATTCTAGTTTCCACCACAGGCTACATTTCTCATAACCTCAAACTCAACAGGGTCCTGAACTTGATTCTTCAGCTTCCCCAGCTGGTTCATTTCTACCAGGACTCATTTCTCTCCCTGTATCCACTGCTCTTCAAATCGCTGATGTGTAACATTCCTGAGGTCACCTTTAAGGCATCATCTCCTTCTCATGTCAGGTTGAGTCCCATCAACTGTGTGGATCATTTCCTTTAACTCTCTCCAGAATCTTCCCTCATGTTAGGACTGTTGTAGTTTTAAGTGACAAACCTCCAACCCAAACTGGATCAAGCACTAAAAAGAGTTTATTAGCTCACATATCTGAATAGCTGTATTTAGGCTCTCTCATAAGAGATTTTTAGGAATTGCCTTTCTCTACCTCTTGGCTCTATTTTCTCTGTTGTTGTTTTCATTGTCAGCCAAGCTTTTCCCCTACAGCATCAGGTATGGAAGGCGACTGCTTCATGCTCTGGGTATGACTAAGAAAATTCCTATTCCATTTCTACCATTAAAACTGAGCTCTTCTGGTCTGCTTTTTACTTTTAATGTTAAATTGTGAAATTCCAGAGACTGACCTAAAAGAGAAAGAAAGAAAAAGAAAGAGAGAGAGAGAGAGAGAGAGAGAGAGAGAGAAGAAAAGAAAAGAAAAGAAAAGAAAAGAAAAGAAAAGAAAAGAAAAGAAAAGAAAAAAGAAAAGAAAGAGGGAGGAAGGGAGGGAGAGGGAGGGAGGAAGGAAGGGAGGAAGGAAAAAAGAGAAAGTTTTCATTAACAAAAAAGAGTCATTAACAAAAAGAGTCTCAGAAAGAGAGGAATGAGATGTTCTCTCTCTAGGAGGCTCCAAGGAAGAAGACTTGAAGCTTCTCTTTGCATTTACAAGTTGGTAAAAAAGATCTGATTTAGTGGAGCATTAAATTGATAACATTCATTAGAACATGAAGCTTGCTTTTCTGCATGATATGGAGACTTTTGTTTCTATTCCTGTTGCCAACTTGTTCTGTCCTTGGAAGACTAAGTTAAACAAAGTTATCTAACAAAATGCCAGGACTTTAAAAATTGTTGCCAGTTTGAAAATAATCTTCAAAGAGGAACCTCAACCTCTGATTTGTTTCTTGCTTGGTAATACACTGGCCTGGTAATACTGTTGAAATTGCCACTCTGCGTTTCTGAAACCATATAGACTTTTGCAAATATTTTAGCCTTTGTGGGCCATATGGTCTCTTTTGCAACTATTCAACTCTGCCCTTGCAGCACCAAAGGGGCCAGTAAGCAAATGGGCATGGCTGTGTTCCAATACCACTTTATTTATGGACACTGGAATTAGAATTTCACATAATTTCCATGTGTCATGAAATATTATTCTTTTGATTGTTGAACTATTTAAAAATATATAAACCATTCTTATCTCAGTATAGAACAGAAGGAGTTCATCCACTCCATGCTAGCAGACCCCAATAGAAAACACTGAGAACCGTGGTGGAGAAATATGGCTATGTTATCGATGAATGGTACATCTGGGAGAACAGGGAGCTAATGCTTAAAATCCTGAACTCCCTGATGGCATGTAGGGTATAAGTTATATAGGGCAAAGTCGCATGGTTTTGAGGTCTGGCGTCATGCTGAGAGCTGACTGGTCAGAGGTGAGATAAGGGTAATAAATCATTTCTTCAGATCTTGAGGGCAGTTCTGAGGTCTGTTCCAGTTTCCCATCTCTGGTCTAATAGGAAAGTAGCCAGGGGGTCGTTGCACCTTAGGGCTCAGGAACTGAAACATAACTGAGGCCAAGATGTTATCTTTGTCTGGCCAGAGGTCTGGACAGTGTGACCATTAGTCAGCTCTGGGCTACTTTCTTCAGCTGCCTCGGGGTTTGCTGATTATCAGCAAAAGACTAGGTCTCTGAGGGGAATACACACACACACACACATATGTATATGTGTATATATACATATATACACATACATACATACATACATACATATATATATAGAGAGAGGGGGGGAATATGATTTCTAGATCTATGATTTATAACTAAATTTAATCAAATTCATAAGGACCCTCAGTTTCAATCTCTTGTTTATACTGAGTATTCTATCTAGAACTATCTCCTTCCATTATGCATGTGGCTACCTCCCTTCTTTCAAATTTCAGAATTTCACCTTCTCTAGGAGACCTAACCTGACAAACCTGTTTAAAACTACAACCTGCATCATTTTCCACTGTCCCCATTCCTAATTCCCTTGATCTTGTTATAATTTTCCCATAGGACTTATTACCTTCTAAAATACTAAATAATTTATTTACTTATATTATCTATCTTCCCTTGCCAGATGGCAAGCTGTCTGAGGGCAGGAGATTTTGTTCACAGATGCACCAAAGTGCCTAGGAAGACTGCCTAGCATGCAGATGACACTTAACTAGGTTAAATAATGAAACAAATGGATTAATGACCTATCGAACTCCTGATCAACCATTAGATTGGAACTCAGGACATTTGTTAATAAAACTTAGTTTCCCTTCTGAAAGTGCTTAGAGAGCTCAGTCTTCAGAAACAAAATTGTCTGAGATTTGCTTCCTTTTGGACACTTGAATCAAGATAGGCCAGAGGACTCCTTAAATGTACCAAAAAAAAATGAAGAAGAAGAAGAAGAAGAAGAAGAAGAAGGAGGAGGAGGAGGAGGAGGAGGAGGAGGAGGAGGAGGAGGAGGAGGAGGAGGAGGAGGAAGAAGAAGAAGAAGAAGAAGAAGAAGAAGAAGAAGAAGAAGAAGAAGAAGAAGAAAGAAGAAGAAGAAGGAAGAAGAAGGAAGAAGAAGAAGAAGAAGAAGAAGAAGAAGAAGAAGAAGAAGAAGAAGAAGAAGAAGAAGAAATAAAAAGAAAAAAGGTTTTTATATAAAAAAAAAGAGGTTGAATGTTTATAACCTGCTATACCTTTTTTCCAAAATTAGCTTTATCCTTTTCTCAAGTCTGGTGGGTCCCTTCAGCATTCATTGTATCTGAACCCTCTTCTAACCCTCCCTCACAATTAGGGATAGTGAGGCCTGATGACCAGAGACAGTTTCAAGTGACTGACAACATAGGATACTAAACTAGAAAGATGAGGTCAGGAGCAAACAACTTAGTTTTGTTTGTTTGTTTTGCATTAAAGGGTCAGTTCCAGAAAACAAATTTTAAGAGCTGCTTTTCTCCCCTAAAAAAAAAAGTATTATCTGCAATTGCATGTAAGTTTTCTTTTATTGTTTTATTTTCCTGTCAGGCCCATTTTTCTTATTTTTTGGCTGGCATTTCATTAATTACACAACCAGTGCACACCATACTATATGAGTATACCTGCAGCTTCTGTCAAATTTCGTTTGCAGCAAGACATTCTTGAAGCCTGTTTTCTTGATTCACTCTAAGGATCTTAATTGGAAAATATAAATTCTCACAGTGCCTCCCTCCTTAAAGCTGTATTCTGACCTGACAGAATACTTCTCATAATTTATCACTTATACTGCCTTATACTTCTCATAATTTATCACTTTCTTATAAATATTAACATATCTATTATTGCATTATAGTTAAGCTTCCTGAAAATAACTCATTTGTATGCCCCACAAATTCTAAAAGTGTTTACAATCTGTTGAAATAAAATGAAACATTTATAGCTGGCTTACCCTCATACTATGGCATAAAGGCTCTTCTCCATCAGTCCCCTGCCTCTGTCTACAGACTCATTAGCTGTCATTCTCTCCTACTTTCTAACCTCCGTAAGCTCTAGCCCCTCTGGGCCATGCTACTGCTCACTCCTTGCCTTTATACATTCTCTTCCCTCAAAATAAGTTATCCTTTTTAACTGCATGGTGCACTTCTCACCATCTTCAAACCATAGTTCATATTTGTTCATCTGTTTATTGTGTGTATCCCTCACTGGCCTTTTAAACTCCATGAGAGTAGTGGCCTTGTCTGTCTTGCTCACTGCTGTCTCTCCAGTGTGTGAAAGCTGATAGGGACTAGATTAAGAAGGATCTTTAAATACAATAAAAAGTTTTGGTATTTTTAGAAAGCATTAAAAAGTTATGGACAGGTTTTCATTTAAAAAAATCACTATTGTTACTGTGTGGGGGAATGTACTGGAGAAAGCAGACTGGCCCTACGAAATCAGATAATTAGAGTAAGCAAAAGTGATGAGGGCTTGATTTGAGGTAGCATCAGTGGAGTTGGGCCAAGGTGTGGGACTTGAAAGAGGCGTGAGAGACAGAACAGTAAAAACCAATGATCTGAATGCTGTGATCGAATGGGAGAGGGAGTAAAAGACAACGCCCAGTTTCAGGCTTCAGGGACGCTTGTGGCAGGTGGTCATGTCTGTAACTATCACATAATATTGTAGTTGTATGTTTACCTGTGGATCACTCCCAACTAGTCTGAAAGAGACCTTGCTAAAAGTCTTTGTGTGAGCAGTGTTTCAGGAGAGCACCTATTATACAGAAGACTTACAATAAATGAATAAATGAATGAATGCATGCCCTGAGATACTGAAGAGTAATTCTATGACCCAGTGAGGGGTAGAGCCGAGAGTAAACATTCCACACATACTATTCTCTAAATGCTGTGTCCAGAAGGCGAGGAAAACAGGAGAACGCGGCCTCCTCAGCCGCTTTCTGTTCGTTGTACAAGCAGGAAGCTGACAATAAAGTTTATTTGAGCGTCGACGTGCCCCGACGTGCCCCGACGTGGCCCCGCCTCCGCAGCCAAAGCCGCGATTGGTGAATGTTCGGGGGCGGCCGTCGCTCCTGGGACGCGATTGGCGGAGGCTGCCGTCATTCCAGAGCGCCCCGGCGCCTGCCCGCCCTCTCGCCGCGTCGCCGGTGCCGGAGCGGCCCGCACCTACCTCCTCGCCTCTCTCCTCCTCTCCCGGCCGGAGAGCCCGGGGGTCCGGAGCGAGAAGCGGGGACTATGTTCCGACGCAAGCTCACGGCCCTGGACTACCACAACCCTGCCGGCTTCAACTATAAAGGTGAGGCGGGGCCCCGAGCCAGCCGCGCGCCCGACACCCGCTGGCGGCCACGCTCAGCGCCCCAGCCGGGGCTCCCTACCCCGCCACCCTCCGCGGCCTTGTGTACCCCCAGGGGCCCCCGGAGCGCTCTCCGCCGGGCGGCTTAGCATCTCCGCTTTCCGCCGCCCCTCTCCTCCCCGGCCACGCCGGGCCGTCGGAGCCCCTCACCCAAGCCTGCCTCGGCCTCGCCACTTTCTGCGCTTGTGAGCCCCAGGCATCCACACCCCACCCCACCCCCCAGCATACTGGAGGGAAAACATTCGCTTTTTAACTTCGTCCTTCAGCTCCATGGCTTCCCGAGGAATTGGGCACTGCCTTGAGCACCTGCTCTGAGCTAGCACAGAGCTGGAATCCGGGGAATGTGCTGAGTAATATGAAGACTCGTTGACTGGGTGAGGGTAGGGGTGGGAGGCAGTCCGAACCCACCCGGCAGTTTCAGATCCGGACCGTACATAACGAAGCTCCGGACCAACACTGTCGGAGTAAGCGATGTAGTAACGGCCATTATTAATTATGTTGGGGGGGTCGTACAAAGAGAGTTGATAGTAGATGAGCGGGGTGGTGAAACTGCAAATAGGAAGCTCTTTGGAATTTTACAGCATTGAAGTTTTTAAAAGTCTTAACATCGCTACCCACTGTCACTTAACTACTGTGTGATTACTGCTTATTTCCTTCCAGAGTTCTTAGCATGTGGTAGAGTAAATAAGTTTGAAAGTGATCAGGTACAGCTTGGGATACTCAGATCATGGTATATAGTTCCCAAGACTTTATAATGGCAGCTTGAATTTGAAATTCGAGCTTAAATTTTGAAACAAAATAATCACTAAGCAGGATAAGTGTTATTATTACCCCCATTTTGTAACACAAGAATCAGAGGCACAGAAAATTTATACAACTACTAAGTGTCTGGAACCATAGTTAGAATTTAGGCCAGGATATAAACAACGTTTTAAATCTGCTAATCCAAAGTCTACAAATTCTACTTCGAACAGCTCAATTAATTTATTATTTTGGAGTTTAAAAAATTTCACAAGACTGTTTGTAGCGATGGAAGTGTTTTATCTAGTGATGATTTATATTTTGTTGCAGATGAAACAGAATTTAGAAACTTTATTGTTTGGCTTGAAGACCAGAAAATCAGACACTACAAGATTGAAGACAGAGGTAATTTAAGAAACATCCACAGCAGTGACTGGCCCAAGTTCTTTGAAAAGGTAATGAATTAGAAAGTAAAATTAAAGTACAGAGCACTTTTCTAAAAATTATATGAAGACAGACAGGCTTACAATTACTTTTTTCTTTTAAAATAAAATAATGATCAGTATTAGAAGAGCTAGATTTCAGGATTTAACTCCCTCTTGTTTTTTAGAGTAAATTATATTCTCTCTTCCTATCAAGCTTTCAGTGTTACATAGAAATAATTTTGTATGGAAGCACTGCGAGCCTTCATAAATAAACAGTGACAAAAAATGTATCAATAATGCACTTATATTAAGATATTGATATGCTTGAAAACTAAGATTATGTTTTATTTATGCTTATATTGAATGTATATGTGTTTCTTGTATACAATAGAAATAATCCTAAAAAGCCTTTGTGTATCTTAATATTTTGGCTAGCATTTTTACATTGGCTTAGTTTAATTTGAATACTACTTGTGCAGAGAAAGAATTTTTTTCTAATTAGAATAAAAAAAAACACATTTTACAGTAGCATTACTTAAACATTTTTATTGGCTATATTTGATAAGTAAAATATTTTCTTTTAAAAATATGAAAAAGACTAACTTTTTCATTTGCTGGAGCAAAGTGATTAAGTATCTTTTTAGAAGCACAATTTTATGAATTAGGGGATTGCATAAGTTAAAGACTAGCTCTATGACTATGGGAAAATTTATTAACCTTTCTGAGTCTCAAAGTTCTCATCAGTAAATAGGGATAACAGTGATACCAGTCTCAAAGGGATGGTGTGTGTTGCTAATCAGTGATATACCTGTATTATCTACCTGTTCACAAAAAAGGTGCCTGGCCCACAGCAAATGCTGTATGCTTTTTTACTTCCACTTCCTCTACTGCTATTATTGTTGCTACTGCATTATTTTCCTCTGCTCTTAAAAGGTATTTTTGCAAATTTTGGTAGGCCTTTTAAAATTTTTAAACATATTATTAGGATTTCATATTTATCTGTTTATATCACGTCTTATGGCTCATTCATACATACTAAATTACACAAAGTTCTACATGGTATTTGAAGAATACAGTAGTCCCACCTTATCTGCAGTTTTACTTCTTGAGGTTTCAGTTACCCATGTTGTCAACAACTGTCCAAAAATATTACATAGAAAATTCCAGAAACAATTCATTAATTTTAAATTGCTCACTGTTACAAGTATATAGTGAAATTTCATGATGTCCAGCCCTGTCCTGCCCGAGAGGTGAATCATCTCTTTGTCCAGCGTATCCATACACCACCCACCTGTGTATATGGTCACTTATTAGCCATCTCTGTTAACAGATCAGCTGTCATGGTATCACAGTGCTTCCAGTAACCCTTATTGACAGAAAGTCAGTGGTAGCCTAAAATTTCATCACACAATGCCCACGTCATTCATCTCACTTCATCTCACATCGTCACAGGAAGGGTGAATACAGTATAAAATTTTGAGAAAGACCACATTCACATAACCTTTATTATAGTAGTATGTTATAATTGTCATATTAGTTACTGTTAATCTTACTGTACTTAACTGACAAATTTAACTCCATCATAGATATGTACGTATAGGAAAAAAATGTAGAGTACGTAGGGTTTGGTACTACCTGAGGTTTCAGGCACCCATCGAGGGTCTTGGAATGTATCCCCCATGGATAATGAACTACTATATAAATATTTTTCTGATGAAGAACACCCAGAAGTAACAGTAAAGTAGGATAACAAAGATAGGTATATGAAAACTTACACATTGAAACAGTTATCCTTCAAGTAGGTTTCTGGAATGATGATGTGATTGCTGATAGCATATTTAGAACTTCTTTCGGAATTACTTATAGATCATGAGACATCTTTTGAATATCCTCAATATTGACAATTTTTTTATATTTTGAAGGTGGATTTACTTTTTAGATCATGACCAAATCTTTCGAATAAGGTTTTTGTTTTTGTTGTTGTTGTTGTTTTTTAAAGCAAAGCAATACATTTTTTGGTTAGAAAATGGGTTATGATTAAAACATGCTGATTAATTATCCTCAAAAGGATTTTCAAAAGAGAGTTCCAAAAGTTTTGAGTAATAGCATTATTGCTGGGGGTAAATATAGTACTAACTTTAGATATACAGCTTCTTACATTAAAAATACTTGGTTACATTGTACATGTATACATTACATGGCTTACTCTTCAGTGGCATTTCCATGTGAAAGCTAAGTGTAGATAATAACTGGTTTATTTTTATATCTTTCTCTTTAGAGTCTTTTTAAAATTTAATTGGCCTGTGTGTATTGAGACCTGGAATAAGAAAGTTTAGATTCAGATCCCAGTTTTAAGTTGTGTAACTGTTGGCAAGTGTTAACCTCTCTAGGCCTGAATTTTCTCATCTATAAAATGGAGAAGTTGTTCCAGATCAGTACTGCCCTGCCTTTAATCTGGAAAAGAAAAATTTCAAAAAGCATGATAGAAATACTTAAGATAATAACACTTAAATATTTCCTTCCTTTGGGTTATATAATTACATTCAAATTTTAGTAAAATAAATATTATAAGAAATTCTTTGAGATCCAAGCTAGGATATCTTTCAGCTCTACCATTTTTTGATTCTGTGACTTTTTTTTTTCCCTCACAGTATCTCAGAGATGTTAATTGTCCTTTCAAGATTCAAGATCGACAAGAAGCAATTGACTGGCTTCTTGGTTTAGCTGTTAGACTTGAATATGGAGATAATGGTATGTTTTGTGGGGAATGTGTGTTTTAAAGAGAGAAGAAAGGTGGGAAAGGAGAGTTAGAATTTAGGGAACTTACCAGTTTGTGTTTCTTTGTCTTATGTTATTTTACTTTTGGTTCATTTCAAGTTTTATATATCCTCATATCCCTTTCAGCATCTATTTAAAAACTTAACCTTTTCATAACCATTCTCCTGTGTCTAGCACTCACCCCACAACTCCCAAAATGTCTTGGAAAGAATTTTCTAAAAGTAGAGTCTCTTTGTTATCATAAGAAGTTAAAAGCACTGTCTTTCATTGGTATTTTTATTTTTTTAGAATTTGTAAATGATATCTTCTGGAGAAGGCTAATTGAATGTCTTCTCACAAAGTAATGTTACTTTGGTCAGTTTGCCATCTTTTGAATTCTGCACCTTAGCCTTTCAAGTTAAATTGTTGTTAGTGTCCAGGGATTGATGGTATTTCAGAATGTTGGTTGCAGTAAGTAATTTCACAGAAGACTCATAAATATGTCTAATGCCAGTATACACTATAAGGCAAAAGTTTTGCAGTAAACTCATGTTTCCTCTTATTAGACTATTTATTTTGGAAAGGCCTACCAACATCTAAATGCTAGATATGATTATCTTAACCTCCATTCTCTGTGTTTTATGTTCTCTTTTATGGGCTGGTCAGTTCCATTTCTCTTAATCACTTGCTTATGAAACTTTTGTGATACCTTTCACTTCTCTCTTTTTCTCCCATCCTGTCCCCATCCTATCTTTTTCCTTGTCTGTCATATCTTTTCTTTCCCATTCCTACTACTAATGCCCTAATTCAGTCCCTTGTCACTTTCTGCTTAGATTATTGTAATATCTTTCATACTAGTCTCTTATTAGCATCACCCTCTATTCTCTTCTGCATGGCTCATCAAGCTAACTTTTTGAAACAAATGTTTTAGAATGCTATGTGCTTTATAGTGCTATACTTTGTTTCCAGAAAATACCTTCATATCTCCAGACTCCTTAGCCTGCTATTCAAGGCCTTTGATAGCTGATGTCCAACCAGTATTCAAATACTTGATATCCCAGCCAAACTAGAATAATGCTGGTTTGTATTTACATCTCTTTTTTTTCTTCCCTCAGTTTCTTGGCTTGCATTTTTCCTTTTGCTAACATGCCGTTTCAGTCTGTCTCTACACATGTAAATCCTGCCTGTCCTTGTAAGATCCAGCGCAAATGCCACCTAGCAGCAGTTTTTCCTTCTGAACTTTTATAGCTTTTACCTCTATAACTCTTGAGTCACTTATTACTTTCCATTTTGCTTATATGTTATTTTCACCACTAAATTATAAGCTTATATTTAGCTTTATTTCTTTCACGGTACCTCTGTTAGTTTCTTATTGCTGCTGTAATAAATTGTCACAAACTTAGTGACTTAAAACAATTTATCGTATAGTTTTAGAATCCTGTCTTACTTGATTTAAAAGCCAAGTTATTGGCAGGGCTGGTTCTTTTTGGAGGTCCTGGTGAAGATCAATTTCTTTGTCTCGTCTACCTTCTGGAGGTTGCCTGCATTCCTTGATTCTGGCCCTTTTATCTTCAAATCTAATAGCATTGTGTCTTCCATCTCTGTAACTGTTTCTGTTGTCTCCTCTTTAACTATGATCCTCTGCCATCCTCTTACAAGGATGCTGTGATTACATTGGGCCCGCCTGGGTAATGCAGGACAATCCGCCCATTTCAAGGTCTTTAATCAACACCAACAAAGTTTTGCCATGCAAGGTACTATTCATAGGTTACAGGGATTGGGAATATGGACATCTTTTGGGTGGAAGGGTCGTGATTCTGTCTGCATAGTACCTCACATACTTCCTTGCATATAATAGGTAAGCTTATCAGCTTTAATAAACATTTGGCAAATGCAGAATGTGAATGTTTCCATATTCTGATATGGAGCATCAGTCAGCTTCAGACTCAAATTTCAGAAGCCTTATAGCAAAACCTTAAGTTCTCAGACTTTTATAAACTTTGAATTTTAATTTTAAAAGAAAATATTTGTGATTTTCTTCCTTTAGAAAATAAATGTTGTAATCATAAGCCTTTGTAGCATTAGTTGATTTTTAGAACTTTTAGCAAAGTCTTTATTCTGGTTTGAGTTGATAACCTCTGTTAATTTGCAACCAAGTGTTCTATAGCTTTTTGAAAGTGTTTTTCAGCTATTCCCAAATAAAATTGTAATCACATCTCAATTTACTTTTGTTTTACCTTTATTTATTCCATTTGTCCCATTTGCATAATACTTCAGCTTAGGTTTCCTAGGTACCAAGAACTGTGGGTATCTATGATCACATATCCGTACAGTTGAGTATAACTCTTAAGTACAATTATATCTCAGTAATAGCATGGCATTTTTTAAAGTAATTTTTTTATATTGAAAATTATAGTTGCATATTTGAAATTTCAGCTGAATTATAGTTGAAAGGTAAATGATATCAAAAGTATATTAAAAGTATAAATTAGAAAACAAGTTTTGATATAATCTTAAAATTCAGAATTGCAAGAAAGGACTTTTTGGGAAAAGGACTAAGATAGTAATACTACCCCTTATCTATAGAAGGTGCTACTCTTTTGTATTTCTTCATTGAAATGTTGCATTCTTACTGACTTAAGGTATTTAAAATTTTTATTATTTGATGAAACCATTGTGAATTTATATTGTGCTTTAATTTTTAAAGCCTTTTGTAGCTTGTCAGTTATGGTGATTAAAATCTGACTTAAATTTTTTCCTTTAACTTGACGTAATTTCAGATTTACAGAAAAGTTGTAGAAATAGTACAAAGAATTCTTATATACGCAGATTCTGCAAATATTAACATTTTAATTCATATGCCTTTATGTAAATAACAAATATAATATTTTTCAAAACCATTTGATATTATAATTCTCTTTTATCCTCAAGTACTTTAATGCACATTTCCTAAGTGTACAGAACCACAATGATTATCAAAATCAGTTTGATTCAACTCTTATCTGTAATTTATATTTTACCAATAATGTTCTTTGTAGCACACACACAAAAAGTCCTCAGTCATGTGTTGCATTCAGTTTTTATGTCTCTTGAGTCTCCTATAAATCAGGAAAGTTCCTAAGTCTTCTTTATTTGTGCTTCATGGTACTAACATTTATTTTGTAGAATATTCCTCAATTTGAGTTACTCTGGTGTTTCCTCATGATTAGATTTAGGGTTTGGATTTCTGTTAAGAACAACATGGAAGTGATGTGTGTTCTTTTAAGTACATCATATCATAAGGCATATGTTAGTGATATTTCCATTTACTGGTCATGTTACTCTGATCACTTGCTTAAGGTTTCTCTAATCTAAAGTTACAATTTCCTCTTCTAATAAAATATGTATATTGTTAGGAGATACTTTGAGATGATGTCAGTATGCTTTTGCTCCTCAGACTTTCTCCCTAGCTTTGCATTCATTGATGATTCTCCGATGAGTCAGTTACGATGTTGAAGGTGATTACTAAAAGGTGTTTTTCTAATTCTGGCATTCTTTCTGATTTATTTGTGACTTTGTATCTTAAGGAGGAGCTTTCCTGTTTTTCAGATTTGTTTATTTAAATCTGTGGATATGTGGATTCTTATTTCCTCAGTGGGTCATAATCTTTTTTTGTCATTGTGTATTTTGATGTTTTCACTATAACAGATTTTGCCAGTGGGAGCTCCATTAGGCTAACTCCTGTCAGACATAATAAATTTTAAATTTTATTTTTCTTATTAGCAAATCACATAAATACTATAGCCAAAGATGGCATTTTGGGCATTGAGTTTAGTGACTTATTAAAGTATTTCTACTTGTAAAGTCTTTATTAAATATTTTTCAAGTAAAAGTTATAAATATATCTTTGGAATTCTGAATTTCAGGTCTCCATGAAATAAATTTAGGTTGCGATGGTGTATTCTTTGAAGTGCTGATTTTTTTTTTTTTAAAACAAGGTTTTGGATTTCGTATATGGCATTCAAAAGATTTGGGAAGAAACTTTTTAGTGGACTTGGATTTAATCTGTGTAATTTATATTTACCCTCTTTCTTTTCTTCTCCCCCTACCAAATTTCAGAGGAAGTTGTAAAAGCATTCTTTCCTAACATTTAGATTGTTTGGAATGTGTTACTTTTAAGATGCTGATGTAAAGATATTTGTGTCAGGTATTCAGTAATCATTTTAGCTTAAGCCATAATCACATTGTCTTTTGTGAGTTTTTTTAATAGCAAAAAATAATTTTGATCAGAATAGTTGTCTTATGCTTGTAACCGGTTTGGCTCGTTAAGTTTGGTAAATAAGCAATATTTATTTTACCTTAAGTTGCAGTTCTGCAAATTTTATTTTTGCTTATTTTTACAGCTGAAAAATATAAGGACTTGGTACCTGATAATACTAAAAATGCTGACAAAGCAGCTAAAAATGCAGAGCCATTGATCAATTTGGATGGTAAGTACTATAGACCTCCTCCTTCGCAGTTTCACTTTCCATGCTTTAAGTTATCTGTGGTCAACTGCTGTATGAAAATAGTAAATGGAAAATTCTAGAAATAATTCATTTTAAATTGCACACCATTCTCAGTAGCATGATGAAGTTTTGTGCCGTTTTACCTGGGGTATGAATCATCCTTTTGTTCAGCGTATCCATGTGGTCCAGGTTAGTTGCAGTATTGCAATGCTTGTGTTTGGGTAACCCTTATTTTACTTAATAGTCCCAAAGTACAAGAGTGGGATGCTAGCAATTCGGATATGCCAAAAAGCAAAGCTGTAAAATGCTTCTTTTAATTGAAAAGGTTTGTATTTATAGGGGAAAACAAAATATATATAAGATTTGGTACTGTCCCCGTTTTAGGCATCCATGGGGGTCTTAGGGTGTGTCTCCTTTGGGGAAAAGGGGATGACTATGTAAATGCATTAAAATGATTGACATTATTGGTATCTTATTTCTTATTTCCTAGAATGAGGTCTGGGTTTATTTGGTTTTAGTTCATTAAAAATGCTTCATGCAGTCAGCTTTTGTTTGGGTATTTTATTCTTTATGATGTTTTTTATTGTGTTGCATTGTGCTTTCTTCTTTTGTAGTTGAATGTATAAATTTCAAAATGCTGTTCTTTGATCTTCTCATAGTAATGTAGAGGTTTCAATTTGTATTTAACCCTAGTGTGATTGTTTGCCTTCCTTGGTATATAACATTTTTTCTAATCTAATGTGACACTCTGAGAAAGTAAAATTTTTCATTATTTTATGTTCCAGATGTCTTAGGAATTCTCCTTTTAAAAGTATGAAAATTCTAATTACTTAGATTATAGTGTTAAGTATTCTTTCACTGATACATTGTGACCTATAATTTATGAGTTATGAATTAATAGGCTGCTTGGACATTCAAGAGCTGTTACTTAGAGTTATCCATCGAAGAGATCTATGTATTAAAATTAATAGCTTTGGGAAGAAATGTTAATTAAAAGTGCTACATAAATGGGCCTTACAGACAGTTATAGGACAAACTTAATATGCATTAATTTAGTCATTTATTGGATTGTTCAGTTTGACTGATTAATCAGAAAATCATTGAAACCATCATTTTACCTAGTTGCTGATGACCCTGCAGTGCTTTTGTCAATAGTTTAAAATTTGTTACTGGATAATTCAAATGTTTTTGTAAGTTTATATGTTTACATATATATCTAACTGTATGTTTGCAGAGCTGTAAGTTTCCATTTTTAATCTTTTATAGTAAATAATCCTGATTTCAAGGCTGGTGTCATGGCTTTGGCTAACCTTCTTCAGATTCAGCGTCATGATGATTACCTGGTAATGCTTAAGGTCAGCTTCATATTCTTAACTCTTGACTGAATATATTTTTTAAAAGTTAATTTTCAAAAAACTGATATTTAAATTTATATTTATGGTTGAGTGTTTAAAATGTGGAGGAACGTGGGACATAAAGGAGATTTCATGATTTCATCTATTTTAGTTGAAGTTAATTTAGATTATCAAAGAGTGCTTACTGTGTGCTGACCACTGTGCTTTAAATCATTTTGCAAAGATGGTTTTACTAAATCCAACAATCCTAGAGGTGCAGGGGCTAATACTGTTCTTTTTAATATGTATATGAAAAAATTGAGACTTAAAGATAATGTCCAAGATAGAGCCAGGATTTTAATCTATGTACTCTGACCTTGTAGTCCATTCTTTTTCCTATATCATTAAGGTAGTGGAAAATGCCAAATCAATAATGGTGAATTTAGTCAAAAAATACATACTTCAGAATCTCTTTGAAGAATGAATATTCTGTCTTCCAAGTCACCTGTCCTAGGTAGGCCTCTCAGGTCAGGGAACCCAGTGGTCTGAAAGAGATCTTTTATCTTTGAGGAAAAATATACTCATACTTCATAAGATTTATGCCGAATAATTATGATAGTACAGTAGGGCTGGGGGGAGGAAAATAGTACTTAAGATACTAGACTTGTAAATTATTTTAGAAGTACTTATTGATTTTACGAAAAATCAAAAAGCCTTGGATTATGCCTTGTGCATGTAAATTACTTTTAAATTACTTTGTAGTAAATCGAATAATTAAATTTCGCTCTACCCACAAGAGATTAAGCCAGAAATTTTTCTACTTTTTACAAGTGTATATATTAAATGGCAGTTGTAGTAAGGAAAAGACTGTTCTGTTCCTAGATTATTATAATTCTGTGTGCTGATTCTGAATGTTAACTTGGATGTTCTCAACTCAGATTGGCTGCCAAGAGACAAAAAGTTGTTTTTAGTGAAATTTAGAAATTTACTTCTTTCAAAGGCTTGTTCCTTACTCAGGCAATTATGTAAATTACTTTGGAACATTTCTACAGTATTCATGAGAGCTTTAATCGTAAACTGAGGAGAGTAACAGACAATGTTAGCATTTGGGGGGTACTTTTCTTTAGACTTTAAATACCCAATGGGAAAAAGTAAAAGTCAGCTATAACCAAAAGCTTTATAAAATTCTAATCCTAGCTGCACGATTATCGTTGAGCTATTTTAAGAAGCATTCAAATAAGATGTAACCACATGGAAAATATCTTCATAGGTTTGTCAAGTGTAAGAATCAGTATGTTAACTGGCAACCAAACTCTTTACATTTGCAATCACTATTAAAGATTGGTTTAATCATCTTTTTCAATTGTAGCATTTGGGTTTTTATTATTAAAAATATTTTCATAAGTTTTCACTTTTGAGTTGTAATTGTCATTTACTAATTAAAATTCCATTTAAGAAAATCTTATTTTTTGAGTTTGTGCAGGTGTGTTCATGTATTTGTGCCTGCCATAATAAAATCACTTGGTGATTTAAAAAACAAGATGTTCTATGAAAGATCTAAAATCATTTTACTATAATTAAATGAAAACAAGGACAGTGTGTATGATATGCTACCATGCTACCCTTGTGTCAAAGTCTGTGTGCATGACCCTGTATGCATACGCATACTTGTAATTTAATAGAGTTCTGGTAAGGATACACAATATCTGATGATGATTGTCTTCTGGAGGGCAATGGCTGAGGCTTGGGTAGGAAGGAGACCTACTTTTTACCATGTATTCTCCTTTATTTAAAATATTTTTTTTTACCATGCACATGAACTATCTATTCAAAAAGGTTTTTAATTATTGTGAGCATCATTCCACATTATTAAATAGTAAAACAACTTTTATTACAATAGCAGTTTTAAAAATTTATTAATTTACTGGGGAGTTTGTTAATGAATTAGGTAGTTCTAACTTTTTCAAACTGGGCATTCTTATTCTTTAGATTCAGAGAAGAAAAGGTGACAAACAGGCAATGAAAACTAAAACCAGTATTTTTTGGTTTCTTAGGCAATTCGCATTTTGGTCCAGGAGCGCCTAACACAGGATGCAGTTGCTAAAGCAAATCAAACAAAAGAGGTATATATTTTTTAATATAAACTATAAATTAATTATTAAGGAAAGTTTCTTCTGCTGTTGTCATAAGTTTGAACTTTGCATGTGTCTGTATAAGGTATCTATTCTAGGTTAGAACTGCCCAGAGAAAGGATAACTTACTTCAAGGGGTTTGAATTTGGTTCCTAATCACACTATAGCTAGTCTTTTTGTGTGAAAAATGAATTCATGTTTATCTCATTTCATACCTTAGAGAAGCTACCAATAGCACATCCATAGTCTACCAATACAAACCACTACCTGTGACTAGTTGAAGTTAATTTAGAAGAATTTGCCCTTGTGAAAATTACTGGGTTATTTTGACTAATTGCTGGAAAACAGGACACACCTCTTTCTAATTTGTTTTTCTTTGACCTAAATTCCATCATCACTCTTTTGTTTCTTCAGAGAAATCTATTCTATTTTACATTTTCTATTTCATAGCATAAAACGTAAATAACTTGCTTAAGATCACCTAGTTGACAAGTGGTTGAGCTCAGGCAGTCTGATTCAAGAGCCTGTGCCATTTTATGCCCATGTGGAGGCAGGTGTAGACACTTTCAGCCTACAGGTGACTGATGATGCCATCTTTCAGTCCTGCTTTGTAGGCTGAGAAAACTATACACCATAACTATCTTTCCTTGATAATTCTGGTATGTTTTTGGATGAAAGGTACCAGAAATCCAAAATCTCGTTGACTTTGGGACAGTAGAAGGGTCCTCAGGGATTAGCAGCAGCAGCTGCATGTATTTAATAATGCATACTCCTGCTATGTAGATGTTGCAGTGAATGCTTTTGGCACAGCCACCATCCTATACTCTGGTCCTCTTTTGCCTCCTTCAGTTCCCCAATGTCATTTTCCTCTGACCCCATCTTTAGCAAGGCTCAGCAGTATTAAAAGGTTATTAATGCCAGGGAAGTATAGCCCCCTCTGAAAGACACTCAGTTTCTTTTAAAGATTCTTATTGGCTTATTAATTATGTATGAATCAGGCCACTGGAAATTGAAATAAAGATCAGCTTATTTCTCTCACACTATAGAACAGACAGTAAATTGTTCTGGCATAATAAAATCATTCAGTCAGTAAAACTATGCCTTTGCCTTTGGTTTGGAAGGCAGCGCAAATAAGGGAATAGCCAGATCTCTTTGCTCTTGTATATAAAGTAGAACTTAGTTTTATTTTCAGTGCTCTAAATTTTAGTTTCAGAGTCATCCCATCCCAAAAAGATAACCATGCTATAATACAATAGAGAAATTGTTAAAGTTGAGTGTTCTTATTTGTAACCATTATAACTAGCATTTGGGCCTTTGGGCCTGTAGTCTTCAAGGACCAGTGTAGCTGTCCTTGGTGGTCTGTTGGCAGACAAAGGGAAAATGGAGACTCTATACCAGACATAGAAAGTCACCCAGTACAATTATAGTCTTTAGTTTTGCTCCCTGAATTTTTATACCCATTTGTTAGGTGTTTGTTAGATATTTTGAAGCAGATGGAGCCTAAGTAGATTTTCATTAACATATTAGTCCGAAATTGAGTAGTGACAGGATTTGTAGCATTGAAAGTATAGTGACTTTTTTTTGTACTGGTAATGATTATATATGATTACATATAATATCAGAAAGTCTAAGCTACCTGTCCTTATTTTAATTTGATAGTTATTGTGAACTCCCTAGAGTTCATCACGGTCACTGTCTTTGGTATATCTAGATGTAGGAGCTGACTGGTAGGCAAAAGTTTAGATTCCATTCATTTTCTTAAGTTATTTCAAAGTAATTTTTAAATGAACTATTTAAAGTTATATGTCATCAGGTAAACATTATGTTCACTGAAAAACATATATTTTAGATTTGTACAATTTACTAAGACAATGTGCTCAAATAAACTCGTTTGAGAAAAGTAAAAGTAGTCTTACTCCATTTGCCCTGTACACTGCTGCTTACTGTAGCTAAAAGGGGACATAGCCCCATGCTTGACCCTCCTCCCATAGCAGTAGTGACAGCACTGCAGCAAAAGCTATTTTATATGCCTGGACTTAAAAGATTGAATGGGTGATGGAACTGAATGTAGTGGGAAGCTAAAGGCCATTCTTTCCTAACTGGTTAGAGTAGGAAAAAACATCAAATGCAGACTTAAAGTAAAAATTCTCAGTTCCCTTGCCACTGTGGCCCAACGGGTTAAAACAACAGAATAGATAACTGCTTTTCGGTCTCAGATGAAAGAAGAGCCTGATACTTGTTTATAGTGTTAATTTGTCCATTTTTTTTTAAAGGGCTTGCCTGTTGCTTTAGACAAGCATATTCTTGGTTTTGACACAGGAGGTAAGTGCTTTTGTTTTGATGAATTCAAACTACTTTTAGAGATTTGGTAAATATCTGGGGGAGTAAGTAAACTGTTTTAAATACAAAGTTATTGATTAATGCAGTGTTTCTTGTAAAACAGATGCAGTTCTTAATGAAGCTGCTCAAATTCTACGATTGCTACACATAGAAGAGCTCAGAGAGCTACAGACAAAAATTAATGAAGCCATAGTAGCTGTTCAGGCAATTATTGCTGATCCAAAGACAGACCACAGACTGGGGAAAGTTGGAAGATGAACATTAGGATGTCAGCCGCTTACCTACTTAGTACAGTTGGGAACCATGTATGGCGTGGCATGTGTTAGGAAATGTCAATTTTCGAGGAAAGAATCCCAGAAAACTATGTTCTAGAGATTTATCATCATTGCTTTTTCTTTAATAAAGTTCAGGAATGTAGATTTTTTTTTGACTATGTGTAATATTTATGTATAATTCATCTCTTTCCTTTGTGATTAAGGTACATGCCCACCCCCAACTTTGTTACAGAAACAATATAGATCCTCAAAGGCATAGGAAAACTTAAAATATTTTATTGGAGTAATCTAGAAAATTTAAGAACTGATACATCTTTGGTATTTATAAATGTAACTTCTGTGGGTACTTTTATAGAGGGACTTAAAGGATCAGAAAATACAAATTGGAACATTCTAGCACCTTTTAATATAAATAGAAATGCACTGACGCAGAGGTAAAAAAAAAAAATCTTAGAACTTTTGTTGGGAAACTATAAATAAATTCATTCTTCCCCATCAGTTCTGCATAGCTTCTAACTATGTCAAGATTTATGATCTTTAGGATTGTATTTTTTATACTGGTCACCTGTGCTTTAATTTCTTGACCAAAAAGAACCCCTAGCAAAATCAGATTTAAGGTCTTAACATATTTGGTTCTTAGTTGAATGAATTTGACCTTTTAAATATGGTATAAATGTTTATAAAAAGTTGCTTTAATAAGCAACAATTAAACTTCTATTACCTTTTTTTTAAACTTGGCAATAACTTTTGACTTTTAAAATACAGTAGTAAAGATTGAGGTATAAACTTTTCACAAAACATACTTAGTCTTTTTGCACTGAAATCGTTCATTTTGTATGTCCAGAAACTTCAAATGGCCAATTCTTTTTTCACTTCACCTTTGTTTGCAGTCAATGTTCTTTAGGGTCCAGATTTTGATTGTAAACTCCAAGTACTTTACGATGTCATATTTATTTTCTTCCTGTGAGGGGAGGGAACAGTGTGTGAATATTTTATGAGTTACAACAGCAAGTCTCTCAAAGGGAAATTGCTTAATAGGCTGACGTTTTTTTGTGTGTAACACACAAAAAGCTAGGTAGATTGAAGGTAGTAAAGACTGGTCACCACCATGTTTTTTGGCCATTAATTTTTCCAGCTCAAAGTGGCTCTCACTGGTGATGATGTCAGTGGCAGCAGCCAGTATCTGGGCCAAGGGTAATCAGTTACCAGCTATATCCTTCTTGCCCCTGGTGATCCAAAGGAGCAGCCTGAGCACGTTTGTTTACCTGTTGGGCAGTAGGGGTAGACCGCAGTTATCCCGTAGAGATGAGATCGCTGCTCTGGAAGATACTCATCAGTAAACTGGCCACTGTCTCTATTTACTGATATAACACCATCCCTGGTAACAAAAATGAATTCATGGTATTTAAGGTTGGATAGAAAAAGTGAAAATAGAGGAAAATCCCTGCCAGCCTTCTAGAATACATTTTGTAAATTCAAAGTGAGTTTTGACTCTCTTAGATTCAGAAGATTTGTCTGTATCAGGAATCCTCAGGCCAGCATCATCTGGGAACTTGGTAGAAATGCAAATTCTGGGATGGGACTCAGCTATGTTTTAACAAACCCTCAGGATGATTCTGATGCTGTGCTGAAGTTTGAGAACCAGGGGTCCAAATTCGCGATTCTCAACCCTAGCTGCATGTTGTAAGCACTTGTAGATCTATTAAACTACTGATGCCTGGGCCTCTTGCCAGACCAGTTAAATCAGAATAACAGAATAGGGTAGAAGTGCTTAGACATTATATATATATATTTTTAACATTCCCCAGATAACTGGTCTGAATTATAGTATTTTTCATTTTTCTAGGTAGACAACTAATAAGTTCACATTGTCATTTTAAAAATCAATTTAAATCATATAACTAATATTCCTCATGGTGCCACTTAAGGTAGTCTTTTATTCTCTGAAGATCAGATTTAGATTAACGTGCTTCATTTTTGGGTAATTTATTTATCACCTAATAGCTCTCCCACTTGTAAGCTATATATGAATAATACCATTAAATTTCTGGGTGATAGAAAAGTATGATTTTAAAAGCAATAACATTAGAATGACGTTATCAGCTAATGATGTAATGAAATGAAAACTTCATTAGGGAGAGCTTAATTACTAAAGACACTTGCTAACATTTGGTAACACAAGTGGTGTGTCCTCCACAGTAGTTTGCCTTTTAGGTTTATCAAGGCTGAAGCTTACCTCCTCCAGTCCGTGTGGTAGAAGTGATCTGCATAGCTAACAATGCTGAAAGGGTAGTTGAGGTTGTTTTGAATGACATGCCGTCCAGTTCCATCAGGTAGTGTACACTCCAGTTTTTTCGTTCCTTTTAAAGCATCAAAGAGGGAAGAAATGAGATGCTTTCATACCATGGGGGTGAGGGGGCTCCTTGCCAAAAATAGTGGCAGGTAGATTCCTTCTTGAAGGAAAGGTAGAATAGGAAGTAGATATTTTTATTCCCATTGCAGTGACACAAATTGGAAACTAAAATTTCCTGTTCTGTTCCCAGTCTTTAGTTCATCTAACAGCATTTTAGTTTTTAATGGAGGTTAAACTCGTAATCTTTTTGGAAGAAAAGATTGCATTTAAAGAAAGTTTCTCCCAAAGTAAGATAAGCTTTTTTATAATTGATATAATTTCAAGTGTTAGCTCATAAATTATAGATATAACATCTGTCTAGATAGTTGCCCTTTGTAAGCAATGTATAACAGCCAAGGCTACCTTTAAATAAGATCCTTAAATTTTTTAAAAGACTATTAGTTTCTAGGTAGTAATAAAAACTAAAGTGGTAACATGGCTCACATTTTTCGATGTAAAGGAAGCCAATACTGAAAATGTTGCAGCAGCTAAAGAAGTATTTCCAAGTTTCACATTTTTCATGGAACCCTGCTTTTTAAAAATGTAACTGTTGCTTTGGACAACTGGCTTATAATAGTGACCATGTGTATTATTTTTTTTTATTAGATTATAAATTCTTTTATTAGATTATAAATTCTTTAAGAATGGCCTTTTCTATATTCTTTAGTATATGAACTAGACATACAGCATCTTTTTGGTCATGCTAATGAAGTCACACAATGGTGTTAACCTGGGTACTGGGAACCAGAGCTTATTACTGATGCAACCTATCCTGCCACATCACTTTTCAAAGAAAGTCCTCAACATAATAGCATACTGACTGTTAAAGTAACATATTTATAAATGTATTACAATACTGGCAGAAAAGAAGAACCAGTAATCTCTTGTTCATTTACCTAAGTTTGTCAATTCCAACAGTGGGTAATATTTCTTTTTTAATTAAAAAGCATGCCAAATGCTCATGTAGTGGAAATGGCACACTGTACGAAAATGAATTGGACGTAGTATTAGCCCCAAACTTAACTGCCTGATTCACACGCACACCCCCTAAAACCTATTATAAACATCATTACAAAATGTTCTTCAAAAGTTTACACACTGAACAAAGGAGTAGATTATGTGCTGTACTGTTGTAAGGTTAAGCCAAAAGATCTAAAAGATTGGATTTGGCTTTGTTGTAAAATCTGTTGGAGTGCTGGCACCAGCTGTAATGAAGCATCTGTGTCTGCATTACATCAGTAGTATTACCTGCATCTGCCCAGCAGAGCAGTTTGGAGAAGGGGTCAAAGGTTAAGCCATTGGGTAGTCCGATGTCTTTATTCACTAGAATTCTTCTGTTTTCTCCATCTAAAGACGACATTTCAATTTTGGGAGCTTCTCGGTTCCAGTCTGTCCAGTACAAGTTCCTGTGGATAAATGAAATGAATAGAGAGAGGTACTTTACTCAATATGTAGAACCCAAATTTCAGAACCATCTTTGACACTTAGTATGTAGAACCCAGATTTCAGAACCATCTTTGACACTTTACTCAGTCAAAAACACTTTGCTGAAATTTAAAGCTGAAAGCTTTTTTTACTGATTGAAGAAGGGTTTTTTTCCTGGAATTTCATTTCATAGACTTCCCATTAAATACAGCAGGAGTTTCTCAAAGTATAGAAATCCTGGTTCTAAGAAGTACTGAAACACTGACCAAGTTATATATTCCGGTTGCTGATCTTAGCAGTTATCAGGGACAGGGAATATCTACTCTTGACTTTTGCTATAATGAAAGTGAGGCCAGAGAAATGAAATATCAAGTGTGTGAGTTTTGATTACTCTCACCATTTAATGGATGTAAACCTTTCTGTGGTTTTAACACTGATTGTCTAATGTGTTGCTGATGGAGACACCCACTTCATTCTAGTTTAAGTTACCTCAGGCCTAGCCTGATCATCTGATCAAAGTAGAACAAAGTGCCTGACACCCAAGAGATCCTCAAATACTGTTAAATTAATGCATTTAAGCTTTTATGCTCTTGTTCTGAACCCCCCGCCCCCCAGCACAGCATTTAAATCCAAGGGCTTCTACAGGTAACAAATCAGGATCTACAGGTAACAGAATTAGGGAAGTCCAGCTGACCCTCGGATTGGATCCACAGCGATAGCGCGGGGGTTCACCAGTTCTGTGTGGAAGAGAGCCTTGCGCTCAGAGCCATCCAGCTTGGCCCTCTCTATCTTATCCAGGCCACTGTCCGTCCAGTACATTGTTCTACGAAAGTGGTCAATGGCAAGTCCCTCAGGGCTTATCAGACCTGGAAATAAAACAGAGGTAGAACTAGAGCATTCACAGGTGTGAAAGGTGAATCCGAAACAGGAGATCTATGTTAGAGTGGTCAAAAAAAGTCCTGAAGTATCTGAGTCAGAGAGCCAATTAACAGAGAAACAGATAGCTTTTTCTGAAACCTCCAGTTTCTCTAGGCCAACCTACCAGCCTGATGGTGCTGAGGCCAGGCAGCATCAACTGTGATCACATCATGAATTACTGGTAGCCCTCCCATTGAAAGCCCTATTTCTCACTAGAAAGGGCTCACAGTAAGAATCACATTCTCATGTATGAACATATTTGTTTATAGAGAGGCTGTTATTGTATAGCTTAATAAAGTGACTTGCATAGAACTTAACCTCCTCGGTTAGATGAAAATAAAAGAGAAGCTTTGGCATAAAACTTGAATTTTGTAGAATCAAATGAAATGTGAAGCGTATTCCAGGTGAAGCTGCTAACCTGAGTTAATGATTATCTCGGGCTCTGCTCCCAGTTCCAGACTGGCACGGCTAATCGTCCGTCCAGCGACATCTGTCCAATACACCATCCTCTCTCGACAGTCGTAGTCAATTCCCACAACTATGGAGCCCTTTGGGGACCAAAACACAGAATTGGAAGAATTAGGATGCCTCGCATGTCCTTCAGCTGCCTTACTCATGCATGGCTGCAGTAAACAACCCTGCACTGTAGTCTTGCTGGCAGCTGAGCAGAGTGGTTAGACATGTGGGCTATGGAGGCTGACTTCTTGGCCACTTACTAGTTGTGTGACTTTGGTACTTAACCGCCCTACGTCTTGATCTCCTTTGTAAAATGAAGATAACAGTACTTACACTATATTTGGCTTCTATAAAAATTAATACCAAAAATGCTTGTGAAGTGTCCTAATTAGTAATGAGGATGCAGTAAGCCCTCATTAAACACTATTACTGTTGGTAGTAAAAACAGAATACTTCATGAAAACATCAGCCAGTGATTAGAGAAAAACTGTTAGTCTTAGCACAGTAAGTTCTTAATATTTTACTAGGCAAAAAGTGACTCCTTTCAAATGTCATCAGCACTTTTTGAATGAGCCTTTCTAAAATTGCCAACATATAACAACAAAATATACTCTCCCCTCTCCTGTGGCATGAGACTTTTTCCCTACCTGAGGTGCTATCACCCTTTCCCCCAACTCTACCTCTCACTGCAAAGCACATCTTTAGTTGTACTCGTGAAAGAAAGTCTACAATTTGATGGGTTAAGGAGCTGGGGAATAGTGGTCACGCAACTCCTGACAGGGGAGGTCTCTCCTCCCTTATTGCTAAATAAATGAGTCTTTTTAAAAATGCTGAGTCTGTGGTATTTCTTTCCAAAACTCTTCACGGTACTGGCTTTATTTAATTTCCAACCAAGACTCCTGCTTTGTGAAGGCCAGCAGATGTGCACAGCCAACATTTAGGGGCCATCTGGCTGTCCCTGAGGCCACGCCAGCTCCCTTCTTGCCTAACAAGGCCTCCTGGGGCCGGCCTGACATGCCTCTGGGAGAGGAATCAGCACGAGAAACACTAATGCAGGATTTTGCTCCTATGGAAAAGTGGGCAGTTTATACAGGGGCACCTGAAGGTCAAATACAATTTTACTTGAAAATTAAAAAGTGGTCTGTCTCAGGCAAGAGTACACATCCATATGGGCTTTCATTTACCCAGGGAATCATGGGATCCATTAACCTATGTAATGCCTTCAAAGTGTTTTGGAGGAAAAATTCCCAGATTAAGTAAATTTCCCCAAGATGTGCTTGTAACCCGTATTCCATTTCTCTTTCAGTTCTACCGCTACTAACGTAACCACCCTGCCCTCATCAGAGGCCAGTTCAGTGGTGCAGTAAAGCATCCTGACTTGGCTAGAATAGATGGTTAGCCTGAGGTAATGACAATTTTAGTTTTTACCTCTTTTAGGGAAACTTTTACAAAAGAGCATCCTAGTGTTTGCCGAAAAAAATTAAAAACCACAAACTCAAATCTTAAAAAGGAAGAAAATAAACATCTTTTTATGAACACTGTCTGCTTCTGAAGTTTTTTGGAACCAGATAAAGAGTTCATTAACAGAACTAAATGTAAACATGGATGCTATACTCTTATAAATTGAGCATGTACCTGGAGTGTCGAATTTAGAAATGGAATCAGACCATTATAAGTATCAATGCTTTTCTAGTGAATTCCCTTCATTTTAGAGAAGAAATCCCTCTTCCAAAATGGAGTGTCTTGGCAATAGGGAGGCTGCTAGCTCAGGAAGTGGCGAGCATTTTCTAGGAAAAGCTCAGTCCACTCCTTTCCTAGTATCACTTCCCAAATCATCTCTGGAGGAGTCAGAAGATGAGAAAATAGGCCCATCAGCAGAACCAGAATGAGAAAGGAGGGGGACTGTGCAACAATGACAGTCATTGATTTCCACTTGGGATTCTCAACTGACCCTGTAGCTAGTCCTGTCGTTTTGATTTTCAGGATCTCTGGAGATTTCGGGCATGAAGAGAGCCCTGGGGACTTGGGTTAAAAGTCAGTTTTCTCCTTGAATCACCATACTGCCTCAATATCTTGACACCTCTGAAATTCCCTGTCCCCATATCTGGAACCCCATAAACCAACTGGAGAAAGCAGCCTTGGTCAGACCTGACACCCAGCAACAGCTGTGCTTTCTGTGGTGTTGGATTCAGACCCATGGAGACAGAATGCTGCCCAGAAACCCTTCAGGACCTCCCTCCATCTCAGCCCTTGCTGGATCTGAAAGGCCCAACGCAGCTCCGCCCCCACAGGAGAAATCTACTTTACATGTAGTGACAGCAGAGTCCTGGCCGCGTCCTTCTGAAGCCTGGTACCATTGAGAGGCAAGTGGCCGATTTGCTGGCCCTGGGCATAGAGCAGGAAGGTGCCGACGGAGGGAGGGGTCACATCAGGCCTGGGCATGGGCCGGACTGTGGGTGGAGCAACCGTGGGTATACCTGCCGTGGGAAAAGAGGTTGTGAGGAGCAAAGAGGAAAGGAAACAAGGGTGGGGGTGTGGGGAGGTAGGTGCATGGGAGAAGACAAGTTACTTTCCCACACACCAGAGCGTCCAAAAACATCAAAAGGTCTTTAGACAGATGTGCTCCAGATGTTCCTTAAATTATAATTTCTAGGTTTTTTTCAAGGATCAATTATGTAAATCGCTGCCAATTATTAGGGAGAAAGAGAACAACAACACATTTCCCTCAGACCAAAGCAGGGTTTTTTTGTTTGTTTGTTTTTGTTTTTTATGTGAAAAAAAAAAACACTCAGTAATTGTGTCAGCTTCTCTGGGGCCCCAGGGTGACATTCGTCCCCTTTCACCCTGTGCTGGGGGAAAGGGGAGTAACTATATGCTAAACTGAGTTCCAGATGTTCTGATTTCAAAAACTGCTAATGACAAAACCAAACAGTAAATCCAAATTGGGATCATGGGTGGACCAGATTGTAAATCACCACCGAAGAGTAGTGACTTCTTTCATTGGACCTGTTGATCCCTTGTTTGCCCACCTTCTCGCACAGCACTTCTCAGGTGCATCTCCAGTGAGTGAGGGCTTTCCCTCAGTGCTTACATGCAGGGGTGGTGCCTGGCTGGGAGCGGGTGCCCTGCACCTCTCTGCCATCTTTGTCCACACACCAGCAGAAGTCACTCTTCCCATGGCACTGCAGGGGGGTGAAGTGGCCCAGGTCATCGCACTGGGGCACATACTGGTCATCCCTGGGCGTGCCACCATAGTGCTCCAGCAGGTTTTCCCTCCAGCGCTCACAGACGGTCCGGGGCCTCTGGGTGGGCTCTGAGCAGATGGGACACAAAAAGCCTTTGATTGTGAGCCAAGGAAAGAATGCAGCACAAGATCCCCACGCCTGGCCTCCTGGCCTTCCTCCTCCTAGTGTCCATTAATGAAGCCTCAGCCAAGCCTCTGAACGCTGGGCCAGAGGAGTAAAGTGTTCTAAGACGCTCTCCACAGGAATCAGGAGAAGGGGGTCATCTGGATGATCCTGTCTTCCTAGGCTGGAAGATTTGCCATCAAGACCCACCCCCACTGCCGCCCCCCCCCCCCCCACAAATCAGGAAAGAACGAGAGGAGGTAAGAGCTGTGCAGGGCTCACTCAGCCTAGGAAGGGTTTGAGCTCACTCAGGACAGAAAAGCCCCATGCAGACCACTCTGCCTGGGCCCAGGGCCTCTGCTAACACTCGTGGGGATACTGCTTGGGGGTTCAGTGGCCTACATGATGCTTAAAGCCAATATTTTTCTTTCCCATTTGCTTCAGATTCTAGGACCTGCATCTTGAGAGGGTTATCTTAAGACTGGCGAGTGTGTGTCTTAGAAAGTATTACTGAATGCCCTACTTATGTGTCTGGCCCTCAGTGTCTGTTCAGTAGAAAACTATATTGAAGGTGTTACTTACAGTCATTGGTGTATGTGAACAGAGCAGAGATGGTGGCAAACAGCTTGATACTATTTGACATTCCAGTTCCTAGACGTCTTTGGCCACCCTGCTCTTGAGGTCATCTCAAAGCTGAACACTTTTCTGTAGGCTCCAGCTTCCTCCCACGTTGCTGTCTTTCTCCAGCATCCTCCCCCTTTCTCCCTTCCCTCCCAGCTAAACTCCTGTTAGCTTCTGTTGCAGAGCAGTTTCTCTACCTGCAGTTTACTCCCAGACTGCTTCCATGTGGCCACTGAGTTTCTGTCTCAAACAGCAGTTCTGTCAGAGAGGACTCTGCTATAGCTGCTTAAATAACTTGTAGAGCCATATATGGTAGGGCTACCTAAAGGAACTTAAATAGAAAGTGCTGCTTTGTTATTTCCTGCAACTCAAAGCCTATGGTCTGTAAAATCATACAGCCAGGTACCTACCTGATTACCACCATTTGGAAGTATAACAGAAATCTCAGAGGAGAATTAAACCCCATCAAAGTTACTCTGCCCTAGACTTTTTCTAATTACTAAATTGCACCTCCATCTTTCCAATGCTTAGGCCCAATCATCCTTGACATATCTCTTATTCTCCATAGGTCAAGAAATGTCAGCTGTACCTTTAAAATACATTCAGAATATTTTTACTTCTTACCACATCCACCCTTGTCACCCTGGTCAAAGCCCCATCATTGCATTGGCCAGTATGGTGCAATCTAATGACAGCCATTGACCTGGAGCTTCCCAGACTTAAACTCTGGACCTCAGGGGATGAACAGAGTTTTGTTCATTGTGCCAGGATCACTACAATAGACTTATTAATAGTTTCCCTGCTTCTACCCTTTTCTCCACTCCCCGCCCCCTCCAGTGGAAATTGAAGCAGCAACCAGAAAGAGTCCTTTTAAAACCAATCCATTTCATGTCATTCCTATAGTCAAAACCTCCAATGGCTTCAAAGGACAAAGCTGAAAATATTACAGTTGGGCTTCAGCATCTATAGTTCCTTTAGGAAAGCAGCAAGATGGTAAATAAAATCCTTAGAGCTCAAACCCAACTAAAGACTCACCAGGTTTGGAGGAAGTGGATGCCTTTTAGGTTGTCTCCTTAGCTCATGACCCATGGGAAGCAAAGCTTTTTAAGACCTCATGGAGGAGGAAAGACTGACTTCCTCACCCAGATGTGTCTCAAACCAGAGAGGGAAATGCCACTCGTTGAACACCTGCCATCCATCACAAGGCAGATTCCCTGGAGAAATTCCCAACACCACCCCAGGTTCACACTCCAAACTCAGAGGATCCATTCTTGGTTATGGAGACTACCCAGTATGGCACATCTCTTTGTTTGGAGTGAGGACACACAGGACAGCTTCTGGGAAGTGGACACCTCACATCACTCACACGTGGGCATCCCTCTCATACCTTACTACTTGAAGCTACTTCTGAATCCAACCATGGATTTTTTTCTCTGTTTCTGGTTGGCAAGATTTTAAATATTTTGAAATCTTGGGCAGAGTGTGTTTCCCGTTTAAGCTGACCCCATTATGCAGATGAGACGAGTCAGAAATGGCAGCCAAGGCCAAACCAGTGCCAAGAGGGAAGTCTGGGTGATGGGAAAGAGTCTGCACAAAAGAATGTGTCCCTCTTTTAGTCATTAACTTCTCATTCTCTTGGCTCCCTTTTGAGTCTTTGTCCTTAACACATGCTTGTCTCAATAAATTTAATAGGATTCTGAATTTAAGGTACATCCTAACTATCTGATTTCTTCAAATTCCAGCTGGAGTTAAAACCAAGGTTTTCTAAGAGTAGGCATGAGTGAAACAAGATTTTTCTGTAATTTTTTTTTTGAACTGCAAAATCTTTTCCTAAAAATAGGGACAGAGAAGAACTACGAATATCACTGTGGAAATAAGGTATATGTCTAGATTAAACATTATCAGTTTTTACATATATGAGTCTTAGAATCACTAATGTCCTGGCCATAACAATAGTATTAAAAAAAAAATGGCAATTCTCCAGCTCTTCATACTCACATACATTAAAGGCCAAGAGTAGTATTTAATAGTCAAAATGGATCTCTGAATAGCAAGCTCATGGATATAGGAACAGTACAAACTAATCCTACATTCCTCATAATAAAGTTCTGTATTAAAAAAAGAAAAGTTCTCATATCTGAATAGTTCAGTGAGGAACAGAAACCTACCTTGGCAACCTGTGGTTGGCATGAGCTGTGGAGCACCCGATAATCACGCTCCATCGATGGCCTGTGCTCAGATGATGAAAGACATGCTTATCACCACCATCTCAAATCACACAGGCTAACAGGTTCCTGCAACTCTTTGGAAGGTGGCTGGAGCAAGAGTGATTCCCTGTGAAATCACATGGCCTGACTAGCAAAGGCTGGGTTATTAGCGTAGAGCAAACTAGCAGGATCCAGCCACAAGTGACATACTGATTTTTCCTATCAATAATAAAACAGCTTTCAGATTGTTCCCTGCAATTCAGAAGGCTGAGTTAAGTGATATAGAGGTATAAGAGAAGGTGGTTTTCCTTTCAGACAAAAGGTTGGTCTAGCAAGATCCTCTTGCTCTAACATCTCCTCTAAGCTGCCATAACGGATCTCGGGCAATGGCCTCAGCCTGACCTACACATTCAAGCTCAACTTCTAGTCTTGTTCTAAATGAGGGTTACGAGGCTGGTGTCCAATCTGGAGCAGTGATCGCATATGTCATGTGTACACACCTCCATGTCCCTGTAATGCCTATGTGCATATAGGTGTGCACATATCATTCAAGTGTCCCTCGGAGGAAGCAGGATGGTGATCATAAAAGGATGGTGATCAGCTTTGAATCTACATGGTCTGGGAAGTGGTTATAATTTACCCCACAATCAGTAACATTCTGCTTCTCAAGACCCAGGCCAAAACTAGTACAAGGTTTCTTTTCTGATTGGCTTACCTGGTGGACCACAGTGAGGTGGAGTGGAGCCAGGTGGAGTCCGAGTACCAGGGACTTCATGACCATTAGAGTCCACGCACCAGCAAAAGCCAGTGCTGCCATGACACTGCAGTGGCAGGAAGTGGCCCTGCTCATCGCACTGGGGGATGTGGATCCGGGTACCGGGATATGCGTGCTGAGCCTGAGCACTGCGCTGCTGGTGTTCACAAAGTTTCAGTCCTGAGGAATCTTCCAAGGCCAGGGCAGAAGAGATACAAAGGAGGAATAAAAGGAATTGCAACCCATCCACTTTTACCAGCCATCCTCAAAGTTTCCTGCCTGAGGATATTTCTTCTCTAATTAGAAGACAGCATAACATAGGAAAAATAGAAAAGTACTGGGAATTTGGAATTCTGGATTCTTATTTTTTAGCCCTGCCACTATCTCCTAATATCTCCTTAATTCTGGCAGTCTACCCTCTAAGTCCCTAGCTGACTATACTGTAAAACAGCTCCTCCCCTCAGCCCTCAGGCTGCTATTGCTATCCAAACATCCTAAGAGACTCTGGAGAGAACTGCTCTGTTCATCCCCTGAGGTCCAGAGTTTAAGTCTGAGAAACTCCAGGTCAATGGCTGTCACTAGATTGCACTGTGCTGGCCTGGTTTTCCTAGAGAGGTCACATGGGACCTTACTTGCAGCTCACTAGTGCATATGACTTCTGATTAGTAAACTTAATCTCAATACTTCATCTAAATCTCACTTATCAAGGCAAAGCAGATACTAGAGCAGTTAACCAGAACTGCTACTAGTTAGGGCAATGGATGGGTCATACTCCAGGCCTCCCAGAATGCTAACAGACAGTGAACTGTCAGTAAACTGGGCAGCTGGAGGTAACAGGAAAAAATCCAGGGCCTGGAAGATCCACCAACTAAGGCCTCAAACCTGGATAAATCTAGAGTGGGCTGAAGTGCTGTTAAAAAATAGCACTGAAAGAGCTGGGAGTTCTCTGTGCCTAATCTGGCCTCCCAAACCTTACCAGGGGTGCACTGAAGTCCATCCCCATGATAGCCAGGTTGGCAGCGGCAAGAGAAAGAGCCAGGGGTGTTGTAGCAGGTAGCCGAGGGGTGACATCTGTTTTCAGCACATTCATCAACATCTGAAGAGGTCAGATAAGAGAGAGAAGGGAGGGAAAAAAGAAAAGGACGTTATGACTTCATTGCACTTAACCTGTGCTCCCACACGGCCTCAGCACACGTGGATCAGTGATGAGCAGGCAACTTCAGAAGAGCTTTGGGCATGAGCAGAAGCATGCCGACACCTGAAGGCAAGCTTAACAGAATAAGTCTAGGGACATGTGAGTTAACCCATTAGACTAAGAATATTCAGTGGAGAAATCAAATGTGAGGTCACTCAGAAAAATATATCCTGCAGTGAATTTCTAGAGCATCTTTCATCTACAGTGAATTCCAGGAAGTTATTGTCTTTGAACTAATCTTTCGGCTATAAATCACTTCCTTTGAGTAATGCTACAATAAATATATGTAACAATAGTTTTTTCCCTTCTTTGTTGGCAGCATCTCCCTGCGCACTGATTTACAGATAAAGTGGAGCCCAGTGAGACCCCAGCTACTTTTTCAGCTAAGTTAGAAGCACACATTTAGTCTTGCCTCATCCGAGTCCTACCATCGAGAATGCCCAATTAATCAAAAATTTTCTTTGCTTTTCACTTTTAGAAGAAATAAAAAAGTATAAGAAAAATATTAGTGTGGGTTTTGAAATAATACATTTTTAAAAATCTAAATTTATCAGGCTTATAAGTACAAATAACTCTGGATCCCACACTCCAGTACCATGAGGATTAATTTTCATATATCTCAAAACTATGACATCCTGAAATTTCAAACAAAAGCCAACTTATATTCCTTTTATTTTATGTTCTGAAATCAGCACATTGCTGACAATAGCAAGGCACCCCCTTCCACCCACACATCAAAGAAAACAACAAAAAAAGAAAACTACCTCTGAAAGTTTAACAGTTAAAACCCAGGCCCAGTGATTGAGATAAGCTATCTTCAGAGACAGGAAGTCTTCCACAGTAAGAGGAGGATAAGGGTGTAAGTCTGATCAAGACTCCACTGAAAATAAAGTAGTCACATCCGTAATAACACCCAAAAACTATTGTCAAAATGTGTGAATAGGAAAAAATGTGGGATGGGATGGGATGATCAGTGTGAAACCTAGAAAACAGGCGTCCCAGAAGATGTGAAATGCAACAATTCAGTACAGTCCATGGTGGGGACACATCAGACCTGCAAAGCCAGACCTACAGCCCTGAATTTGATGTGAGTTGGCTGAAATAGAGGTGGCTCCTTACCCAGCCTCCTGTGACCAAGATGGAATCTCTTCTAGGGTTATCAGTGTCACCCTGGCTGTCATATCACTCCCACTGAGCCACTCTCCCATGCATGACTAAGGGGCTTTCCCAAGTACCAGTTAAGTGGACACACTGGACATTAAACACAGACCTGCTCACAAGAGAGGAATCGCTTATATTGCAATTAGTAAATTAACCCCTCGCTTATCCTCGGGCTTAGGAGAGGTCAGTCAATATAAATCAGTTCCCTTAAGCCCCCGAAATCCTGAATGCTAGACACAACCAAGTTTAAAGCCACCCAGAAAAGCTCTGCACAGGTGAGTAGTTGGCCTCCACGGTCACCTTCCTTTCACCTACAAAAACAGAAATGTAGTTACAAATTCATCTGCGAGGTTAGACGCAAATAAGGTTTTCTGATTAGCTCTCCTCGGTTAACCCAAAATAAACCAAATGAAAACAATTACAACAAAAACCTTATCTCCAATCTAATGAATATGAGTTCTATATTGTCATATTTAATTATCCTTGAAGTTGGCACTGTCTCTTCGAAAGCACAATTCAGATGCCCCGTTGGGCTAAGCTGGTGACCACCTAGTTCCTTGGGCCTGAAAGAGGCTGTAAAGCTGGCTATTGAGCCAAAGCTGTAAAAATCAACATCCAGCGAAATGCAGGAAATCAAAGTTATTCATAATACATATGCTAAAAGTACTTTTCATGGTCACAGGAACCCAGGCAATGACAGGAAGCAGGAATTCCTGAGACACAGGGCCTATTTCTAGAACCCAAGCATGGATCGGTTTCTTGTGATTATTTTTCCACTAAGTGAGAGGGGACTCCCCAGAGCTGCCAAGTTACTTATGCTCTTCAAGTCTCTGGCCTAGAATTCAGATCAGACCCGAAAGAGCAGATATCTTCCCCAGGCGCTTAAGTCATGGGGAGATGTTCACTGCTGTAAATGACCACCAGGGAGAAATTTCTGGGAGAACAAAAGCATCACCAGTGAGACACCCCTCCCCCAAAAGCCGAAGAAGGTTCAGGTTCCCTGAAATGTGGTCCCTGACACGCTCGCTGGAGGACCTTGAGCTGTGACATAAACACAGCCAGGGCAGCCTTGCAGGGCCTGCACTCAGAGCAGGCCACAGCCCGCTACAGAGCGCAAACATGGAGCGGTTTGGGGGAACTGGAGCTTCTGTGTGGAGAAGGGGAGCTCTTCTCTATATCTCAGGATGTCAGGTGTCAGGAGAGAAAGAGTGAGAAGACTTTCACTCCTTGAAAGGGAAGAGCTTTCCTTGTATCAGTTGGGGAGGGGACTGCATTTATGCCTAACAATCACTGGCAGGTCTTTAGGGACCCTTAGGACACAGAAGTCGAGACAGCAGTGTTCAAGACATAGCAAAGCTCCTTTACCATTCAGATAATAAAGGCTAATTCTCCATTCTATCATCTACTAAGCTGGCAAAAACCCTGTTTGGAAAATGTGTTAAAATCCTCCGTTTTGAGTTCATGCTTTGGTGCTTCAACATCTTCATGGCCCTAATTCTGAGCCCACACCCAAAACCAGCTGAAATTCCTTCAAAACAACCACTGGACTCTAGCTTCTCCCTCCCAACATCCCTTCCCCACCCCGCCACCCCACTTTCAAACCACACAGTGAAGTTTCCTGGGGCCAATTAACTTCCGTCCCACTCAAGACCCCAGCAAAGGCTTTGGCCCATAAGTTCTCACTCCTACCCATTCAGTCCAAGCAGCCCTCTCTGCTGGTTGTGGCCCTGTGTGGCTCTGCATAACACACGATGACCTTTTCTCTGGGACTTATAAGTATAATAAACTTTCTCTTCTTAAAGCCCTGTTCTCTTCTCCTCTTGTGGCTGTATCAGATTTACCATGCCTTACCCAACGTCACATTCTTGGAACAGAAAACCTGAGAGAATAATGCCAGTAGCTTCCCTCGCATCACTTCTGAGCAGCGATGGCTCTGGGTAATGGGCCATTTGGAACCCCCAGTTCAACTCATGCTTGCTCCTCCCTGGAAACGTCCCAACTCTAGACAACCCATTTGCACACCTGGCAAAGTTGCCAAAGATTCATAAAGACAAACATGCCTGATAAATATCCAGTTTATACCAACATAGGGCTGAACTTAATTCAAACTGAGAGAAGCTAGGAATGATTTAACTCTAATTGGATAAAGTAATTCCTGCTAGTGATTCAGACTCAACTGAGAACCTGAAGTCAAATGTGGCTTATCCAGGGAACTTGGTTTTTAACAGACTGGCTGGAGAAAAACCCACACACCCTTTTATTGCTAATTTGATGGAATTAAAAAAAAAAAGTTGGCTTCAAGAATGAACTCTTTTCACAAAATAGAGCCTTTCTCTCTATTTTTCTCTAGTTTTTCTATCTCTGTGGTCACTGGGAAACATGCATTCTGTAGCATGCCTTTAAATATGCACTCACATGCACATACATACATTCTTACCCTTCAAGTCACCTTCATGATTAGCCCAACCTGGCTTACACATGACATAGGTCATCAGGAAAATGACCATTCTCTACCACAACATCGTCTGAAAGGTTGGAAGGCAACCATGTGGTAACTAACTGTGGGAGGCAGGCGCTAAGATGTCACCAAAGATCCCTACCCCCTAGTATTCACAGTCTTGTGTCATCTCCTTTCCTTAAGTAACTTGCTTCTAACCAACACATGAAAGCAAAATCTAGAGGATATCATTTTTGCAATTATAACTTCCATCTTGCTAGCAGCCTTGCTGCCACTGGCTTTGATGAGTAGGCTATCTTGTTGGAGAGATCCATGTGGCAAGAAGCTAATGGTCACCTCCAGGCAACAGCGAGCAAAAACACAAGGCTCTGAATCCAACAGTCCTCAATGAACTGAATCCTGCCAATAACCATGTGAAGCTCTTTCCCCAGTTAGTAGTTCAGATGAGACCCAAGCCTGCCAGACCCCTTGCAGCCTTATGAGGGTCTTAAAGCAGAAGACCCACCTGAGTCATCCCAGGCCCCTGACCTATAGGTAATAAATGTGTACTGTTCTAAGCTGCCACAAGTTGGGGTGGTCTATTATGTAGCAATAGAAAACTAACACACAGGGAAGCAAATGATGGCTTTGCCATATTTTTAAGTTTGTGGGTTCCAGAGCGAATTCTAAAAGAAGAGAACCAGAAAGGTAACCAAAGTCTTAAGAAAAGACTAGAAGTTAAAAGAAGGGAAGGAGAATGATTCTAGATGGAATTAGGGCAAGAAGCATCTAACCTCAATTAACAGTCTGATGATTAACACTCATCACACCTAGGCTGCAATTAATTTCAACTTCTTTGCTTTAAACCAAAGATCTAAGGGGAATAAATACTTTATAAGCACCATTTCTGCTGACCTGAGCAACAGATGTTTAAATATGAAATTCTACTGACAAAGTTTTTTTCTCTATGCATTCTCATTTTTTAGAGCCAGTAGTGTATTAAATCAAACTGAATGATAAGCTCCACAGGGTGAAAAAGTGTTATTTCCACTGTGGGGCTTAACAGAAACAAGGAGTCTATGCTCCTTGTCCTGACCCCCCAGACTTGTAGAGGGTACCTCCATCTGTAAAGAGTGCATTGATTACAGATGGAGCTCTTTGGCCGGTCAAGTGTGACCACTACCTGTGGGTTACAAATCTATCTCTTTCTAATTTGAGAAACACTTGAGCTCTGTCTAAAGCTGCAGGTGTTTTCATTTGTTTGTTTGTTTGTTTGTTTGTTTGTTTGTTTGTTTGGGCAGGGGGTGACTGGGGCTGAACTGAGCCACAACTTTGAGTCATTTCAATATGTTGTGTTTTCCAAAAAAAAAAAACAAAAACAAACAAACAAACAAACAAAAAACCATAAGCAGAGCTTCTGTATAGAAGTGGAAACTTTAATTGATTAAATAGCAAGGTTCAGACAGTACCAAACAGCCAGCCACATCTGGAAAGGAGTAGAGGCTATGCTGCCCTGACACATTTGTTGTGTCAATAACAATGGCTTCAGTCTGCTGGTCCAGCCAGCCTGTCCTGATGAGGAGGGAGGCCAGGCTATTTAGATCTGTTATAGAGCTCCCAGGACTTACAAGGCTTAGCAAATCAGCTCAGTGGGCCCAGTTGTACAGTGGCGGGTGTAGCAGCAATTTGAACAATGGGGAAAAGTCTGCCTTTTAGGTTTATGTTTCCAAGATAGATCTTTTTCCATTCCAAACCCTTTTCTCACCATTCTCTCACTTCCAGTGTTTCATTTTACCATAATTTGTGTGTATTACTGATGAACAGTCAGCATGAAATCAAGTTGCAATTCAATCACATGCCACTGGGTATATTTTGAAAACCTTTAGTGGATCATGTAGATTTACACTGAATAATCAATCACTAAGTACTACTAATCCTAGTTTCATGAACATTTATACCAAGAGTGTTAGGCCTAGATTGTCAGTAACAACCTCACACATAAATTATATTTTATATTGTATTTTATAAATTATATTTGAATAGATACTCCTGCATTCTGGTTTAGTGACTTTATAAAATACTGCATGAAGTCTTAAAAGTAGTTAGATTTCTGGGAGAAAAGTTTCGAGTACCTAGGTATGCCTTAAAATCCTCTCATATCTGTAAAGTTCCTCCATGGATCTCTATCGCTCTCCACAAAGACAGAAGAGAGAGAAAAAATAAAGAAGAATTATATGTATATCTAGATATTGCTTAAAATATCAGTCCAAGCAGGGAAAGAGCAAATAAAAATTAGGCACAATTAGAAGTGTTGAATTAAGCCATTATTAACTAAAGAGACTGAAAGATGGAGACATCTTAACAGAATACATGATTTTCCCTAAGTTCCTCCAGCCTATACCAGGCTCCAAGAAACATAAGATCACAGGCTGACAGATTCCCCCACTGCTCCAAGCACAACTCCGCAAAGGACAACCATATATGCTGAATAATCCAGTCCGAGGGAAATCACCCTGGGCCCTTTTCAAAGGACACCTTTTCTCTTTCCCTTTTGGGAATCCAAGGCTATGTGAGTCAAAGGAAGGGAGAGATAATTTCTGAGACGCCCTGGCTATGTGGAGATGGGCATCCAGGTGACTGTTCATAGTTGCTGAGGCTGACCCACAGGTACTTACCAGTACAGTGGTGTCCGTTGCCAGTATAACCAGGCAGGCAGGTGCAGCTAAATGTGTTGCCTCCATGGTAAATGCACCGGGCCTGGTCAGCAGGAGCACAGGTATGGCTGCCATCCTCACAGGGGTTGGGAGGTGGGGCAATCACTAAAAGGAGAAGGCAAGGATGTCTAAGAGTTCAGGTCTGCAAATGGGTGAGCCTTGCTCTTCACAGTGTGATCTGCACACCAACAGCATTGGGATATCTGAGGTTTACATATAAAGAATGCAGGCTCTCAGGCCCCAGACCAGAGCCAGAGAATCAGGATCTGAATTTTAACAAGATCACTTACAAGATGCTTTGTATGCAAACCATCTGGGTTTGTGGTTAAAATACTAGGGATGAAGATCAATCATCAAAATAGTCCTTGACTCAAGTTTATAACTCCCAGAACAAATGTTACACACACGCAGAGTCTCTGCAATCACTGCCACTTTTTCATTCCACTGGATTAAAAGTGTAGATATCATCTAGCTCTACCAATGGGATGAATTTCGAATTCCAGTTTTTTTAGTTCCAAAGTATTTTTTAGGTCCAAAGTAATTTTTTTTTTGAATCCTAGAGAGGATATATTTATTACACATGGAGCTCTTTGGCTTCTCAGGTGGGACAAACATCATGGAATTACAAGTACACTTCATTCTAATTTGAGAAATATTTGACCTCTATCTAGTGCTGTTGGTATTTATTAAAGGGGTTCATATTCTCATTACATTATTGAGCCAAATACCAAGACTTGTAGGAATCTCAACTGAGGTGAACATCCTTCAGTAACTCAATACCAAAGATATCTACTTAAAGAAAAAGAAAACAATAATAATAACAACAACAACAAACAGAAAAACAAGACTGAACTGAGCCATAGTTTTGGGCTATTTCAATGCAAATTCTTTGTTTTCTAGAAAACCATAGAGCAGAACTTCTGTTCAGAAGTAGAAACATTAGTGAATCAAAGAGCTAGGTTCAGCATCTTTTTAGCCAAAAAGAGGAATGATTTTGGCACTCACAGGTACAAGTGTGCTGGTCATCTGCAAACTGGTAACCACTCCGGCATTCACACCTATAGCTTCCCTGCAAGTTGATACACACAGAGTTGGGGCCACAGCGATGGAAGCCAGTTGCACATTCATTTACATCTAGGAAGAAATAAGAACAGAAAAGCTCTGTTTAAATCAAGGATCCCACAAGTGAAAAGTCTGAAAAATCACTGTTTTCTCACTATTATGAAGCTTCAGTGGGACTAACAGGAGTTGAAATGGATGCATGTTGCAGATCATCACAAATAATAACTATTTCAAGTCATTCAAGTATAAGCCACAGGGAGACATATTTTGAATATTCTGAAAATTCTTTAAACATTTAAAAAATACTGAGCATTTAGAAGAGAACTACAACTATTTTTTTAATGTAAAGAAATGTCTACAACTGCTTTTTGGGATATAACAGGGAAAAGAAACAATTTCTGAAATCTAAAGATAACTAGAAAACATACCTGTTAGTAAATGGAAGCAATAGTTATTTCAGGCTTAAACTTACAAAACTTAAGAACTCAAAACATCCAGGAATTGCGGCAGATGTCTTTTCACAGTCCCAGTCCCAAATACCCAACTCCAAACTGCCCTCTCAAACCTAACCGGAATACGCTTTAGTTTTGAAATCACTGTCTTTAGGTTAACAGCTGCTAAACTCAATGTTCAGTGAGATCACTAAGAAGACGGACACTTGTCTGTTATAAACAAAGTGCTAGAGGACCACAAGGAAGAACACAGAGCACATGGCTCTTACCCACACAACTCTGTCCATCTCCATGGTACCCAGGTGAGCACTCGCAGGTGTAGTCTACACCTGTCCCTGGATGGCACCGAGCTCTCATGTCACACGTGTGGCTCCTATCATAGCAAGGATTCACTGGGGCAGAGTCTGAGTTTTCTGTGTGGGTAAAGAGAGGAAATAAAAAGCAAAAACACAATCTAGTTGTTGTTAAGAGAATGGCATGGAGGAGATCAAAGAGTCCTTGGAACTGACTGTACACTTGTGTTTGGGGGCACACCAGGCAACCTCAATAAATTATTAGCATCCAAAGAGAAAGTTTATTATATGCATTGAAGTTTTTAATTCCAGAATGGCTTCCTCTAGCGTTCTCTACAGACAACTAACCTTTTCTTGCTTACATCGGGTATGTGTCTGGAGAATAAAAATATCCAACACATGGCATCCTCTTATTTAAAAATGCTTTCGGTTTGTCATGTAATTCTCAGAATAATTCTATGAGGCGAGCTGTCATTCTCTGGGAAGGACATTTCACCTCTGTGGTCTTCCCCCAAATCCTGGCCTCCACTTAACCATGAGCAAACACCAGGTAAACAAGCTCTATAAGAAACCTAACCCCATTATCGATAATTTTCACAGATAAGGAAAATGAGAAATAATGGAAAAATTGCTCAAGCTCACAAAGCCAGGAAGTGGGACAGCAAGGACTCATACTCTGAATTTCTACATCTCTATTGGGCAATATCTCACTAAAATTCACTATAAGTCAAAATTAAACTAATGAGAAAATCTTTTTTTTTTTTTAATGATTTATAAGACCAAATAAATAGGAATGATTTGTGCAGTATTTACTTTTAAGGCTTAACCTTGCCATGGACCCATCCATCCACTAGGTAGTGATGACTGTTAACATCTAAAATATTCCCTAAGGAACGTTATTTCTAGTTAAAGTGTAACAGTAATGCTTATTGAGCATTACATGCCAGGCACTGTTCTAAACCCTTTATATGTCATTCCTTTAAATCCTCAGGATAACACTGTGAGGAAGGTATTATCTTCATTTTTACTGCCAAGTAACCTATCCAAGGCACACAGTCAAAAGAGGTGGCTGGAGCTGGAGAAAAAAAAAGCCAGGAGCCTGGCTCCAGAGACCATGTGTTCCATTACTTTCCAATAACCACACCAATGGAACTTCATAAAGTTATCAAGTCTAAGCCAAGGGCACAGAGATGGTGGTGTTGGAAAGAGTCCCAGATGCCCAGACAGAATGAATCCCTTACCGTGGGCATTTCTCTGATTCTTCAGGTATAAAATGAAACTAACACATATGTCTGCTAGAACTACTGAAGAAAATATATTAAGATAACTCAATACAATGTGTGTGAAAGGCGGTTCCCCCGCAGACAGGCCTACCCAGTTCCCAGTCACTGCATTCCTTTTCCCTCCTCACTTATGGTTTTAGTCTCAGTCCCTGGAATTAATTTCTATCTCATATTCAAAAGATTTCAAGAGCCCCAAACTTCCCAGGCTCTACATCAAGCCATCTCTGCTGCCAATCGGGCTCCATCTAAGTCATGATATCTTGGGTTTCTGCCTTGGACGTCTGTGCCGAATTCCCTGTTGTGACAGCCAGCTCAGTACACTCCAAGTCCTGCCTCGCTCATCACAGCTCCCTCACTCCCCCAGAAACCAGTATCTTGGCATCTGTAGATAGACATTGGCAGTTCCACACACTTTAACTTCCAAGTTACCACCTCCTTCTGGATTCCCTCTCATTTTACTCTATCTCACCCACGTCTCCCTATCCCCTTACCTCACATGGGGTAACTCCTAGTCTGGACCCCAGTGCTTACTGCTGTCACCTGCCTCATAGACAAGACTTTCTCCCAGTCCTTCAGGAGTGCTTGCCTCTCCAGTGCTTGCCCCACTGCCCATATCAGGGTTCTTCCAGTTTTCTGCTATAAACTAAAATGCCTTGGCTGATTCCCTTGCTTTCTGGCAAGCTTCTATCATCTGCTTTATAAAAAATACCACAGTGTGTTCCTGCAGTGAAATATTCTTGGTATTAATTCCCATATTATTATTTGAAGGAAAAAAAAAAAAAAGGAGAGCCATGAAAGGTTTACCCTTGGTTCACCTTGATGACATGGCTGGAGTAATAGCATCTGGGCCAGGAGAAGGTCAACAAATGGCTCCAGCACTTTCAAACCTGATTGAACGTAAGTGAGACGGCAAAACCCTAGCCCCGCAAATCACACAGATATCTTTGGATGCCCCTCATCCCTCCTCTGGACCTCCTGGCGGAGGAGACAAAAGCACAGCAATGGGGTTTTGGTTGTGGGGTAGTACAGACCAAATTCCTGAGTCAGTCCCCACCATGTGCTATGGTTAAGAGCAAGGTCATGTCCTCACAGAAGGCCCAATGTTAGACAAGAACCTGGTTCTCCATAATGATGTCTCCATTTTAGGAGAAGATTCTGTATAAAATGCCTGGCCTACCCGGACAAAGGGAAAGTGAGCTTGGAAATGTTTTAATTTGTAAATACTAATGCTTAGCCTTCTTGTTCAGTACTTTCCAACATTGAAATTTCACTGTGGCACATTCCAGCAAAGATTAGTGAGTATATATGGATACAAAAGCTTACCACCCTGCTAGGCATAAAATTGGAAAAAAAAAAAAAAAAGCAGTACAAAAACTGACTTGCAAACTTGGACAGGATACACTGGCCTATCTGAAATTCAGGGGGAAATGTCTATAATTACATGACACCAATTTAAAATATACTTCACTGACAGGACCAGTCACAATTTGCAGAGCCCAGAGCAAAATGAAAATATAAAGCCCCTTGGATCAAAAATCATTAAGAGTTTCAAGACAACAGAAGAGCATTAAACCAAGCAAGCATGAGGCTCTATTCACTAATTGTTTCCAAAAACATTATTTTAGAAGCACATTTCTAAAACCATTTGGCTCTTCATTCTCTATGGCATGTTAGATTTTTTTCCTATTATAGTAAGTAAAGAATAGCAGTATCCTTCTTAAGACATTTTCTCTTTCACCCTCACCCTTTTAAATAGCTTGACTCTTTGACAGAAGATCTGGAACTAATTTACTCATTTAATCAAGAGGGGAAGAGTGGTTTTCCTTAAAGGAACAGTCTGTTCAGCTGCAATGAGGGTCCCTCTGCCCAGAGTGTCCTCAGCTGGCCAGAAGTGGGAGCAAGGGCAGGAGGCATTCCTGAGTCCTGTTCTAGGACCCCATAAAAGACAGCCGCGACCCACACTGAAGCCTGGGGAGGGTGGCTGGGTAATGGGCAGGGCCAAAGCTCAGATTGCTCAGTGGGAAGACACAGCAGCACTCCTGATTCCTGGGAAACCAGGAGCTCCCACATCAGGTGGGGCAGCTGTGCTGTTTCACAGGCATTCCAACCAGATAATCGCTCCCTCTGGAAAAAGTGAGAGATTCTTAAGTTACTGCTATGCACTGAGAGGGGGAGAAAGAAAAAAAGGTTTTCTTTTTCTTTTTTGTTTTCTTTTCCTTTTCTCCCGCTCAGGGAGAATGAACAGTACTGCCGTTTTCTATAGGAGTGGATGACACAGGGTGCAAATATAGTTTTTTTAAAAAGACACACTCCTTTTAAAATTTGGTCTAACTTAGGAGGCAGCACCGAGGCCAGCAGGGTTTATGTGGAGGACCAGTGCCAGGAGGAGTTAAGAGTGGACCCTGGAGCCGCTGCCCAGGTTTGAGTCCCAGCTCACAGCTTTCTGGCTAAGAGCAAGCAAATTGCTTCAAGCCTATGCCTTGGTCTCTGTCAAATGGCATAATAATCCCCACATTGGGTAGAGTTTGCTGTGGGGATTAAACGAGTTAATTCATAAAGATGCTTAAAACTGTGCTGGGCACCAAGTATACCATTCTTTGCTATTATTACTATTAGTTTCAGACTTGGGCTAGAAGGGAAAGTCATATAAAATTCTAAAGGCAAATTAATAACTTAGTACCTACCAGTTTATTACTCTCATCTGGCATGTCTCTAGGAAAAATACACCCAGAGATCTGTCTTTTCCCTAAATGATTCCAGAATCGGAATGAGACTCTGTGGCTTGGGAGGCTCTTCCATTAATTGCTCTTTTTACAGATCAGACGCCTACACTCAGTAAAGGGCTGAACTAGATAGACATCTGAAGATGAAGAATGTTTTTTCCCAGTTGTTTTTCTTTAAATATCTCCTTGAGAAATAGGCAACAACAATCTTTTCCTAAAATCAATTGATACTTCCATGCTATTAATTCACTGCCTTTGAACACTCAATGTCTATGCCCCAAACCATGTTTCCTAAAACTAAACCAAATATGCAAAAAAACAAACTTAGATTCTCATTTCAAGTCACTTCTGCATCCTAGAGGAGTCTACTTCTCTAACCTTAATTTCCTGTTATCATATTGCTGAAGAGACACTTGCATATTGAGCCTGAAGAGGCTTAAGGAGCCCTCCTCTCCAGTGATAAATCATAGAATCGCCTGTAAATTACGGAATCGCCTCTCTGAGGCACCAATTCAGGGCTCAGCAGTCTCAACATGGAGCTGAATGAGGAAGACAGTCTCCCTCTCCTCACATGCCTCCTGCGTTCTCAAGGAAAACACTCCCTACAGGTTTTCATAATGGAAATGTCCACTTGATCTGACAATCATTTCCTATCTGTAGAATTCCCTGATTTCACAGGCTCATCCTCTGGCTTGCATAACATTTTTTTTTTTTAATTAACAGACTTTTTCAGAAGTTTTAAGTTTACAAAAAATTGAGCAGAAAATACAATTTCCATAGCTGCCCCCCCACTTGCAGTTTTCTCTATTATTAACATCTTGTGTGTTACATTTGCTATAACTGATAAACCAATATTGATACATTATTATTAACTAAAGTCCATAGTTTACATTAGGGCTCAATCTGTGTTATACAGTTCTACAGGTTTTAACAAACATAATGACATGTAGCCACCATTACAGTATCATACAGAATAGTTTCACTGCCCCAAACACCCTGCCCTGTGCTCCACTTATTCATCCCTCTTCTCCCTCCCCTAAACATCTGTCAAACACTGATCTTTTTATTGTCTCTATAGTTTTACCTTTTCTATAAGGTCTTATGCTTAGAATCACACATTATGTAGCCTTTTCAGACTGAGTTCACTTAATAGTACACACTCAAGTTTTCTCACATCCTTTGATGCCTTGATAGGCCTATCGAGCATTCTAACCACATTTTTATCAAGCTACACAGGTGAGGCTAATGCTGATTGAAGTATGAGAACCACTGCTTTCGAGTTTTGGTTTTTCCCCCCACTACTATTTTTAATTGAGATATAACTCACATACCATACAAGTCACTCAATAAAAGTGCACATTCCATGCAAATGGAAATTAAAAAATGAAACAAAAATGCAATTAAATGGTTTTTAGTAAATCCAGAGTGTGCAACTCTCACCACAATCAATTTTAGAACATTTTAATCTTCCCCCCTTAAAAAAAAAAGAATCCTTGTACCCTTTAGCTATCAACTCCCTATTCCTTCTATTCTCCCAGTCCTAGGCAACCAATTATCTACTCTGTCTCTATAGATTTGCCTATTTTGGTCATTTCATATAAATGGAATCATACAATATGTCTTCTTTTTATCTTCACTCAGTACGTTTTTAAAGTTCATTCATATTGTAACTTGTATCAGTATGTCATTCACTTTATGTTTAATAATAGTCCACTCTATGGATATATGACATTTTAGAAATCCATTCATCAATTGATGAACACTTTAGATGTTTCTACCTTCAAGTTATTATGAATAGTGCTGCCATAGTCATGTACAAGTTTTTGTTTTTGTGGGGACATAATTTTCATTTCTCTTGAGTATATGGCCAGAAGTCCAACTGCTCAGTCAAATCATAATTTTGTGTTTAACTTTTTGAGAACCTGCTTGACTGTTTTCCAGAGTAGCTACATCATTTTACACTCACACCAGCAATGTATGAGGGTTTCACTTTCTCCACATCCTTTCTAACAATTATCTGGTTTTTTTTTTTTATTATATCCATGTAAATCCACCGTGGATTTGATTTTACATTTTCCTGATGACTAATGATGTTGAACACCTTTTGGTGTGTGTGTGCTCAGTGAACATTTGCATATCTTCTTCAGAGAACCATCTATCCAAAAATTTTTGCCTTTTATTTTGCTTATTTATCTTTTTATTATTGAACTGTAAGAGTTCTTCATATAGTCTACATACAAGTCCCTTACTAGGTATATGATTTGCAAACATTTTCTCTTTTTTGATCACGTCCTCTGAAGCACCAAAGTTTTAAGTTTTGTTGACACCCAATTTATCTGTGTTTTCCTTTGGTGTTTGTGCTTTTAGTATCGTTATCTAAGAAACCATTGCTAAACTCAAGGTCACAAAAATTCTTTGGTTTTTTTTCCTAAAATTTTAGCTGTTACATTAAGGTCTCTGACCATTTTGAGTAAATTTTTATATGTGCTGTAAGATAGAGGTCTAACTTCATTCTTTTAAATGTGGATATCCAGTTGTCCCAGAAACATTTTTTTAAAAAGATAAGTCTTTCTCATCAAATTGTTTTGGTGCCCTCGTCAAAAATCAATTGACAGCGAACGTGAGTGTTTATTTCTGGATTCTCATTTATCTCTATGTCAATCTCTTTGCCAGGACCACAGTGTCTTGATTATTCTGAGGTGAGTTTTTAAATCAAGAATTATAAGTTTTTGAACTTTGTTCTTTTTCACGATTGGCTATTTTGGGTTTTTAAAATTTCCATATGAATTTTAGGATCAATTTGTCAAGCTTCTGCAAAAAGCCCAGTTGACAGGATTATGTTGAACCTATAGGTGAATTTAGGAAACTCTGCAATTTTTACAATATTAAGTTTTTTGATTCATGAACATGGAATATTTTCCCATTTATTTCTTTTTAATTTTTTTCAAAAATGTTTTATATGTTTCAATGCAAAAGTATTGCACTTCTTTTTAAAAATTCCTAAATATTTTTTGAAATAGAATTATTTTCTTAATTTCCTTTTCAGTTTGCTCATTGCTACTATGTAAAAATACAATTAATTTTTGTATGTTGATCTTGTATCCTGCATCCTTGCTAAATTTATTCTAGTCATTTTTTAATAAATTCCTTACATTTTCTACATATAATAACCTTTCATATGAAAATATAGATAACTTTACTTCTTCCTTTCCAAGGCCTTTTATTTTATTTTCTTGCCCTGGCTAGAACTTATAACATGGTGTTGAATAGAAGAGCAAGCATGACATCCTTCCCTTTTTCCTCATCTTAGAGGGATAGCCTCTAGTCTTTCTTCATTAAGTATAATGTTAACTGTGGGTTTTTCATACATGCAGTTCTCTTTTGTTTGTTTTAGGCACTGGCTTTTTGTCCTACCATGATTTGATGAAATACTTCTTATCCGTTAAGTTTTAGCAAAAATGTCATTTCTTTGGGGATACCCTTCCTAAACCTCCAGACTACGCTCATAGTACCTGCTTATCACGATTATAACAAATACTTGTCAGCACCATTCTCCCTACTAACTTGCCCCACCTTGTTCACAGTTGTATACCAATGGTATATTTTCATACACTAATACAGATGGGCGCACATGATTATTGCTACAGATTAGCCTCATGTCCTCTGCTTTATTCATAAGTTTGGCGAGTATACTGTTCTAAAAGTTCCATTTCTGCCTCTGTCTCCATCTCAGGGTCAGGACCTGACTTCATTCATTCTTATATCCAGCACATAACACAGAGCCTGACACTCAGTAACCCTTAGTAACTTCTGTGAATCATTCTGAGGCTACTCAAAAAAGAAAGAAGAAAGAAGGTTAGATATAATTTTTGCCCAAGAACAACAAAAATTTTTACCTTCAACAGGGCCGATCTGATTGGTCACAGCAAATCTAAGTACTCTTTCTTCATCATTATACAAGGCAAAGACACGGTCCACATCCAGCTGCTGGGTGGTAGGAATGCCCAGGTGTTTGGAGACATGCCTGCACTCCTGGTAAGTGATGTTCTGGTGGATGCGATAGGACAATGTTTGGTTGATGGCACCAGATGTGAGTGAGTAGTCTCTAAAGCTTGTGGAGGTCACAGCTGCAAGACACAAATACAGTAACTGGTAAGTTGAAAAAGTATTAAACAGAGATTTTAATGTGCAGTGGGTTTTTCTGCATAGTTTTTCACCTAATTCCTGGAACATGTTCCCTTGGGAAGCTCTTGGATTTACATGAAAATCCTGCAAGCCAAAAACCTAAGTTGATGCAAAGCTAACAGGCTGAGAAGGGAGGGGGGCCAATCACTGCTTGTCATCATATGCAAAGAGTAAATGCTACTCTGCACCAGCCACATCTAGTGTTCTATATGTGCCACCTTATTATACCTCACAACAGCCTGTAAGGTAGGCCCTGCAATTGTGTGTAAAGAGCCTTACAGAGGTTAAGAGGTCATCTAAGATGCAGGGCTCGTACATGGTAGAGCTGGAACTAGAACTCAAGTTGGCCTGACTCTACATCCCAAGCTTTTAACAAGCCTATCCTCTATACCACACAAGGGTGATGACTTCTAACACCATGCAATTGAGTAAGTCTGAAGGTTTACAGGGAGGTTGGGGTGCAGGCCAGTTATCTGACAATTGGCTATTCTGTATGTGGTCCAGGTCTTTACTGCCCATTTGCTTCCCTACATCCTTGCCTGGCTTCCAGCTCTCACACTGTAGGAGAAGCAAGAGCCAAGGAAAGGCACAACTCAAAGCAAACTGCTGTGCTACAGGACAGCACCCGTGTTTGATCCAGTATCCTGCATGCAGGTGGTGTTTTACAGAACACCTCACTTTACACATGCCAAACATGGAAGGTAGACAGAGAAGGTGTTATTATTTTCATTCTAAAGATGAGGCAACAGGCTCTCAGATGAGTGATTTTTTTTCTGACAGATTTTAAATGGCAAATCCAAGATATGAATTTCTACCTTCTGACTCTAATTCTAGCATTAGTTTTACACTTTGCAATATTTATTTCTGTGATTTTAAGACAGGATAAAATAAGGTTATAGGACAAGTATAGATTCTAATAATCAATATTTGACATGGTCCAGAGAGGATAGTTAAAAACTGTGTATAATTATAGGATCCCTTCCTATCCCCAAAGATAAGGTTGATATTGATTATATCATCAATCATCATCATCATATTATTGTTATTATTGTTATTATTATTATTATTATTATTATTTAAAAACATTGGGTAGGAATATTGAGATTCTCATTATAGCAGCTTCTCACTTACACTATATATTTAATAACAAAAATAATAAAAATTACATTGAACTCATTTTATGTGCCACACACTAATCTAAGGACATTCCATGTAGTAACTCATTTAATTCTCTTAACTGTCTTGGGAGACACATACTATCCCCATTTTACGGATGTGAAGACGTTACATACCTGAGTCTGCATAGTGGTAAAGTTCCTTGTAGGGAGCGATGTGGGCAGTGAAACTTGCTGGGATGTAAGGCACTTGGCCTTGAATGTTGGTCTTAATGCTCAGATAGTTCTCTGGGTCAAGCCCCTCAGCAGTTTGAGTGATTCGAACCCTCTCCTCTCCCGGGTAGAAAGTAACTTCCATATCATGGATAAATGTAGCACCTGGCAGGGAAAAAAATCAGAACAGGGATGAAAAGAGGTCTTGCATATTCTAGTAAGAATTATCAGGGCATGCGTCCACCTTCCAATTTCTACTGCTACTGGGGATGGTGACTAAGGAGATGATCTAACATCCGAGACTAAGTACTCACAGCTGTTGATTAGTACTAACTACTAACATCAGTTCCTCACATTTTCTATTAAAGAGCATGGTTTCATCCTGCCACATCTCATACCACTTCTCTGTAGGAGCTTGTTTTCTGTAAGAAATAAACTCCTGGGAACATCCTGGATCTTTATCTTTCCAGGATTGCCAGACTTAGCAAAAATGAACAAACAAAAACCCAGGACACCCAGTTACATGTCAATGTCAGATAAATAATCAATGTATTTTTAGTAAAAGTATGTTCCATACAATATTTGGGGCATGCTTACACTAAATTGTTCAAATTATTCATTATTAATCTGAAATTCAAGTATAACTGGGTACACTGTATGTATCTACTTTTGACTCAAAGTTTTATTCCAACCTTGATTGAGAGCAAGATCTACAAATAGCTGTTGAGCTCTACAGCTGAAGGTGAGAGAAGAACTTTTCTCTTAGCACTTTCTGTACAAGAAAGATAAATCCACTAGAAAATAAGCTTTTTCAGGTGGAAAGGTGAAAAGCCAAAAAATATCCTCTATACTCTTATCTATCAAAAGACCAGCATTAGCACCTCCAGGAGCTTGCTAGAAAATCAGAACCACAAACCCCACCGCAGGCCTTCTGAATCAGAATCAGCACTTTCACTAGTGCCCCGAAGGATTTGTGTGCAGGTTAAAGACTGGGAAGCATTGGTTTATACTGTTATAGATCAGTCATGAGGATAGAAGAAGAGGGAAGGCATCCCCTTCCACATGAAGTAAAAACATCTCCAGCTGCTCTATTATTGCCATTTGTGCATCCCTAGTTGACAGATCTGTGCATAACAGCTCAACTGAACAAAGTCTCACACACAAACTTCAAGGGGGAGAGGACACAAGTGCCCTATTTTTCAAGACACCTTGGAGAACATTGAGGAGAAATCACTGCCATTTAAATAGTCCTATGAGGCCAAACCATCTCCAACAACCTCCAAACGGAAAACCACACATCTGTGGCTCTGAAACACTGAAGAAGCAAATCCTTTCATTGAATAAAAATCCACCAAAGCAATGGTGACTATCAGCCCTCTTAGAAGCCCTACTCACCTGTGAGGCTGAAGCCATTCTCCCAGCCTGGTTTCTCTAAAGCAAAGAGCCAGCCAAACAGGCCTCCGATAGGTGTGAGGGGCAGAAGGGCCTGGGCCGCGGGCTGCGGGATGTGACTGATGGCCGTGTAGGCTCTGCCATCATTGCTCACGATGTATGCATGCAAGTCCACGTCAGTGAAGTGCACAGGCGTGTGACCCACTCGGAGGTGGCCACTTACTTTCCCATTGATTCGATGAGGTGCCCCTGAAAAACAGCAAATCCAGTCAACCTTGACCCTTGTCCAGGCTGAGGATGAGCCCATAGATAAAATCATTTCACTGACAACTCTTAAAACATAATCTTTAGCCATTTCACCATTACCTAACCAACCAATTACCCATCTAAGTATACCTGCCTTGGATCTCTTTTCTCCCATCCTCTTTCTCCCATCCACTTTGACTCTAATGAGCTGGTGAAAGGAGGAAACATTTCTGGTTAATCCTCAAAATGGGAAATCAGCCCAAATGTGTTCATTCCGTGAACATTTATTAAGCACCTGCAAGTTGCTAGCTCTTTGATTCAAGCAGTAGAGAGAGATGCAAGGTTCATAAGCAGAGCTCACAGTGGCAGCTAGAAACAAACAGCAGAAATACACATGGAGCAGCCCCCACCCCCAATCAAGCCAGCACTCCTCACCTGCGGGCAGACAGTGCTTCCCATTTCCATAAAACCTGGACTGGCAGTGGCAGCAAAAGCCGGTGGCGTAGTCAGTGCAGAAGGCGTGCCGGGAGCACTGTCTGTGATTGTGCTCACAGGTCTCCTTGTTGGAAGAATTATACATGAAGACTGGAAAGTAAAACAAACTTGCATTAAAAGGACTAAGTGATTCCAGCATCGTCATTGCTGCCAGTTTCATCATGGACACTGCTCCGTAAAATCAATTTAGATTATAATAAACAAATGGGTTTTGATGTTTAAGAGACAGGAATAACATTCAACCCAGGGGAGTTAACTTGCTTTGTCTTCTGGCAAGAATTGCTGACTGCTCCCATCTGGTCTCATTGCAAAGTTAGTGTACTAGGAAGAGCTGTGCCACATGAAAGCTAACCAGTTCGTATGTGCTAGGCTGAACTGTACTAAACTGTCATTTGGTGGGTCAAAAATGGTCAAAGATCAGCAATTTTATATGGTCATCCTGATAGTAATGACCCCTGAGAGGAAGACAGAAGAGAAACAAATGTCATTTTATGTCTAACCATTATTCTTTTTAGTGATCCTGAACTCAAAAGAGAATAGTCTATAGCTTTTATTACCCAGAAAAAAATTTTTTTTTCTGAGATGGGCCTTAAAGAACACACGCACAACCTTTAAGTATAAATACAATGCTCCAGTAGCAGTTCCTTCCATCTTCCACTTATGCCCCCATTAAAAAGAAGAAAAATAAAGAGGACCATTTGTGCTACCAAGAAACAAAGGGAATGGAGCAGAAGCCATCATTCATAAAATAAATGGCCAAGCAAGGTGGGGAGGATGTGGCTGGGGCTGGGCAGGGATGGACAAGAGAGGGCTTTCTCCCCGCCCACTGGGACTGGTGCCAATCCCAAACATGGCCACCAGGAGGCAAAGGGGCTGTGCACACCTCTGCCTCAGCATGCCCAGGAGCTGGAGTTGGGTGGAGACTTCTGGAGCTCTCTGACAAGCAGGAGCTCTGTGAGGAGCCAGCTCCAGAGGCAAACGGATACCCTACTCTTGGGGAAAACTAGGTGATAGTTGTGTTTCAGATCTAGGTCTGAAAAGGAGGAAATGAGAGGGGAAGGGTGATCTTCAAAGATCAATATTTACCCAGTATTCCAGGAGAGAACAGAAATAAAGAAACCAGTGGGGGGAAGACATAGCATCATATATATAACAATATAGCCTTCATAAAGACTTGTATCAGTGAGGAAAAAAAAGTTAACACTGGAGTAATGCTTAATAGATGCCAGATACTATTCTATGAACTTTAACTCTTTTAATTTCCATAAGAGCAAGGGATTGTTTTAATCCTTGTTTTATAGATATAGATTAAGTCACACAGGCAGTAGGTGACAGACATGGGATTTGAACCCAGAAAGTCTGGCTCCAGATTCTTCACAGCAGCCCTCTGTTACCCCTCCAAGTGGAACCCAAGCACAAACATCATGAGAGCTAGGGTAAGAATCTGCTCAGGAGTCTGGGGTTAATCAGCAGAGACTTCGGTAAGAAAGCTTTGAGTCATTTTTTACACATCAGGCTTAACGGTAAATATAGCAGAGATTATCCAGATTTCCAACACGCTGGAAAAAAGCACAGGTAAGAAGTTATGTCCAAAAGCAGCAGTCGCATTAGCTTTCGGACATAACTTGACAGCTGCTTACAGGTTCTAGAGAAAGAAGCAAGCTGACGGGTTGGCAGGACAAATGATCTTGACTCAATGAGTGGAATATCTGACTGGGAACATAGTGAGAATGAAGTCGGTGACTCAAGCTTTGGTTCAGGGTCTTGATGAGAAATTCCAGTTTAATGAAAATAGAAAGTGAGGCATAACCGTCAACATTTGTGGGGGCGGAGGAGAGGTGGTGGAACAGAAAAGTGACACAAAACTCAAGTCAGAGAAAACCAGAATATTAAAAAGTATGATAGGAGCTGCTGTGTAGAAAGCTACATATCTCTGTCCATCATTGGTTTAAGAAAGGAGAAAATGCCAGTTTGACACTGTAACTTTCATGTGTCAAGATATCAGGTTTTTCCAGCTCAAAGTCACAACTTAAAGAAGTAGCACCAGGAAGGATCACATACTCATGAATGTGCTCACGGCCAGTCAGCCAACAAAACTCTCCCTCCAGAACACAAGGGAACGGAGTGACAGAGGGTCCCAGGCTCTAGGACTTGACTGCAACCATGGTTCAGGTGGCTCTGCGCAAACCATGGAAATGTCCTTTGCTTCAGTTTCCTCATCTTTAAAATCAGAATGACACCCGCTTCTCGCACTTCATTGTCAGAAATCATGTTATTTCTTATACTTCTGGGCACCCAGGTAAGAAAGCAACCTGAAGCAGGTTTAAGGGGTAGTTGTTTTCAGGAAATTTAGGTAAAAATAAAACCAAACTCTAACACTGTTCTGCTTCAAATTAAGAAAATCGTGGGTTTGTACTATATTCCCTCTATTTGTTACTTTGTGAAGACTTGTTCTCTGGCCCAATTCCCATTCTAAGAATGGTTTATGAAGCAGGGAGAGATGGATGAAGGTGGACTACAGATATGGAGAATTAGGTTAATTTAACTAAAACACTAGGTCTAGGCATGGTTTTTATATGGATAAAAAGAGAGGCACAGCAATGCAGCCAGCAACTTACAAATACAACTGTGGAAAAGTCTAAACAGATTGGCACGCAGACTGCATGTTTCTAACAAAAAATAATGATTAGGCTCCCATGAAAGGCTATGACACTGAAACTATAATTATGATGAATTAGTTTAGTTATTGGTAAATGGCCTGGGCATCTTTTTAAAAGTGTGTGTGTGTGTGTGTGTGTGTGTGTGTGTGTGTGTGTGTGTGGTGTTGTGTGGAATATTGCATTCTCCAAATGGAATTTACTGAGCCAAGATAACAAGCTCAGCCTTCCAGCCCCAGGACAGCCACAGTACGGCAAAAAGATTAGTCCACTCCTAAACAGGGGGAACGAACATAAGGCTCTTTTAGGGCTCCTTTTTCATTCCTGCTTTCCCTCATAGATGTGCACACTTAATACTTAGTGCCAGCTTGTTAGGTGAATAGCAAATGCCTGTTGCAATTTTCTTTCACTCATTAAATAATTCAACAAATATTTATTGAGCACTCACTATGAGCCTGGCACTGGTCTAGGAATTAGGTCTATAGCAAGAAACGCATGCAAAAATTCCTGTCCTAGAGCTCACATTCTCCTAGGCAGCAGTCAATAGACAGGTAAATTATTTAATATGGAGGATAGTGTCAAGAGCTGTGCAGAAACTTAAATCAGGGAAGGACAAGAGGGCTGAAGGGGAAAGGTGACTTTGTTCCTTTAAACTCAGTCAGAGAAGGCCTTGGGAAGCTGCTGGAGGGTTTTAAGCAGGAGAGTGACATGATCAGACTACTGGCACCTCAGGAATGAGCCCATGCCTTGGTAATAGGACATGCTGGTGAGAAGAGACCAGGCCTGGAATATTTTGAAGGTGGAGTTGACAGGGTTTGCTGATGGATTGCATGGTGGGGAGATAAAAAGAGAGGGAGAGAGAAGAGAAGGGAGGGGAGGGGTAGAGAGTGAAAATCAAGAGACAGTGGCGGCAGAGAGGAGAGAGAGAGTAGTCCACAGTGAAGGTTACACGTTGGTGTGGGAAAATGGAAGGGTAGAGCTGCCTCTTACTAAGAGGGAGACTGTGGATGAGTAGGTTTGTGGAAGGTTGGTTCTAGCAACAGCTTCTAGGAAGCAGGAAAGTTCCACCCAGTTCTAACAGGGACTTGTATCCTCGACAGGGTGCTATTTAACCATTCAAAGGGAGCGTCCATTTCTCCTCATGGATTCAGGGAACCACTGCATCAGAATCACCTGAGATACCTGTTAAAAATGCAGATTACCACAGCAGGCTTAGACGGACCAATTCAGACTCCATAGGTTGATCCCAGGAATCTGACTGAGCCTCCACCATTTCCTAGGTGCTTCTCACGCCTATCATCTCACTGATGACAATGCTCATTTTCAAACTTACTTGCAAACTTTCCATTTCTCAACTAGAGAATGTCCATTAGTTAATGGATATCATCACACCAATTAGCAGCTCCTGGGGTAATGGGATTTCAGACAATGCTCTCAGATGCATTTCCTGCCAGCTGAGAAGCGGATCTCAGTGCGTATGGACCACTTAGGCCTAGATCCACAAGCAGGCAATGTGAAGATTCTTCAGTAGAGGTAGCCCCAAAGCCCAGAAGCCAGGTGCCTTCCCTGATGAAGGGGAGAGCTGGACCAAGAAATGAGATCCCACATGTAGCTATTTACCCAGAGTAAGAAAAGCTAGTGTTCTGGCCAATGTGACTTCAAATGCCCATGAGAATTGCAGGTAGATTGAAAGATGCTGAACAGCTTGAAGGTACAGAATCAGTGTCTGGATCCCAGCTAGATAAGATGTGTAGTAAGCATCTCCAAAAGCAACGTGGCATTTTTTCCTTTTTCGGTGGTCATTTATATACCTCTTTGTATCACAGTGTTGGAAGTATTGTCACACACTCCTTCCCATTCTGTAAGAAGATATTATCTCCATTTGACAGGTAAGAAAACAGAGGTCCACAGAGACTATATGATCTTCTGGCTCTAAACCCTACACTCTTTCCATTACACTAGCAGTATTCAAGTGTGGTAGGCTTCAGAATCACGAGGGGGGCCTGGTTTAAAAGTGCAGATTCTGGTTCAGGAGATGGAGGCTGGGTGTGGAAATCACCATTTTAAACAAGAGCCCTAAGTAAATTAGACACAAGTGAACTAGAGCCCACACTCTGAGAAATAGTTTTATTCCATGGCTTCCTTTCTCCTGAATTTACCCAAAGGAGCAGGCTGTCTTCCAGACTCTCTGGGGACCTGCTCTCTGCCACAGAGCTCCTGTGTGGAGAGTAAGAATGACAGGGACAAGTCTGCTGGCATGTCAGGACACAGCGGGAGGGCAGAGGCAGGCCGGGTTTGAATGAGCTTAGTTTGCAGCAACTTTGTTAGCTGAGGTTAGATAGTTGCTCAAGGAATTTTACTGTGAAGATTTAAAATTCTTGTTTATTTTGTTTCCATTTAATGCTTTTTTTACTCTTCTCATATCCTTAATAAAAAGAAAAATGGGGTGGGAATACATAAGAGAGAGAGAGGAAAAAAAAGCAAAGGCACTGCCAAAGTACTTCACACTTGTCCTAATCAGGAGTTTTTCACAAAAATGAAAAACATCCCTTCTGCACTTGCTCTGATCCATCCTTTAGTGCTCATTTTCCCAGAAACACTTAAGCACTTATCTTCAGCCCTGGGCCTGCCTTCCTTCACTCAGCTCTGGCCCAGCCACATGGTAGGTGGGCAGGGCACCTGGCAAGGACCGAGTTCACTGTGCAAACATAAGGGGGATGGAGGACTTCTTCATGGGGCTGCCCCAGCAGCTGGAGTGGCTTTTACTCTTAACACCTTTCTTCTACTGCTACCTCAAGAAAAAGAACTCACATTTCCACTGCAGGACAGATTTTTCTAGAATGATAGACTAGTAAGAAAAATCACATCCAACTTTATGATGAAAAACAGTGGTAAGCTTTTTCCTCCAGTTTCATGTTTGTTTATTTTTGATGTATGTGTGTGCTACATAGTGACGCTGGTTGGGCAACCAGTTATTAGGACCCTGGTTGAGGGACGGGGTCTACATCCACTATCATTACATCCACAGGCTCTCCTATGCCACAGCTATGGAGGGCCCTCCTGTCCACAGACCCACAGCAACCTGGAGGTGCACCCAGAGAGCGGCTTTCCTGCATGGAAGGCTGGATTGGGCAGCAGAGCTGCAATTTGCTCCAAGGTACAGCTGCACGAGCAGCACATTCCTGCAGCCTTTCACAAGGCCAAAAGTAGAGTCAGACTAGAAGCCACAGGGAGATCCCATTCACAACTGGTGGCTCCCAGTATGACTGCCATTTAATGGGGAACAAAAGGGTTCCCACAATGGAGCATGAGAGCCTCAGGTTCCCAAAAGCCAGGTAGCCCTCCCCTTTTTTAACTCATCCCGCAAACTAAGGTCAGATTGAGTTCCTCACAGCATCACCCCAGCGGGTTTAAGAATTTCTAAGACGCCTGTAAGTCAACAAGTAGTCCCCGTCCTGGTGGGCTATAGCCCTCCCTGGAGGCTTGTCTCCCATATCTACGCCCTCAACTCACTCACACGATCTCCTTCTCCATTTCTACCTCTGTGCCTCCAATTTTGTTGCCTCTTTGTTCAGAATTGTTCCCCACTTTTTCCCTCTCTAAACTCAGACTCTGACCTCAAGACCTGACTCATGCCCCTCATCCTCCATGATGACCTCCCTGACTTGGTACAGGCGATTTGCCGTTAGCTCTGTTACCTGGCAGCTTGTTTCCTTCCTGTCTTGGTCTGCCTCTTACTCAGACAAGTCACTTAGCATTTCCAGGCTTCCGTTTCCTCCTCTATAAAATGGGAAGGATAATAGTATCTACCTCACAGGGCAATTCCAAGGACTAACCATAATAGTGCAATCTATAGCAAAGCTCCCTCTTAGAGTCCCTGTGGGCATGCAACAAATGCCAGTGAAAACTCCCACTAATGCTTTGGTCAGATATGGCACATGGCAGGTATTTAGGTAATTTTTTGATATGACAACAAGCTACTGGAGCTCCCTGGAGGGACGGGACACCTCAGACAAAGGATGCTTGCACACCTGTTTATTGCTGGTTCTGAGGTCCATGAAAACAGAACAAAGCAAATAATACAATTGAGGCCAGAACTAGAGTGTGATTGGGACATTCCTTCTTGGTACAGACATAATCTGAAAAGTATCTAGATTTCTTAACAAAAAGAAAAGTCTATAAAAAGAGTCCCTAGGGGAAACATTTTTTTTAAAAAGAAGGAAGAGATATTTTGGGAGCCTTTAAATCTTAATTTATTGTTTTAGAAAGATGACTACTATGAAGCTTAAAGGGGAAACTAAAATCCATCGGGCAAGATGCTTCCCATGACCAGTCTTAATGCTTACAGGTACTTGATGAGGGTCTACATTTACTCCATTTTAGAGCTGAGGTAAATGACAGCCAAACAGAGCATGTTGTGTTACACCAAACCAAAAAGCAGAGCTGGAAATCAAGCTCAAGTCCACCTAACACCAACACACACGCTCCCCTACTCCATCATTAGAAAAGGCCGGGCATAACGGGTCAAGGCTGAGCAGTTAGCAGGCAATGTTCTATGTCTCTGCCACCCTACCCACCAGCTTTCCCAGGGGGCGTCCACATCGGCCTAATAGACCTCTAAAGTGCCAACATTCATTTGGAAAAAAAAAAAGTTCACTGACTGAAAAAAGGTATCTAACTATTAAATGGTTCTATATTTCATACAGGATTCATGAAGCCTGATTTGATAATAGAGGCTCACCTATTTTCCCTCTCTGCTTTCAAGTTTTAAAGTTTTCCTTCTCTGCTCTCGCACATGGTGGTTACTGATTTTTTTTCTCCAAGGTTCAAAAACTTCTAGTTAGATTTTTTCCTAAATGTCTCAGTGTATTAATCAGCTTTTTCATATGCATGCTACCATTTCCAAGATGCCAGTAGCAGACGCCATTCAGCAGCTGATAAATATCACAGTTCATAACCCAGAAGCACTATGGCTACCCCCTCTGTTCTCTACAGCCAATTCCCTAAACCTCCTCCAGCAACCCCGACCTCTCACAGCTCAAAGCAGGGGGAGCAGCCCCTTCCTCTTCACTCTTTAATAAATCACTCCAGGGGGCTGCTTTTTAATATTCCATCCTCTTCCCAAGGCAGAAAATAAAAAAAATGAAAACACCATTTAGAAATATATCTTCACCTTGAAATTCCTTTGCTAAAAATCTTCGATACTTGGTTTTAAATTTTCTTCAGCTATATAGCACTTATGCTGAAAAGTCAGGAGACTGTCAGAAGGGTCTGAAGGTTCCAAAGCCTTCCAATAAAATTCACATCTTCAGCTTGACAGAAGCGTGGCCCTTCAGCAGGAATTAAGGCACAACTACTTAAAGAGCCCATTCTTTATTTTCCACCCTTCCCCCACCCCATTCCCACTGCTATACATTTCCTATAATTAGTAATAGCAGCCACCATTTGTTAAGAACCAACTAGTGCAGACACTAGTCTAAAAACATCATTATCTCACTTAACTCTCTCAACAAATTTAGGAGAAATTAGAGGCTTAGGGGTTACATAGCTGCCTCATGTCACCTAGCAAGGAATGTGGCAGCCAAGATTCAAACCTAATCGAATACCAGCGCTCCCCCTGTAATCATTACACAACACCACTTTAGTCACACAATAGTGTCTTCCCCTCTGAAATAAGCACTTCTTCAAGCAATATTGATGCCAGAATAAAAGAATCCAAAAGGCCCTCTTTGCTAGGTCAACGCGATTTTACCACAAAAGGGATGGGAAACAGAAAAGGTGAAAAAAAAGGAGGTCCTGAAGAATGCCTTCACCTCTGACCTCTGTCCTCCTATTAGAGGCCAGACTAGCAGTCTCTGGAACAAATGGAATGAATCTGTGGCAGTTTCCCATTCATGTGTTGACATCTCTGACCAGGAAGAAAGAGCTGACATGACAAGTCTCAACTAGGAAGAGAAGGCGACATGGGCTCTGTGTCTGTATTAATTAACCACCGCCTCCTCTCAGCATTTCTCTCCTGGCTCCCCACCCTGGTCAGTGAGTCGTGAAATGAGGACAAGGCTCCTGGGAGGTGAAAACCACAGCTGTACAGCCATGAACCAGAAATGACATGACACAGGTGGCTAGCAATTTTCTTTCCCCATAGGTCTCTTCTCCCACCTACCAAGTAGCTTTAACCAAGGGGAGCACAAGGCTCGCCCCATAACAGAGTAAGAATCTGGAATGTTCATCTGAGCCAGCATGACTAGCCACTTTAAACTAACGCCTTCCATCCTCCATGATTGTAATGTGTATGAAGCCTCAGAACATTTTACCTTTGCTGAACTTTCAAACTGAAATACTTCATTACACTTGAGAGCGTAGCTGGCACGAGCAACCCAGTTCTTCAACATTCGCTTCATGAGGCCCATTTTTTAAAAACATTATTAATGGTCAAGGGATTCCAAACAGAATTTGCCTGCCAAGATATATTTGGCACAGGAAAGATACTCTATCTCCTGAAACACATTTAAAAAATCAGTTCCAATCTTCTTTTTGCTAAACTTTCCACATACTCACTTGAGAGAAAAATCATGGCTCTGTGTTAAACCAGCATTTTCTAAATGGAATCTTAGCACGCTGTTTTCCAACTCACTTACCCTCAGTGTTGGAACGGATATCATCTTCCACCCCGACCACATGTCTCCCGTGACCCAGTGGCGGAGTGTGACCTGGCGCAGGGTAGTTGTGCAGAACCACCGCTCCTTCGGGATGGGCTGGAGGAACATCCCTTTCTGAAGGCAGCGCCCCTCCATTTGGGTAGGGCCGGATGCTTCTATTTTCTGGGTGGGGAGGTGGGGTTTTCTGGGACAGATCCAGAGAATCTCTCTCTGTCTTTGATGGAGCCAGGCCTCTGGCCCCTGGCTGTTCAAAAGACTCCATTTGGCCTCTTCTATCTGGGGTATCTGTCTTCCTCACAGGCCTCCCCTCTTTGGTTTGAGGTTCGAAGGTGGCAGATTCTGTTTCAGGGTAGAATGGCCTATTGCTACGTGGTAGATGTGGCAAAGGGGAGGCCAGGTCAGAATCTGAAGGAGAGAAGCCAACTCCTAAAGGCCTTGAGTCAGCTTTTGAATGGGAGGAAGCACTGATACTGCTGTGGCCATTCAACACCTCCTCTGGTTCACTTGGTGGGTATTCAATTTCCTCCTCATTCTCATCGTAATAATCCAGATTGTCCTCAGTGTCATCACTTTCCAGGGCTGCAGCAGGGCTGAAGGAGTGATCCAGGGGAGCTGAGGCGCGGGCTGTGGAAATGTCTCCTCTGACTGTTGCTGGCCTGACATTGTCCAATGGGGTGGAGCTGCCGATGTGAAAAGCCCACACTCCAGGAATCCCCAGGTTGCTGTGTCTAAATCAAAAAGAACACTGCATTGTAACAAAAATGTCCATTCACCCACCTTCCTACAAAGGTAAGCAATTTATTTTAAAACTGAAAGGCTATTAAGATCAGTTTAACTGGTGTAGAAAACCAAATAAAATGAGGCTTCCATGGTAACTAAAAGGATTATACCGGAATTTTGATGTAAACTACCTCTCATTTAACATTCCATTTCACAGGCTACATCTCACAGAATGCTAGACCATCTAGTTACAATCTGCTTTACAGTCCACATGTTTTATCTAAAATATAGCTGTTTGTAAACAAATAGGGAATGCGGGACCGTTTTATCCTTCCTCTACTCTTAACACAATCAAGAAAATATGTGCTTAAAAATTTTTGCTGAACAATTAAATGATAATGACTAGTATATGCTTTTCAGAGTTATGTGTCAAGTGCTTAATGTTCTTCAATACAATCTGCAAGGTAGGGGCAGTGACCATGCCCCATTTTAAGGGAGAAAATAGGTTTCGAGAGGCTAACTAATCTTAAGGTCACACAACTAATACTTGACAGAACTTGGGCTTAAATCCAGCACTGACACCAAAGTTCATGCTCTATACTTGGGATTTATATTATTATGAAATAATAATTATTTTATATATTATATCAGAAAATCAATACACTATAATTTATCAGCATCTGAATTATCGTATCTCTACAGAATGTTAAAGACATTTCACAGTTTAGTCACATGGATTAATCAATTAACTAATTCACAGTGAATGGAGAGTCAAAATTTAAAAATTAAAGAAATATAAGTGTGCCAGTCTAGAAAGTGTTGAGAAAACACAGAACAATGTTAAAAGGAAAAATAAGAAAGTAGTTTCATCAAACACCACAGGTTGTAGGTGAGAGGTGTTCAGAAACATCTGGAACCCAAGAACTCACTTGTTTTCTGCACTAGAAAAGAACATAGATTTTATTCAGTCTTTCAAATTATTTTAGAGCCAATGATACATTCTGATGAGAGCAACTATATATAAGATTTCTAAAAATGAGAAAAACTTAAACAAACAAGAATCTGGCCAGTTTGAATACACCAGTTTGTGTATTCCTCTGGTCTATGTACAAAATACCAGGCTCAGAGATGCTCATGCTATGAGATTTCCTCAAAAGTCAGTCAATGAAGAATAAGTCAATGACTAATAAGTTAGAATAGGTAAGATAGTCACTGAATCATATAAGGACAAGAGACCTTCACTTATTTGAGTAGATACTTCTGCCCAAATTGTATTCATATGGCTTTCTATAGTAATAATACATTTCATTGTAATTCTGAGAATGTCTCCCCAACCCCTCTCAAATTCTCCTTCTGTATGTGTGTGTGTGTGTGTGTGTGTGTGTGTGTGTGTGTGTTGTGGTTGTGGTTGCTGCTGCTGTTATAATTAACTTAGGGTAACAGGAATATAGAAAGCAAAACTGTGATCCTTTGTGCAATAAGCTATGTATACTTGGTAAATTCTGAGAATTAATGTTGGCGTTTCTTGGCAAGCAAATAAGGAACACAAAAGCAGATAAGAAAGAATCCTGAAGATTTGAGGATACGGAGTTTATTATCACATCAGAGGTATTGCAGCTGTGAAATTTCTTCTTGATGTTAGAAATAGAAAAGTATAAAAGCTTCAAAGAGTAGGAAAATACAAATTATGGCAGATAAAAGATAAATATAATAACCATCTAATTAAATGTAAATCCTTATCCTGGCTTTTGTCATTGTCTGAAGGGAAAGCAACAAATTAGAGTTTATCCTAAAATCCAAGGTCATTTGGAAAGCTTAGTGACAGAAAGAATTTATTTCCTAGAAAAGAACACAAGACTACAAAATGGATGACAGTGTCTTCCTCCCTGGATTGTCAGGAAGATTAAGTTGGAAAATTATATCAAATGTCTAGCACAGGGCACTGCACGTAACTACTTAGTAACTACTATCTTTCAGGAGATAGAAAAGTATAATCTCAAAAATGCAAATGTGTGCATTCATAATTAAATTTTCAGAAGAGTTATAAAACATACTATAAATTATACAATTTATGACCTTTGAACTTTTAATGATGAGACAAGTTTGAGAAAGACAAAAATTCTATTGATTAGGAAATTAACTTTATTCTTTAGAGATGTATACTGAAGTATTTAGGAGTGAATGGTATGATGTATGTGACTTACTTTAAAATACTTAAGCAAAAAAATGATGAATATGGCAAAATATCATCAACTTATAAATCTAGATGAGGAGCATCTAGATTTTTAAAAATCTATTTTTAAATTTTTAAAAATTTAAATCACAAAATTTTTATTTTATTATTTTTAAAAATTTAAATAATTTGTGTATTTTTAAAAATTTAAATAATGAAAAGTAAAATAGATGATTGAATTGAAGAACATTTCCTTTCTAAGAGGAAAACCAAGACCTGAAATCATAAAGGAAAAGACCAATAACTTTGACAACCTCAATTCACAACTTTTAGATCATAAGCAACTTTAAAGATGAACAACTAGATTAAAATTCACAGAATATGAGAGGGTCAATATCTTTACTATATATTTTTTTATTTATAAGAGTTCTTTGTAAACACCCCAATAGAAAATAGCAAAGGATATGGACAGACATATCACACAAAAAAAGATAAACAGCTATTAAACATATGAAAAGGGAATCAGTTTTATTAGAAATCAAACAGAGTGAAAATATGAACCTGTTATACCTATCAGATACATAAAAATTAAAAAGAACAGGAGCTTATTGACAGCAGACACCATCAATCACAGCTAGATATTATTGGTGAGGATGTGAGTTGGTGCAATGATTCTGAAGGGCAATTTGTTAACGTGTCAAAACGTTAAACTTCTCAACAATTTATTTTTAAGAGAAATGAAAATTTGAGCAATATGTTGCATGGTGTTTACTGCAACAGTATTTATAAAAACCAGAAACAAGTTAAATGTTCATCAAGAAGTTACTGTCTTAATAATATAGGCCATATTTTATAGCCCTAAAGATATTGTACTGAAAGAGGACTATAAGACACTGATAAGTGGAAAAATGCCACATGTATAGCAAAAGAACCATTTTGGTTTTTAAAATTTTTTACATATACCTAAAATTCTAGGACTATTAACATTGGTTAGCACTTGAAGTAGTGATATTGAGTAATTTTTACTTTTATTTCACATTATTCTGCATTGTTGGTACTTTTTAAATTTTTTATGCTAAGTATTGGTTACACTTAAAGAAATAATCCCTCTGCTAGTCATTTTGGCCCCATAACTATTCTGCTCTTGTCAAGCAACTCAGTGGTTTCTGGGAAGCATCAAAGATAAAAATGAGAGAAGGCATAGAAGGAGTAATTGAAAGTATGCATGTGTGTGTGTGTGTGTGTGTGTGTGTGTGTGTGTGTGTGTGTGTTCTTAAGGGCCTTTATGGGTATGGTGGAGGAGCACACTGCTTTTTTGAGCCTCTACCACCTCCTACACCCTGTGTAGATGTTAGCACTTACTTTAATGCTCTGGATTGTTGATTTATTTGTCTGTCTGCTCTACAAGAATGCAAGTGGCTAGTGTGCAGGGCCTGCACCTTAGACATCTTCGTCTTTCAAGTGCTTGCCTCCCTGTGAGCTCTTCATAATTTATGAGGAGCAGAGACTCAAGGTAGAAGAGGCAGGTGCAACTAAGGAGAGAAAGCAAGGAACTAAGTTTTCTTCAGAGTCCAGACAAAAAGGCAACTTAGGTGGAGACCTAAACATGCCCAACGTGAGTCATAAGAATGGGAAAGAAGACCAGGGTTTAGCATAAAATCAGTAGTTCGGAACTCCAGACTCAAATATTGGTTTTGCCACTTAACAGAGATTATAGGCAACTTAACTTCCCTAAGCTCATTTGTCAAACTGAGAAAAGTGAAAAATCTACCTTCTAAAATTCTTACAAGTTTTAATTAAGAAAGTTTCTGGAAAGCGTTGCACAGAGTGTCTGGCAAATTGTAAGCTCTCAATAAATGTCAGCTCTGAGTAACCATATTTGGTTGTAGGGCCCGCTCACTGGTAGCTGAGCTGAGCAGAGCAGATGGCATGCAAATGTGCGAGGTGTTATGTAATGAAATAATGCAATGAAACTGAGAGGCAGTGAAGGGAGGCGAAGTAGCCAATGTGTTCTGTCTGGCTTCTAGATCAGTATTCAGAAATTCAGAAAGAAATAAAAGCAAAGATATTTTTAAAGTCCTGAAATTAATAAATATCAATAAGTGCTGACCCACAGAGTAGCATGATGTGCACTGACAAAAAGTGAAAAGGCCTATTATTGCGCTAGCAGACGGGACTGAACAATGTGACCAGCCCTGGCACCTCATGGGAAACCAAGCAGTGTGATTTCAGATGGTGTAGCCAAAGAGAAATCCTGAGATTTCTAAAAATCTATCAATCTGTTTCCCAAATTACATTGCTCTTGATTTAACTTTTAACATGTATCTGTCTAAAAGACTAAATCACAACATCTCCTGTGAAATAATTAACCTGGAAAAAACTCAATCTGGGCATTTATATTACTGGATATTCTTGTGTGGTTCCAAGAGCAATGTTTTCCATTGCAAGCCTCAGTGACTCTACAGAGAGTGAGAGGGAGCAGGGAGGGAGAGGGAGAGAGAAAGAGAGAGAGGGGAAGAGGGGAAGAGGGGAAGAAGGGGAGAGAGGGAGAGAGGGAGAGAGGGAGAGGAAGTAGAGCTCTGTTTCAGGTATCTAGAGCCAATAGATCAAGAAAAATAAAGGACCTTTTATATTTTGGCAAACTTGCTCCTCTCAGAGTCTAGTCTAGTCCAGGTTTTAACTTGATGCCTTGCTTAAAAACCACCAAGATATGATTTAATGGTCTTATGGCCACTCAAGTTTGGGTAGCTCCTAAGGGTTCTTACATTCCAACAGGAAAGGGCTTAAGACCTATGATACTCACTGGTAGAGATTTTTCACAGACTGCTCAGTGCTAGTCAAGCTGAAATATGGTCCCTCTCTCCTCAGGTCATCGGCCTCCCCTCGGCAGAAGCCTACTCGGGCAGGAAGCTCTAGCTGGACATTGTAGGATTCTTTGGGGCGGGTTCCAAAGAACTGAAGACCATTGGCAGGATAAAGAAAGAGGGCGTAGGTATCAGATTCATCAGATGCCAAAACTGCCTGAAAAGTATTCAGCTGTGAAAAAGAAGAAAGGAAATATGCTTAATAAAACAAACAACAACAACAGTAAAAAACCCAGAATGCAAGCAAAGCATCATAAAGTACAAAGTGTTTTCTCCCTTCTTAGGATTTCTCCAAATTGTTTTTATACATAATATCTTTAAAACTTCCTCTTCAAGTTACAATAGAATTTTGTAAGCTATATTATTATAATAATCTTTTATCAATTTAGATTAATAGTTAAAAAACATGGGTTAAAAAAATAACATTTTGTAAGGTTTCATACTTCTCTCATCCAAACCTCTTTTGGATCTGAGAGCAAGTAGCAAACTTAACTTGTATACTCCCACCACCCCTGCCCTAGATTACTGCCTTGGGCACTCACATAGATCATTCATTCATTCATCTACTTATTGAATACCCATCGTGGGCAGGCACGACGTCGGGCCCTGGGTGATCAGAAGTATTCCTATTGTTCTCACAGCCCCACTCTCTTTTCTCTTCCACCTATCTTTTCACAGCAACACCTGAATTATATTCTACCGTCATTTCATAGGTGAGGAAACAGAGATACATGGGCCAATGGATCTGCCTAAGGGCAGTAGCTGGTTTGGGGTGGAAGGACAGCTAGCTCAAGCCCATATCTGGCACCACTAGGCCATCCTAACTATTCCTTAGCGTGCCATTCAAGGTGATGTGTAACCTGCCCCTAACTCTTTATGTAGATCTGCTGCATCTCCATCAGACTATTTCCTATTCTCCACTGTCCCATGTACTCTGATGTTTTCGTACTTTTGTTCATGTTTCCCTGTACCTGAAAACCCTCCTAACCTTCTACTGCTGCCCCTCTGGGGTGTTTTGTGATTTCTTGTACATTTATTTTTGTCCTCTGACCCTGGTAACACCCTAGGTGTTTCTAGTTGGCATTTATCTCATTTTGCCTCGTTAGCTGTTTATGTGTCTGTAAACTCCATTCATTAATTCAAATGACCAAGGGCCTACTAGGCACCAGAAGTTATGTTTGTCCTGGGTCCTTCTCTAAATGGTGCTCAAGCCTTCTCCTAATGTAAATTTTACCTTTCAATGTTAATTTCAAAGTACAGGTTTGAGGTTTTGCTTATAAGACTAAGACTCAGGTGTTAAAACGCTTTTCGAGAAAAAAAAATGATACATAATCTTTCGTTTAGCTCTCTAACATAGAAAAGTTCACCTTGCTTATCTTTGCTCTTTGCTTTGCTTTCTTTGAGTTCACTAACTTAAATTTAAGGAGGTGATGGGGATGGTATATTTGTTATTGTTGTAGTTGTTCACTGTTTCATCAATAAAGCTTGACTAAAAACAAAGGCAAAGGATAGCATCTAGAATTTCTCAAAGCTGGGAAGGCAGAATTTCTGCCAAATGTAAACAAAGGCTGTTCTGCCTCATGTCTATATAAAATATATACTACATCATTGATTAATGTTGATTCAATAACTTCAGAGTTTTACTTTAGTCAGAATAAATAAAGTTCCACTAAGGAAAGAAAAGTACTCAAGGAAGGAGAAAGAGCCTGTTTCAAAAAGCCAAGCTTTCTCTGGACATCGACTGCCTACAATAAATGTGAGCGAGGAAGAAATTCTGGTTCTAAGTTTAGAGAAATTCTGTGAGATAAGGAGGGCCTATAGATTGTGAAGGAATTAAAGTGATGGGGGAGGAAGGGAGGATACAAGTAAACAGAGCTGTGAAGGAGGGAGTCTGGCTTTTACTGTGGGATTTGGGTATTTAGCACTTAATTTTATTCATTCTTTAGTCAGTCAACAAACTCATTCCAATGAGAATTTATTCACTATCTTTTACAAAATATCCCTGAGACAAGCACTTATTACAGGTGGCAACCATTTAACGTACTTGTGTCCACTGAGATCAACAAATAGAAGAAAAATTTTAAATAGAATTTAGGATCCCAGAGTACACTCAAAAGGGCTTTGGCTGTTTAAAAACCACCCACACACCAAGTGATCACTTCTAAAGTTCTCAGTCCCACAAAATTCTACATCTAACTGCTAAAGAGCTCCCTTCACGAAGTCCTGAAGGCTTGCCCCTCCTCCCAAAGCTCTCCTTGACTGGCTTCCAGACCGGAAAGGTCTTCACACTCGTAGAGACCCCACATGCCCTTGTCTCTGAAGGGAAACCCTCAGATGGGCTGCCAAACCCCACAAAGGGGAGTCACTGGTTTCCAAGTCCTCCAGGATCCCAGATAGGAGAGAGGAGCCTCCATGAAGGAGGAGCAGCACAGAAAGGATCAGGGCCAGTGACTGCTAAGCTTCAAGGTTTCCACCATCCTGTTATCAGAAAGAAAAGCCAGAACCTCAGCAGAAAGCAGGCAGGAGTCTGACTCTCTTTTCCAGGTATAGAACAGCGCCATTCATTGTCCTGACACTCAGCAGAGCCAAGTTGATGGGTACAAAACATGCTCATCTATGAGTTTCTAAATTTTGCAATTCAGTTAATTAATTTCAGTCACCCAGCAAAAGAAAAAAATATCAGAACAGTGCCATCCCTGTGCCAAAGGGATCTGCCGATAGTGGCTTACAAAAATTAAAATGGAAATTTATCAGTAGGGTGACTCTTAAAAGGGTCACATATTTCTCTTTTCTGTCTTGCTTGGGGTCACATGCTCTCTATGGTTATAGTATCACTGACCTCTCACCTGCAGTGTCTCATGTCAATACTAACCTCCATTCCTTAGTATAATTCTCCATTTCCTATTACCTATATGACACTGTCACATGCATGATTTTCTGTCATTCATTTTCTGCCTTAAATCCTACAGATTCTGCCCCAAATTCAAAGATAAATGTTCAGTGCTATCACATCCCTAACATTATATCCTTCTTGACACTTAGTCATTAGAAAAATTTCAAACAATTTCTTTAACCAATATCGTTAGGTCTCTATTCTCTATGTCTTCACAGCTATTTCTCAGACTCAGGTTAAACTCTTTTAGATGAACTGCAGACCTCCCCTCTTCTGGACATCAGCTCCAACAAATTTCTGCTTTTACTTCTCATTCTCTCTGTGGGTCTAATGCCCTCCATCAGTGACTATCATCCTTTGAAATGAGTCGATAGGCCTCAGATCCCCTCATTAAGGTCTCCAATAGACAGCCTTCTGCTCTTCTTATGATATCACCCTACAACTCCTTTCAACCATTTTTTCAGCCTCAGCAATCTCAGCCTTCTCCCAGAACACATGCTAGCTCAGAATAATCTCTCCTGCTACCTCCTTCTCTAGATCCATTCTTTCAGCTCCTTCTGCCAAACTTAAAATCAAGGTAAACTTAAAATCCCCATACCACACAAATCTGTGTAACCTAATTATCTATAACCCTATTCCTCAAAAAACATCAAAATAATACTCTTGCCCACCCTCAAAAAGATAAGAGAGAGAGAGAGAGAGAGAGAGAGAGAGAGAGAGAAGGAAAGAGAAGGAAAGAAAGAAAAAAAGCACAGCTAAAGTAAACACTAGTCCTCTTTAAGTTTCCTGTCAATAACTTCTTTGAAGGTCAATACCGTGACTTCTTTGCTCTGTGAAGTACCTCTTACAGTTCAAGGAATCCCAGATTAACTAAATTGATAAACACTATTTGTTCACATTATTTTAGATGCAATTGCAACTTGACATTCCTGAAATATCAGCTACAACATCCTGTCACACCCATCATGACTATCTATGGAGAGAAAGGGCAACAACTGAATTTTTTTTAAATGGTAAAGATGCCATTCCTCTGATATCTTCAAGTTTCCAGTAACTTTGCAACGTAAGATTAGTGTGCCCAGTTTTAAGAAAGCCATGTAGAACTCACACAGTCCTTTAAGTAAAGTAGATTACTGTTTGCCAAACTCTACCTCCAAAGAACTATTAAAACAAGAACTCAAGTCACAGAGCTCTTTAAAGTAGTCAGAAGAACCTTTAGTGTGGTAATTGAGAAAACATCCTCTCTCCAAACAGAATACTCATCTCTTTTCTAAATGAAACAAATTCTGAAGCCAAGTGAGCATATGGCAATGTCTAAAGATTGATTTGAATTAGAAAAGTAAAAGATAGATGAAATCTACAAATCTTCCTGTACTCCCCACCCAGAAAAGCTTAGATGGAAATTGCAATTCAGAAAACCTTGCATTTAAAGAGCCCTCATGTAAAGGACTTGCATTACAGAATCCTTATAAGACAGAAATAATAGAACCAGAACCTGGTACCTTCAAGCCAAGAAGGGAACACAGATTGGCTGAGAATCCATGCCAACGAGGCATAAGGGACTACAGTGGCTACTTTAAAAATGTCACCTTAGTTCATTCTCATGATAATCCTGTAAGTTAGGCATTGCTACTCCATTTTACAGGTTAGGAAACTAAGACTGAGGCTGAGTCATTGCTTCTAAAATCACTGGAAAACCTTTCATAAACACTTTTTCTTTAAAAATATTTTTATCTTTATTGTCATTGTCTTCATAATCAAATGAAAGTTGGGTGACAGAAGCATTATTCACATGATACAGATGAAATTGAGAAAAATAATTTTAAAAGTCCCCTTGTCTGTACTGTAATTTTAGGTTTCAGAAAAGCCCTGACAAAATTAGAACTTAAACCAGAGCTTCTGTGCAACTGCTCATCTTTTCTATTCATTTTATCCAACCCAATTTTGTCTTTTATTTGTTGATTAAATAAGACAGAAACAGCTGATTCTCTCCAAAGTACTGGAATACTAATTTATAAGTTATAAGGCATCAATAGTGTCCTTGGCAGCAGATTTCATTCCAAGTTCATTCTTCCTTTGAATGACATGTGGTTCCAAGGACTCATACTGATACTAAGATCACATCAAGACAATACAATTCCACCCTTATTTATTGAAAGTCTTTGGAAAATGCACAACTATTGTGTCTACCTTCATCATTTGTGCCAAGGAAATGGGTCTTGCATGAAAAGTCTGGGTAAAAGTAACAACAACAACAAAAAAAACTAAGAGTCCAGAAATCTGTACTTTAAACCTGGCTTTGCCTCACTAAGAGCAAAATTCTGGACAATAGCATTAACTTCTGTTTGTCATTATCCATGAAATGCAAACAGTAAGTCTTGTACTTATCTTGTAAGATTGTTGTGGAAAGACAGTATGCTAAAATGTTGTTATCAGAATGAACAGGATATCTTGAATAAATAACCTATATAAGTGTCTAAGTAGTTAATCTTTCTTTTGTGCCATTACCTTCTCCCTGCAGTCAGAACGAGCTCTCTTAATAAAAAATATCAATCACCTGCATAAAATCCTTCACAGGATGCCCACCCACTGCCAAAGAACCAAATCTAAATTTCCAGCATCACGTGATCTGTCCCGGTCCCATGGCCTTTCCAGCTTCTGGTCCCACCACACTTTCTCTTCAGTAATTATGTACCACATATGATGCCCCAAACACATTCAACTTTACGGCACATGGGTGGTATATCATATAGTATTTCTTCTATTGGGAATGTCCTACTCTATTCAACTCAGATTCAAAGCTACTTCCTCACTGAAACCTTCCCATATCAAGTCCCCTAACCAGGGAGGTAAAGAGTTAGTCTCCATAAGTCAAGATGCTACTACACAGATTCATAGTGAACAATAATCAATGTCCCTACTAAACTATGAGATCCTTAGGAGTAAAGAATATGTCATTTCATGGTATCTATATGTCCTGACTGACATAGAATAAGTGTGCAAAAAAAGCTGTTGGATGAATAAATCTCAACTATGTTTAAATGTAAATTACTCACACACACATATATGCATATGCCACATATAAGATATATGTTTAGAAAAAAGGCTGGAAGAAAATACAAAAGTATCAGCAATGGTGACCTCTAGCTAGTAAATGATAAATAATGTTTACTTTATTTCCTACATTTTTTATTATAGATATATTATACTTAATTTGAAGTGTTTTTTTCCTAAACCTAAAAGCAAGAATGAATGAATGAATGAATGCAACATAATGGTGGGGGCCTCACCTTACTCAACTTTCTGAAACCCTCCACCTAGCCCAATGGCCAGCACAAAAGAGGTATTCAGTAAATGTTTGCATTGAATGTATTCTGTTAAATTGAATAATTAAAATGTCAAACCATGTATTTAAAAAAATAATAATAAATAAGACTAGATGTTGCCTGACAAAAACTAAATGGCAAAAAAACATAAATTCACTTTTTATTTCTAGATCTTCTTTGCTCAGTACAGCCTTTAGGAAATATTTCTCTTACAAAATACAAAACAAAATATTTCTCTTACAAAATACAAAACAAAAATGGCCACCATCTTGAACTACTCAGTGAGCGAGGGCAAGCTACTTAATCTCTCAGGAGGGAGATGTGCCATCTTTAACACTGATGAGTTAAAATAGAAAGAAATTGTAAGAGTTTCAGCCCTTGGAGTATGGCACTTTAGATTCAGGTCAATTTCCCTTCTCCAGGAATGAGGCAGGCCACCATTTGCCAAACTACCCTGGCCCCTACCTGATGTCCATTTGGAGTACTTTAAACATTGCTGCCACGCCTAAAGACTTGGAGCTTGGGTTATTTTACATTCTCAGGTAGAGACTGTAAAACAAATCAAAGATAGTCTCCTTCAGACTAGGGGTCATGTCAGCTGGTACCTGAAGGACAAGCTGGCAAAAGCTATCAAAAACTTTATAAAAAACACATCATCTCTGGTCCACCAATTTCACATCCTGGAATGCCAACGAAGGACATGCACAAAGATTTAGCTTAAAAAAATTCACAAATTTATAATGATGAAAAATTAGAAATAACCTAATGACCACTGGGCACACTGGTAAATCCACTGGATGGAACATAATGCAGGCATTATAAATCAAGTTACAGAAATAGACTAACTGACATTGAAACATATTCACAATATACTATTGATAGGGGGGGAGTAGATTAAAAACAGTGTGTGCAGTGTGAACCCACAGTGTTAATAGACAGTGACAAATACAGATATTGATAGGAAAAAACCTCTGAAATACACAGGAAAATGTTTAACAGTGGTTATCTTTGAGTGGTAGGAAAATGAGTGGTTGTTCTTTTTTAAATTGCCTGTATTTGTTTATGTTTTTCTTTCAATGAACATATAATTAAAATAATTCTTGTATACTTAGAGGTGATTCTAAAAATAAACAACCAAACAGTAAACTGCCTTGTGTTCTGCGGGCCTTCCGAATCTGCAGGGGAGCCCTCTTACCCCTGGGCATGTTTCCTTAAGAGAAACGACCACCTCTCAGATCCTCAGTGGAAGAGTCATAGACTTCATTTCCAAGCCACTTCAGCCCGGGTGCCACCAAACGATACATCAGGATCAGCGCAAGAGTAGATTTAAAAAAAAAAAAAAAAAAAGCCATTCCAAGCCTGGGCTCCAGCCTAGAATTCAAGCCCATCATCCATCAACTGACTCTGCGGGCAAGCATCCCTTGTCACTTACCTCTCCCGAGGGCCGCGTCCCACGCGTGGCCTCCCGGTATGCGCCCACCCGCTCCCACGTGGCCACGAAGGCGTGGGTAGGGGTGAAGTGCGCTGCGGCGCGCGGAAAGCCTGCGCGCACGTAGCGGGCGGCCAGGCCCAGCACCTCCGGAGACGTGTCCTCGCGGTAGAGCACCCGGCCCCTGCCCTGGCTCGTGTCGATGTCGGCTAGGAAGGGAGCAATGGCCGGGAAGTCCGTGGGGAAACCATCGTCCACGTACTGGGTCTCCCTGGGGAAGTCCTGGGTGGAGATGATGCCATTGGTGCCCACCTGGGAGAGGAGGGGGACAAAAGGTGACGGTCGCTTACTCCACAGGAAGCCCAAGGGCGGCCACCATAGGTCCAGACTTGCGCGCCCACCCTGCTCCTCCTGGAGGGAAGGGAACCGCCGCCCTGGGCATGAAATCTCCCGCTTCCCCATCGGCGGGGAGTACGAGTCCTGCCTGGCTCGAGGACACCAGCTCAACTTCAGCTGGCGTCCGACCCGCCACTCCTACCCTGCAGCGCGAAGCAAGAGGTCCAGGAGCCCTAAGATTCGTTTGCGTATCTTCTCACTTCCCTCACAACCCTGGGGAAAACCTCCAGGTCCGGAGAGGGAAGCACCTCAGCTCTGCGGACGGGCACCACCTTCTCGCTGTCCTAACTGGAACATCCCCCGGCCGCCCTAGGACCTTTCTTTTCTGACCGGGACGCTTAGATGGCCGCGAACAGTTTCTCCCTCGAGGCAAGGACAAGCAGCGGGTCTGGCAGCGGCACCGCTGCAAAGCCAGGTCCCACCCCCAGGGTCGCTCCGGGACAGCCGGGCGTGCGGGCTCTGAGCTCGCATCCGAGGACCGGGGTACGGTGGGAGCCACACGACGCCCAGGAGGAAGCTGCGAGAAATCGGCCGACCCCCCGACCCCACCCCAGAGGAGGCCGCACTTACGTAGAGGTAGCTGAACCGGGCTTCGTAGAAGCGCAGGGGACTGGCCAGCGTCACGGCGGCTGAGCTTTCGTCGTCGCCTTCCTGCAGCAGCTGGTCCCCTCGCGCCTGCCCGTAGGGGAAGAGCTCGCCTGGATGGAGCGCGGTGGCTCCGGACAGCAGCAGCAGCAGCAGCAGCATTGGCGGCGGCGGCGGCAGCGACAGCGCCGGCCATCGGGCCGCCCGGTCCCCCCTCATGCTCGCTCGGCCCCTGGGCAGCCCCGCCGCGCCCCGCGTCCCGGCCCGGCCCGCCTGCCCACTCGCCGCGCCGCGCCCGCCTCCAACCTGGACCCCCGCGGGCGGCCGGCGGGGGCGGGCCTCCGGGCCCTCCCCGCGCGCTGGTTGGCTGCAGCCCGCGGCCGGCGGCCAATCACCGGCTCTGAGAAAGTCCGACAGCGGCCGCCACATCTGGTTCTCGTTAAAAGTTTTCTGAGGCAGCGGTCAGGGCAGCGGCCCCGCTTTTACCCCTGGCGAGGCGAGAGCCCCCGGCCGGGCTGCCCGAGCTGCCGCGTCTCCTGCGCCTCCGCTGCCCGAGACCTCCCGGGAGGGGGGGAGTCACTCCCGCTCTCCCGTCTGGGCTGCCCCGCGAGCCCGACCCCATCCCCCGCGACCAAATGGGCCTCGAGGTCCGAAGACAGCGCTGCGGGCGGGAGGTGGCCTCAGCGCTGGGGGCGGGGGGCAGCCTGGGTGTGCGGCGGGGTTACGGTTTGCATCCTGCTCTGGGATCCTGGGAACCCCTCGCCTTCCAGGCTGGGTCCTCGAGCCGAGAAGCAAGGGGACTTGGTCGCAGTCGCACTCTCCACCCAGAGACACCCCGCGGAGAAGCGCGCCTTAGTACAAAGCCAGGGAGGAGGCTCAGTCGTACGTTCCGTTCCCCTCCAGGGTGACTGGGCCACCCTGCCGACATGCTCACCAGTCCGGGTCGAGAGCGCTGTGTACCTCCCCCAGGGGAAACCGCAGCCGGGAGGAAGAACATGAAAAACAACTGTTTGGGATCAGCCCCTTTCGGGGTGTGGGGAGAGGTATCCCATTTGGGCTCTGCGCAGACAGGGGCGAGGCGCCAGGGTGGGGAGGATCCTGGGTCTCTAACCCGCTGCCTACAGGCTTCGGAGCGGCCCTTGCCAGTGGTCACGGAGGTGCTACTCGAGCTACTCCGCAGGATTGGAAACCGCACAAACCAGCTACGCGGGTGTGGGGGAACCCCATCCACCCTAAACATTCCCTCTGCGAAGCGTGAGGAGCCAGACGAGATTTTATTACCACTTTTATTATCAAGAGTTTGAAGTTTCCCAGATAGTCTGTTTTCTCTCCCCAGCCCCACATGGGGCCTTTGGAAGCACAGGTATTTAAAAAAAAAAAAAAAAAAGGAAAAAAGCAAACTCTTGGAATTGCCTGAGGGACGTTCAAAACATAGATTTCTTCTTGTGGATATTTATTCCTCTTGCATAAATCCTCTTGGGCCCATTGGGCCAAGCCCTAAAATCTTTGAAGATATCAGACTGTGAGAATCAACATAAAATGGAAAGTTGGCCCAAAGCAGTTTGCTTCCTTAGACTATGGAGAGTTGTATATTTTTGGTGTTACAAAAGGTATTTCTGCTTGCATATATATGTTCTCATTTCTTCAGGGGATGTGTATTTTCATTGTATTGAACAAATGAAGGCTCTAAGACATGAGGTGGCTTGACTTGACCATGGTCATCTAAAGTTATTCCTTAATGTGAAATCCTTCACTGGCTCTCTAGCTTTTCCAACTCTCTCAGTTGAACATAATAATAATAGCTAACATTTATTTAATGGTAATAAGCTATAGGCAGACCCTAAGATGGACCGAATGGTCCTCCTTTTCTGGTGTTCTTGCTTTGTATAAGCCCCTCCCCAGGAGCGTGGGCTAGTGACTTCTAACCCATACAATATGGTGATAGTGATGAGAAGTCACTTCAATGATTAGGCTACATCGGTCTTGCTAACAGACTCTCAATGGCTTCAATGAAGGAAGGTATTATTTTACATAGGCCAACATGGCAAAGAATTCAGGCAGCCAATAACCATCAAGCCACTGATTTTGCCAATGACCATGTAAGTGAGCTTAGAAATGGATTCTTCGCCTAAGGTGTCTTGAGATGACACCTTAGCTCTGGCTGATACTTTGATTTCAACCTTATAGGAGACTCTGAAGCAGAGGACCCCACTAAGCAGGGCACAGATTCCAGACCCACAGTAACTGCAAGAATTTAATAAATGTGTATTGTTTCAAACTTACCGTATGGGATAACTTATTAGGCAGCAATAGCTAAGTGCTACAGCTAGACACTATGCTAAGATAACTAAGACTTAAGGTGGGTAAAAAAAAATGTCTCTTATTATTATATGGCTGGTAAGTACCAGAGCTGAGACCTGAATTTGGTTCTGTGTGATTTCTAAATCTCTGCTTTTAAGCACTAATTCATATTGCCTTCTGCAAAGTAGCTCTAGCCTCTCTAACTTTAACTTTGGCCACAGCCACACTTTCAGCTGAGACTTTAGCTCTCAATCAACTTTCTGTTTTATGGTTTGGACCGTCCTCACACACATGCTAATTAGTCCCTCTACCTAAGATGCTTTTCTTAATCAATCTCATGTAGTCAAACACTCATTCATCCTTCAAGATCTAAATCAAAATTGTTCCCCATCAGAAACCACCGTCTGATTTAGAAGCCCTTTCTTCTTGTTCCATGTGCCCGGTGCTGGCCATTATCATATCTTCAATCACACATATCTCTATAATCCTTGATCATCATATGTCCCCCTAACCACCACCACCACCACCACATTTAGGGGGAAGGGACTTTGTCTTATTCATGGCCTGCCACAATGCTTGCTGAGCTCTTTGGAAGAAGCTTAAACAAATGTTTGTTGAATGAGTGAAGGCAAGCCCGCCAGCCTGAGGCTAGGATCCATGTCTGCTGGCTTAGTAAAATGTTCTTTCACCTGCACCACCTTTCCCTCAACCTGACCTGAATTTTCTAATCCTCTTTTCTAGGCTGCCTAGCAACTCACCTACCAACGCTGTCCAGTTTTTGTCATTCTTTCACTCATTTATCTCTTCAATCTCTATTTTCTGCAAGTTTACCATGACAAACATAACTCTGTAAGAAATAACAGAGTACAAGATGTGACCCATGACCTTAAGAAACTCATAATCCAGGAAAACGAAGTTTAAATATATATATACATATATATATGTAAAAGAAGCAATGCTGCAATGTAGCATAGATTTAGCAGCAAAACAGGCCCAAAAACAAAAAGGCCTTTGAACCAAGAGGATGTTACAAGTTTTGAACCTGATGCTGAGTACAAAGATGTAGATCCAATAGGGAAGAGGCTGAAATGAGCAGTCCTGGCTCCCTGACTGTATAAAATGGCCAAATTCTCCTTGAAATATGAGGCTTGGACATCTGTGCTTGAGTAGACATTCCTTTGAGCTCTTATTCTAATATTATTTTTAAAAGACTCTGGCACCAAAAGAGTGGTTTCTCCTTTAAAATGTCACTTTGTGTCTTGGGGAAAAGAAAAAATTTGTCATAACTATTTCACTGGTCAAAGTAAATACTGAAGAAATACTTCTCTTGTATTCACAGTTCCAGAGAAGAATTTCCATGACTGGCCAGACTGGCTAAAGAGGCAGAGGCCCCTTTCAGGCTGGAGGTTAGAGAGGACTTTTTATGTAGAATTTTTTAGCCCTCTTGGATTGGATCTTCAGAGATCTGAGCACTGCTTGAGAGGTACGATTATTTAGATGCAGAATTTTTATTCCAAACCAAGGATAGTTCTAGACGCCTTGCCAGTGGACCTCAACAAGACTCTTCACAGTTGTATTCTTTGTGTGGTTATATTTCTATAATAAATATCACAACTTCCAGAATAATGATAGTTCTTGTTATTTTAATCAAAAACATGAAAATACATTTGCTCCACAGTGTGACAAATAAATGTTGATATTCAAGAGCAAGTTCTCCGTATAGCACTAACTGATGTGTGTTCATGTTTGTACTGGAGGTGTGCTTGGCAGGAAGTGTCTTGGTTCTTATTGCACACAGTAATTCTTTGAATACATTTACTACCCTTTCAGTGGTAGGTGTGCGAGCATGGAGAAAAAATAGTTGTTCCAATTAGCATGTCTCCACAGACTTGGGCTAAACTGAAGCTAGGTTAGGTGGATGAAGAACCACGTATTCCTCAGAAATTCTCTAATTGTGTTGCAAGCCCTAAGCCTTCACTTGAGGTTTTTAATTTATATCCAATTTAATTTATATTTACTCCCTACTGAACATCCCTTTGGAATGACACCACAAATCCACATCTAGAAGAACTAGATCCACTACTCAGAACTTAGAGTTTTCAGTTTCATTTAATGGCAACAAGATCCACTACTTCTTTATTGCTAACCTACTTAACGCCTATTCTCAACCTTCTACCTTGCACAAATCTTCTATACAGGAAAGATGATTGCTTTCTCAGCTTCTTTTGCAGCTGCAGATGGCCATCTCGACTATAGTCCTTACCTAACCACCATTAGTCTGTTGAAAAGTTGGTGTTTCTGGGAATGCTTTGACATTGATGATTAAAGAGAATCATTGCATCTTTCCCTATCCTTGCTACCTTAAACATGGATGTGATGGTTTGAGCTCAGACACCTATCTTCTGACAGTGAGGTGACAACTGTGAGAACAAAAGCATGGCAAAACAAAATAAAAAAAAAAAAACACAACAAAAAACAGAGAGGAGATGAGTGTCTGAGCCACCAAGTAATAGCCTACCTCAAGACTTCTTGTCATGTGAGAAAACAAACCCCTCTTGGCTTAAGCCCTCTTACATGCAACAGTACCAAATCCTAACTGATACTTTGCTAAATCCTTTCTTAACATGTATCTAACACAAATGTGACCAGTGCATGTTCCTGTCTAGGATGCTTTGGTGGATCTCCTTCACCTTTAGGGTGAAATTTATTCTGACCAGCAGGGCTATGAAGGCCTTTGTGGCTTGGTTTCTGTCTGTCATCTCCTGTCCTTTCCTTTTCACACCTTTAGCAGCACCGAACTGTTCATAGTTCCCCATTTACATAAGAAGCTTGACTCCAGTGTTCCTCTGTTTCTGCTGTTCGCTGCCTGGAAAACCCTGCCCATCTTCTAATGACGTCTCCTCTTCAGTACTCAGTCCAGACGGCACGTCACATTGGCAGCCTCCTTGAGTTCCGGCAGAGAACCTCCCCTCTGAACAGCTATAACACCTAGGCACACCCGTCTTAACTCCTCACCCAAAATGCTGACATGATCTATTTCTGTGTGTCCCTTCAACTGGTTAAAAGGGTTAGTTTCTATGTAATGGCATACCTTTGTTTCCTTTTTCCTTATCTACTCAGTATCTCTTTCAGATTGTTTTTACCCCAAGCCCAAGAGTAAGAAGACAGACCTTCATAGTTCCACATGGTCACTAGAATGTGAGCCAACCCTTGAGGGCAGAACCTTGTCTTTTTCAATCTAAATTTCATGGGTCTAGCACAATACCTGGTACATCTTTCTGGGCTAATAAACCATTGCTTATTGGAACTGGGAAAAGTATTGTAAAGGATTCTTCATAGCTCCTGTACTTTTTCCTGAATAATCCATTCCTTGCTTTTTCACCTATTTGTTGTATTCTGAATTGTTGCTGGAAAAATAGAAATTAAAAGGTGTGGCTTTTGTTGGTAGGCAAAATACCTTCCTGCTAATTATATTTGAAGGAGTTATTGCTAATGGTATTATTTTCCTCTAGAAAGAATGATGTGGAAAGCCCAGTCTCCCTCTCTCTTCTTCTTCTTCTGCTGCTGCTGCTGCTGTTTCTTCTTCTTCTTCTTCTTCTTCTTCTTCTTCTTCTTCTTCTTCTTCTTCTGCTTCTTCTTCCTCCTCCTCCTCCTCCTCTTCTTCTTCTTCTTCTTCTTCTTCTTCTTCTTCTTCCTCCTCCTCCTCCTCCTCCTCCTCCTCCTCCTCCTCCTCCTCTTCCTCTTCCTCTTCTTCTTCCTCCTCCTCCTCCTCCTCCTCCTCTTCCTCTTCCTCTTCCTCTTCTTTCTTCTTCTTCTTCTTCTTCTTCTTCTTCTTCTTCTTCTTCTTCTTCTTCTTCTTCTTTCTTTACTCCTGCAAGCACAGGCTGAACCACAAAAGTTACTACTTACTTATATAACATCAGTATCCATCTTCGGCACAGACCTCTCTCCACCCAGACTCTACGTTTTTCAAAGGTCCTACTTTTCACTTTCTGTAAGACTCATACAGCTATCTAACACAATGTTGAATAAATAAAGGCTGGTTAACTTCTAATGAACTGAGTGACTGCCCGAGAATGACCTCAGTGTATGCTGTCTCCATTGGGTAGTGGCTGTGGCTATGTTTCCAAAGGCTGTTGTACTTGGCTTCATTGGTGCTTTTTTCCTAGACATCCTGTACTCCTTACCAAATTGAGTCACCTGGTTTCTGTTGCATGTGACCTGTTGGCCACTGTCACTTCCTCTAGAAGTTAGTGTATGAGTCAGAATAATGCTAATAAAGCCAATAATAATAATAGCAAGACTTAATTGAACTTTATAATGTACCAGGTTCTAGTTAAGAACTGTATGTGCATTTATTTCATTAATCCATTGAACATATACAGGTTATAGATAAAGAAATTGAGCTGAGAGAGATAAAGCAACTTGATCGGGAACCCAGACAATCTGACTCCAGGACCTGAGCTTTAACCTCCAAAAACTGTGGATCTGATTCCTTAGTGTGTCAGTCACATTGCTCAGTAACATGGTCATAGATCATACCCCTAATTCCGCAAGTCTAATAAAGGTAATTAGTTCTAATAGTCCCTATCATTCATAAAGTGTGTTATCTTTATTGAGCACCATTTCATGCATGCTTAGAGAATTATAAATATCTAAACTTGGTAGAGAAAACATGACCCTTAAGACATTCATAATCTAGATTTGGACATAATAATAGCTATAATTTACTGAGCTTTTATTATGCAATAGACAGTGCAATATATTATTTGCAATATCTGCAACAACACTACAAGATAAAGAAAACGAGATTCTGAGAATTTAACTGACATGCTCAGACTATAACAGCTATTAGTAGCTGAGCTAGGATCTGATGGCCCTAAGGGACACATCAAACATTAACAAAATTGTACTTTGTGCGTCTGGTGCCAGGAGGCTGGTCTATAAGCCCTCCAGAATGACTGTGAGCACCAAAATGAGCCAGAAGTCCTGCAAGTATGAACATCAGAAATAACAACAAATGAATGAAGAAAAGATAGAAATGTGAAGGCTACAAAATCTCCTCAGTCTCTGATTCTATTAATACATGGATATCCCTAAGCAGTAGAATATCCATATCAGACACTACTCATGCTTGTTCATATTGTAATACTGCTACCAAGATTATCATTGATAAAAACAAGCTCTCCAATTCTATATGATATAAAGTGGGCTATGGGGCTATGTCTCATGACTGTCTTTTTTTTCTTTACCAGGGACATGTAACCTGATAAAGATACTCCATGAACTTGCTAGGATGCATTTCCACTGCCAAAATAAAGAGGAAAAGGAACTCCCTCCTCCACACTGATGGAATGGTTTTATTAGCAAAAAGCTGGAACAGATCTCAAAAACAGCTTCATCTCCAAAAAGTACCTTACTGAGTTAAAATTTAATTTCATGCTCCCAAATTTTATAGAAGGTATTTATGAGAAAGGCAACTTGATATACATTTCAATATCTTTCCATAAAACTATATTCAAAGATATTGTCCATTTTAATGAGTTTTCTCATATAAGGCTGCAAGAAAAATGCCTCCTACACTTCGGGGCCAGGAATAAGTGTCTCCCAACCTGGGTGTCTTTTTAAGTGAACATTCAGAAACTGTACAACTCCATGGAGATCACTTGGTTCCAGCCACAGAAGCCAAGAGTTAAATCCAGAGCTTATTTCATTTTTGAAAAGCATTTTAGATATCAATTCTTCAAGTTCATATGCTGAACACTGAATGTGTCATTTTTCACACCAACCCAGCTTTCCTCCTGCCTTCCATTGCTGTGAATTACACCACCACTTCCCCAGACACTCAAGCTGGGAGCCTCAGTCACCTCTATTTGACCTCCCACTTTCCCATCTCTTTGACATTCAATTACTGGACAAATGCCATAGACCATAAATTCACAGAGATCAAGATTTTGTCTATTTTACTCACTGATGTGTTCCCACCCCCTAGTGTAATACCAGACACATGGTAAATGTTCAATAAGTATTTATTGAACAAGTAAAGTTCAAAAGATTTAAGTCCTTATCTCCTACTCCTTTAGTCTTTTGGCTCCTTCCCATCCTCCCTGCCATCGCTCAAGTACAGACTCTTACCACCTTCCTTGTCATTAAATAACACTCTAATCTGTCCTGACTTCAGTCCATATGTTCCAGTCTATCAGAGTTCAAACGCTGTTAAGTAAGCTTTCTACAATATCTAAATATGTCCCTTCCTTGCTCAAAGGTGCCCTTGACTTTGCATTCAAGATGAGTGTTTGATATTATTCTTAAGTCTGCTTCCAATAATAACTCTGTGGTATGAGTAAAGAGAAGTAGGATCAGAAGCCAGACCACGGCAGCTGTGAAGAAAGACACCGATTAGAACTAAGGACAGGAGCAGAACAGAGACAAACAGTCTATGTGCCTTTCAGGTTGTGGGACTGAAAAAGGTTATGTACATGAAAGCAGGTTAAAATGGTAGAGCACCACAGACAGGCACATTTTGTTTGTCAGTAATAGGTGTTCATGAAGATAACCCTGAGTCATCAACAACAACAACAACAACAACAACAAAAAGTATGAAATATTTTAGCATGTCACAGAAATGAATATCTCATTTTAGAAAAACTTCCCTCATAGGTTTTCTTCATAATCTTACTAGCTCACAATAATCCTTACATTTGCAGAAGAGTTACTGGTTTATGGTGCAGGATTTTACATGCATGATCTCATGTAGCTCATTCCAACATCCCTGGAAGATAAGCATTAGTATCCTCACGGAGAGACCAAAGCTCAGAGAGGGGTGATGTGCCCAAAGTCACCCAGCTGGTAAGTGGCAGTGTGTGCTTAATGTAATTTGCACTGTGGGATTTGTATGTAAGTACATTCTTTATCTCCGTATTATCTTGAACTAAAACCCTAGACTCTGGATGACAAGTCTGGTGCCTTAGTCACTCCACCACAGCTGTTCCTTCCCTCCACCACCATCCATTGTTCTATGCAGCTCTGGAGCATATCATTCACTCTGTACTATATGTGGTAGGAGCAGCAGCAGTAGTAGGAATAGTAATATATTATAATTAACAAATGTTTCATGATCATGCATTATTTTATATAATCCTCATAGCAACTCTTTGAGGTGAATAATATTATCTCTTTTTACATTTGACGAACTGAGGTCCAGAGAAAGAAATTCAGCTAATGATATATAGCTACCAAGTAGTAAGACTAAAATTTGAAAATGGCAGGCTGACTCAAAAACCTGAGTATTTAACATCATTATGCCATACTCCCTCAAACTTTAGAAACATCTCTATATTTCAAAATTGTCCTCCTTTAATAATATTATTGTCCCCTTGCCACTTCTTTAATTTTCATTCTGTATATTGATTGAGCAGTATACTGATAAACAAGGCAGTTTAATGATTCGAGAAGAATCCTGAGCATTATGCATCCTTGAGCTCATTACTGATTTAATCTAGTTGGGTTTCATACATTTCCTCCCCACTTTATTTCATAGACTCATGGCCTTTTAAAACTGGAAGCGGCCTGAGAAATTTTGTAATCTAATCCCCTGGTTTTAGTGTGACAAATCCTGATTCAGAAAGATTCAGTCATACACTTAAGTATTAGAGCACCAGTAGGAACAGAATCAAGTCTCCAAGTTCCCAGGTGAGTGATCATAGAGCCAAAATTCCAGCCTTTCCAAATCACGTCATGCCAGGGATACACAAAGATGGTGAGAAGCACTCTCTCTCAGATCTTTTCAAAGCACTAGTGATGTTCTCTTTCCTGAGCTTTCTGGCTGACATCTCTTCAAAGACAAAGGATATAGAAAGGGTTTAACAGACCCTTGTGCATTTGACTTAGATGTGGCAGCATTAACTTGATATTTGGGTTGAAAAGACCTCTTTTCAGCTCCTACTGGAAATAATCTGGTAGCCACAGTAAACAGAATAACAGGTAGAATCAAATAAACAGAGTGCTAGCTCCTGGATGTTATCTTCTGAAGGGAAGGTGGGACGGGGTGCACCTGGAAGGTGTTCTGCTACAAGAAGGGAAATAAAATGATAGGCAATTGGGGGAACTTCCTTCATTTTAAAATCTCACATATGCTGTTATGCTGTTATGTGAAGTGGTGACTTCATTAAGGACATCTGGTACATCATAACCATTATTTAGGGTTCCACTTTAAATGCTTGTTTACACAGGACAAACTGTGTCAGCCTCTTCTATTTACAAACCCAGATTTGTCAACCCTGACTCACTAATCACCCATGTGTTTGGGTAGGCCTCATTTCTAGGCTGAGCTATAAAATGGATATGACCAAGAAAAACTCCATCTTCTGGCCTCCCACTAGCATACTTTGCGGTGTTGTTTTCTCTTCCTCCTCCTTCTTTTTCCTCTTTTTTTTTTTTCTTTCTTATTACCCATCCATAAGACAAGCTAACTGCTAGAGAGATTATTTTCATACTGCCTACCTAAGCATTACATTTTACCTTTGGAGCCCAAGCAGATATGTACAGTTAGAGTCCACAAAGCTGTCAGAGGAGAGTGGACCTTGCTTGCTCTGGCCTTAAAGGCCCTTCTTTATTCATGGTTTAATAAAAGGAAGAGGAGCATAGGAATTTAAAACAACTGTGATCAAATAATCTTTTACATCTGATGAATTGATGAATAAGGAAAGGCATCCTTCAGGTGTGAAGGGGGAACTGCCTGCTATAAAAGCCTGGATGGACATCATCCACAATCTATATAGTCCACTCAGAAGTAAAAGAGTGTTGACCTACGCTTCATGCAGTTTGCACTTACAAAGCGAGTTTGCAAACTCTGGCTCTGGATTCCCAATCTTTCATCAAGTAACTAGGTTATCATAATTAATTTACACTTGGCAACCAGCTCTGTCAACTTGAAAGCAGTTTCTTTCTCTTAATTTGATTTATAGGATAAATTGATACTTGTAGAGAGATTTTATTTTAATAAAACATTAATTAGATCTTTTTTCCAATAATAATTTTTAAAGTTATTTCAAAATTTACATACAATAAAGTGTACTTTTTTGGTGTATAGTTCTACACATTTTGACAAATGCTTGGAGTCATATAATCACCACCACAGTCAAAATAAGGAGTTCTGTCACCCTAAAACATTGCTTAGTGCTCCCACTTTCTTCACCCTTCCCCTAACCCCCAGAACTACTAATCTGTTCTCCAACTCTATAGTTGTACCTTTTCCAGAATGTCATATAAACAGCAATGGGTTGAACTTCTTTCACTTAGCATAATGCATCTGAGATTTATCTATGTTGTTAAATGCATTAATAGTTTGTTCTTTTACTGCCAAGTAGTAGTTCATGTTATGGCTGTACCACTCACCAGTTGAAGAACATTGAGCTGTTTCCAGATGTTGATGATTATAAATAAGGCAGATATGAACATTCGTGTACAGGTGTCTGTGAAAATAAATTTTTCTTTCTCCTGTCCTAAGAGTGGAATTGTTGGGTCATATGCTAAGTGTATGTTTAGCTTTATGAGACACTGCCAAGCTGTTTTCCCTAGTGACTGTACCATTTTACATTCCCATCAACAATGTATAAAAATCTGGGTTTTCTGCATCCTCTACAGCATTTGATGTGGTTTCAATTTATATTTCTCTATTAATGATGTTGAACATTTTTCATATGCTTGTTTGCCATTTCTCTCTATATATTTTTAAAATAGTCTTTATATGATTTCAAACATGATACATGATTGTTATTAAAGAATTAAAATGTTATAGAAATGTTATGTTGAACACAAAATTTATCTTTAATAATTTTACTTATAGTTACTGTTAATAGCTTAGTGTATGTTCCTCCATATATGTCCCATGTATATGTCTATATACATATTTATATATTTATATAAGTGCAAAACATAGTGGCATTTTATACATACTATCCCAAAACTTACTTTTATCACTTAACAATAATCTTGGATAGCCTTCCACACTGTGTAGTTTATTCAATTATCTATTGTACTATATTTTTAATAAAACAGAAAATTTGTTTTTCAGGCATAAAAATTACATTTTGGGAATTCCATATGTTTCAACATAATAGCAATTGTATCTGAGTAAAATTGTACAAACTTTGATGAAATTATACATTGCACACTCCCCAGCTTTGAACTGAGAATTATGTTGCAGCAATCAGGACTATTTTAGAAAAATATATGACCACTTGAATTATGTGGAAATATCAAACAAGGTCCAGTTAATTTCATGTTTATTTCTTAAGAAACTTGGCATGCGGGTAGCTGCTATATCATAAGGAATATCAAGACTACAAAGACATTCAACACACTGATTTATGGAAAAACCAGGTTTTTCCATAATACATGCAAACTGAATCTGTACATACTATTAATTATTTCATTTCAAGGCAATTCCTTTCTGTATCATCACTCACATTAACTTATAATATTTTCATGGGAGTTAAATTACTAACAGTGTCCTTTCACTGATGATCTCATAGAGAATAGATCCGCTGTCAAGGGAATGTAAATGACTTATTTCTTGTGACTTAACCTTAAATACTTATGCTTGCTTAAATTTAGGGAAATAAATGGAAAATGCTGACATGTGGTCATTCTTAAATAAAAAAATTCTTTTGGACTTTTTGGTCACAAATAGGAATATTTGATCCTAGAAGGCTACACAGAAGGCTACACAAAGGAAATATCAGAGACCTTAGTGGGTATTTCCTCTCTCTCTCTTAAGAGTATTTAATCTTTTGGTTTTCTAAGCAAATCTCTTGCAGCTGCTTAGTTCTCTGTTCGTGCCAAGGACCCTTTGTTTATACTAACTGCACCCAAAGAATTCTTCTTACACAAGTTGTACTACTTAAGCTCTTTTGCAAGTCTCAGACTTTATCAGATCCATGGGGAAACAGCCCTACTTTCCTTTCTCAACATTCCTTCTGGTCAAAGGAGAATGTAGAGGATTTAATTCCTTAAGCATCAAGTCTTAACTTAATACTGCTTGTAATTTGCATGTATGAGAAAATTTTCACAAGCATGTGGTTAGATACACCTACCATTTCCATGCAAAGTGAGTTTAGAGAGACGGCCCTAAGAAGGGACCTGGAATAAGTTTAGTCCATCTGGATTGAGGTGGTTTTCTATCCTGACCAGCAAGAACCAAAAAGTCTAAGAAAGCAAATAAAAACGACTGGACCAAAGTCCCCGGGAGGAGACCAGTTCCAAATATTCATTCATAAGTTCACAACTTTTTAACTTTTTAGTTCCATAAAAAATACTTATTTTTGGACATATTTTTAAAGCCCTTGAAAATTAAAAAATTAGGTATCTTTTTTTTTTATCAGCAAACCTCAAATTATACAGTAATTGAGCTAATTCTCTACTTTTAATATTTCAAGGCTGTACACAAAAATAAGTTTCTTTTCTTCAGCTATGTCTGTTCAATCCCAAAAGTTAATATTATGTAAACATTTAGATCATAAATATCATTCAGTTAAATGGTCTCAGTCAATTCCCCATTTTAGAGATGAGAGAGTTGAAGCTAAGAATGGTCAAGGGACAGGTTCAAGGTCATTTAGCTATCCACTGGCTGAGGGTCCACTCAATCCAGACCCTTCAATTTCTCCCCATTCTTTTCACTGTACCACAATTGCTTTTCCCAGATTATCCAGATTTTAAAAACGAAAAAAATCACAGCTAATCATTCTGATGTTTTTTATTATCCAGATAGAAGAGACTGATACCTCTCTCTTTTTTTCCCTCCAACATTCTATAGATAAAACTTCACCTAGATCCAGTCTTACTTGGCTAACGTTATTTCTCTCCAGTGTCTTATTTCCCAATTCCTCTGAAAAGTTCATCATCTACAGAATTCACAGATTCAGGTCTCATCTTACTATCGCCACATCTGACTCACTTGTGAGCAGTGTGATTTTCACCAAATGACATAAACTCTCTGAGTCTCTCATTCCTCATTTTGTGAAATAAGGAAAACAAAAGCAGTTCCCTCAAAATGGCTGTATGGAAAATCAGTTGAGAAAATGTATGTGAAGCCTTTAGGTTGTGCCCGGCCAGGTCAAGTATTCAGTAGCAGGATTCCAAGAAGGACCCCTACAAGAATAAGTATAGTGGAATACAGAGTAGAAAGACTGTGGACCTTGCTACTAAGTGGTGAGTGACCAAGTTAGCTCCAGGCCCCCCAACATATTTAATGGCAACATAATATATACTAGGTAAGCTGTGATGTGCTGGAGGTGGCTAATATCACCAAGACTGGATTTTGTGTGTTTCTTCCCAACTCTGTTTTCAGTGGAATAAAGTTGGTAGCTTGAAATCAGCCATAATGGAAATATTTACACTACAGGAAATTGGCAAAAACTATAAAGCAGAATTCCCGTCCCCCATCAGAGAGCTGGTTATTGAACATTCACCAGCACACCACTGCAGAGACAAAACTTTGAGGTCAAACAAATTCAGGTTTGGAGTCTCAGGTTCCTCACCTTTAAGATGGGAATAACAGTGCATAATTTAAAGACTGTTGAAAAGATTAAGTGAGATAAGGTATATAAAACACTTAGAATAAGACGTAACATCAAATAATAACTGAGAGTGGTTGTTGCTGTTATTGTAAAAAGTCTGAAGTACTTTAAAACTCAGCTAGATCCTATATATTTCACTTATTTTGCATGATACTTAATAAAGACATGAATGTAATTTTAGAGTGAACTTGTCAGTCTAGATTAGGAAAAAATTTGTTTCATGGAAAAATTTCTATTTATGTTCTTTTATTGTTTCTGTTTCAGAAATATTTAAACAAATTTGAACATCTAAACAAAGATGGTTTTAAAGCCAAAAATCTAAGTGCTCTGTGTTTCCTCTTAGCATTTTTCAATAATGTTGGGCCCAAAACCAGAACACATTACAACCTTTATGAACCTACCCTACTCTGTCTCCACAGCGGGCCTCCCCCAGAGAAAAGAATTTGGTACAATGCCAAAAAGAGAAATCTTCCTCTTTAGAATATTTTAGACTTTCATTCCTTTTGTTGAAGAAGAAGAAGAAGAAGAAGAAGAAGAAGAAGAAGAAGAAGAAGAAGAGGAAGAGGAAGAGGAAGAGGAAGAGGAAGAGGAAGAGGAAGAGGAAGAGGAAGAGGAAGAGGAGGAGGAGGAGGAGGAGGAGGAGGAGGAGGAGGAGGAGGAGGAGGAGCAGCCTTAGCTTAAAAACTTGGTATGTAACAGGCTTCAAAATATCCAAATACCCAGAACCTAGAGAAAGAAATGTTCAAAATATAAAAATCTGTAGTTTGGAGGCACGTGGATAAAGCACTTGGGCCTGAGGTCCCGTTTGCCATACTGTGAGAATAGCCCAGAGAACCACAGGGCTGGATTCCCCGGTTCCCTCCCAAGACTTGCCTTTAGTTCTCTCATCATTGAGGGAGTAGGTGCTCACCCTCCTATTGATGCCCGTGGCAGAGGCCCATTGCAGTAGCTCAGGGAAGTCCAATTGGGCAGTTGGATGAAGGACCATCCAGTCATTTTCACTCTGTTGCCAGGGTATGCAAGGGTGGAGCAGGAAAAGGAGAGCACAGACATGACTTAAGGGCACTGGTGGAACCCCAGAAGACACACCCTATAGGCTGGCGAAGGAAGGATGTGAAAAAATGGCTCCTTGCAAGTTCCAGTGCTCTGAGGAAGTTCTGTCACTTCCCCTTTATCTCCACCATCCACCTCCTCCTTTTGCTGGAGGGACTGCCAGGAGCACATGATGCATTTATGCACCCTATAGCAGGGTAAAATCAAGATTGTATATGGACAACAGCCTCTTGATTCTTATACAGAATTTTCCTGGCATGACTGTACTATGAGCTGTACCACTACTGCCCCACTATTGTGTAATCTGAAAGACGAGCAGGACCTTAGAATTGCAGCCTGTTCCACTGACAGAACTCCAAGAGGTAAAAATCTTTTTTCTGGGGTTGCATGGCTCATTAACTGCCTGTGAATCTAGAGCTCAGATTTTTTACTTCCCTCCAAGTGCAATTTTTTCAGTCCACACAGTGACTGCAACTTTTCACTTCCAAGACCTTAAACTTCAAATCTCCTTCTCTGAACTGACTTTCAGAATTCTATTTCTCCTGGCTAAGCTTGAACCAAATTCCCAAACAGTGTTTTCCCTCCCATTCCATTTTCTGTGAAAACCAACTTCCTTCTGAATTCACTCCCTGTGCAGAGGCTGGACCCCAGGGTCTGGCTCCAGGTCTCCCAGTGTAATCAGTCTTATTTGAGTCTCTCCAACTCTTGACTTCCCACTCACAATCTCAGGCTAGTATGACCTTAGCTGGATCCTAATTGCAACTGGGAATCCTCTTTGTGCTCTCATTCAACATTCACCACTGAGGCCGGGTTAGGCTGTTCCCACTCAACTAGTCCTCTTCATGGTTCTCTTTCCCCACCCCCACACTTCGCTGAAAGCCTGGAGAAGTCCTGAATTGCAGCATATTAAGAATGAGTGGATTCATTAAAGATTATGTCATTCAATGCTCTCAATCTACAAAAAAGGAATCAAGATCACCAACATTCAGAAATAATAAGTATTTAAGGTACTTGGTCTACACCTTTCCTCCAGGCAGGTAAAATGTCGTGTTCCTGTTAGAGATGAGACACTAGAGATTCAGAGAATAATGTGATTTGTTTGACATCATAGAGCCAGCCAGACAGGTTTTAGAACAATGCCCTCTTCCTCTTGACTCCCTACTTTCAAATTGTTTTCTAACCGTATATCCACTTCACCACTTTAAAATATCTCTGTCACTTTCACCCAACAAGTGTCAACTGGGCATCTACTATAGTCAGCATATAAAAATTTCAAGAGCTAAAAAGATGAACAGAACACACCCATCCTCTTAATTCTACATCTCTTTCTAGAAGAACTCAGAGTTTAGTCTATCCTATTTTAAATAAGGCAGTTTTTTCATCCTCCCAAATTATATTTTTTATTTATTAAAGGTACTAAATGCATTTATTAAATAAATATTTCCTCTAAACTCTCAACTTTCATCATTATTAATTATGAGCCTGGGCATCTCAATCCCATATTTTCTACAAGAAGCTAGCTTTTCTGCTGGCTTAACCTGAGCTCCCCAGCAATCAGAGCCTAAAGCTTCTTTATATGTTGCTATTTTCTTAGGGAGTGCAATCTCAGGTGGCAGGCATGAGAGATAAGGAAAGTGAAACAAGGAAGGAAGGAGAGCCAATATAAGGATACTTGATAGAGTTTTCTGCCATTAAATTCATCTGCTGCTTTATCTTATTGGCACTGTCCTTTAAAAAGCCATGCTATAAACTGTGTCTGAGGCAGAGATAAAGGAGGAAAAATTTTTCCACCAGTTCTCTTCTTATATTGGGCAAAAGCTTGCATGTGCATGTGCGAATACAAATGGGGATCCGTCCCACACCAGGGAATTTATGCGGCTGGAATTAAGAGGGCTACAGCATGCAGAGAAGGTGAGGCCCTGACAGAGGGTGCCTGCACAAAGTTTGTCTGATTCCCACAGCAGGGCTGGAATAAAACCAGATGAGGCCTGATGCAGGTTTCTGATGCAACTACTATTGACATCTATATTGCTCTCCATTTCCTTATAATCATAGGAATGACAAAAGTTGTTTGTAGTTGTTATTGGCCTTTCTTTGGCCATGGTTCTATGGTCATGAGCTTGAAAGGGCTAAGCTGAATGAGCTTGATACTGAGCTTCTAGGTGATCATACTCATGAAACCCATATCTTAATAGCTCCTGAGGGTCAGGGTTAATAGGACTAATCTTCTAATTTATCAGATAACCATTTATAGCACTGCAGAAGAGAGATGTCCTATGTCTCCTTCTTTTGAACTTTAATTTAAATGCCTTCTTTTAAGAACTGAAACACATATTCTCTATACAAAGGATAAGATTTTACTGCAATATACTAGGAGTGGTCTTTGTAACCCCTTAGACTTGCTAATAATTTTTTGCTAGAAAGCATGACTTAAGAATGAATCTTAGACTGCTCAAGATGGTGAAGTAGGTAAATACTGTCCTCGCCTCCTCCCATGACCACATCCAAATTACAATTAACTTATAGAAAAATCACCCATGAGAATGAGCTGAACAAAATTTCTATAACTGAAGATATAAAGAATAAATCATGTCAAGACTGGTAGGAAGGGCTGAGATGCAACACAGGCTTGTCCCATACTCGCCTGTGGTGGTTAAGAATCAGAAAGGACATCTCCCTGCAGAGGCTCCTGCTGAAAAGCAAGGGGTCTCAACCCACACTGGGCTCCCTGGCCTGGAGCACCAGTGCTGGGAAGAGGAATCCTCACAATATCTAGCCATGAAGATCAGCAGGATTTCAGTTCCCACAAGATGAAGAGCTGCTGGAGACGTAGGCATTCTCTTAAAGGGCCCAAGCACAGACTCACTTGCTGACACTCACTGTAAACTCCAAGGGACAGCACCAGGGACATATGGGGAGGAACTAAATTGTCAGGCTTCAGGACAAAGGCTGAATGAAAGAGTAGCTTTCTCAGAACTAAAGTGCTGGCAAATGTCACTGTTTCTTTGTTGAGCCTTCCTTCTACTGCACCTTCAGGTGCAGGCAGGCACAAAATCTGAGTTTCTATTAATCTGGATAACATTCTTCTCACCCCACCCTAGCGATTCCCTGAGACCCTGCCCCACCCACCTCATGCGCCACTTAAACCTCTTTCAGGTCCATTCCTCATAAGCCACTGGCTCTGCCTGCACTGTGGACTTTCCTAAAATCTCTCAAAGGTCCACAAACCCCAAACAAGCAGCAGCTGGCCTTCGCATATCCTGTACCTCTTGCTAAGTGACCTCATGCCTGGCATAAATGGCAGTTGGCCTTGGTTCACAGCATAACCACTATCAGGTGCCTCCAAGCCCAGCACAGGCAGCTACCAACCACAGATCACTTCACAGTTCCTACCAGGTGGTCCTGGGCCATACACAGGCAGTGGCTGAACTTGGCCTACACTGGAGCCCCTCCCAAGAGGCCCCAGAACCAATACACCTGGTGGCTGACTTCAGGCCACACCAGACCATCACCTGATTAACACCACAAATGACACACCCCAAAAATGAACTAAACAGGTACCAGAGCCTCACTAAAGTGAATTCTGCTCTTGTGAGGTCAGCACCTGCACAACACCTCATTAGCCATAGTGATGGCAAGTCCTCACAACCTGTCAGGGGAGGGTCAGTCCCATCCACTGACATGCCAAGAGCAATCAAGGCTCAACTACACCAGAAGAACACATACAACCCACATAAAGGACACCCTGGAGCACCTGGCTCAGGTGACTAGGGAGACTGGGCCACTAGACCCCATAGGACACCTACTATATAAGGCCACTCTGCCAAGAATGGGAGACAGCAGATCGACCTAATACATACAAACAAACACAGAGAGGCAGCCAAAATGAGGAGACATAGAAACATGTCCTAAATTAAAGAACAGGATGAAACTCCAGAAAAAAAAAAAACTAAACAAAATGAGGTAAACAATCTACCTGGTACAGAATTCAAAATACTGGTTCTAAGGATGCTCAATGAACTCAGGAGAAGAATAGATGATCTCAGCAAGAACTTCAACGAAGTGATAGGACACATTAAAAAGGAGGTAGAAAACATTAAAAAAGAACCAGTCAAAAATAAAGAGTACAATAATTAAAATGAAGAATACATTAGATGAAATTAACAATAGATTTGATAAAGCAGAGGGCTGAATCAGTGATTTGGAAGACAAAGTAGCTGAAAATACCCAACTAAAATGAGACTAGTTTACGGGACCTCTGGGACAACATCAAATGTAACAATATTTACATCATAAGGGTAACAGAAGGGGAAGAGAGAAAGGGATTAAAAACTTATTTGAAGAAATAATGACTGAGAACTTCCCTAACCTGGTGAGAGATATAGACATATGAGTCCAGGAAGTGCAGATTCCCAAACAAGATGAACCCAAAGAGGCCCACACCAAAACACATCATAATTGAAATGCCAAAGGTTAAAGACAAAGAAAGAATCTTAAAACCAGCAAGAAAAAAGCAGTTAGTTATGTACAGGCAGCTCCCACAGGACTGTCAGCTGATTTCTCAATAGAAACTTTGCAAGCCAGAAGGGATTGGCATGAAACTTTCAAAGCAATGAAAGGCAAGGATTTACCATCAAGATTACTCTACCATTGAGAATCGAAGGAGAGATAAAATGCTTCCCAGACACAAAAATCTTTAAGGAGTTTATTACCACCAAACCAATGTTATGGGAAATGTTAGATTTCTTTAAGAAGAATAAGAAAAAAAATTTTAAATATGAATAAGAAAATATTGCAAAGAAAAAAATTCTCACCAATAAAGGCAAGCACACATTAAATCTAGTACAAAGGTTAAAAGGCAAAAGTAGGAAGCTCATGTGTAATTATAACAGTAAATTAATGAATACACACACACACACACAGGAAGTAAAAAATAATTACAAAAACATAAACATGATGGGGGTGAGTAGAAATGGTAGTGATCTTAGTATGTAAATTTAAGCAACCACCAAGTTAAAATAGACTGCTATAAACATAGCTTGGTATATATGAAGCACATGGTAACCATGCATTAAAAACCTACAGAAGATATACCAGAGATAAAGAGAAAAGCATTCAAACACAGCACTATGGAAAACATCAACATGCAAGAGAATAAGAGAATAAGAAAGAAACAAAGAACTACAAAGCCAATCAGAAAACAGTTAATAAAATGGCAAGAACTACATGCCAATCAATAATTACTTTAAATGTAAATGAATTAAATGCTCTAATCGAAGACAAAAGGATAAAAAAGAAGTGGTATATATGTACAATAGAATATTACTCGGCCATAAAAAAATGAAATCTTAACATTTGTGACAACATGGATGGACCTAGAGGATGTTATGCTAAGTGAAATAAGTCGGACAGAGAAAGACAATTATTATATGATTTTACTTATATGTGGAATCTAAAAAACAAGATAAATGAACAAGCAAAACAGAAACAAATGAATAGATACAGAGAACAAACTGATGGTTACCAGATTGGAGGAGTATTGTGGGGCTGGGTGTAAAAGGTGAAGGGATTAAGAGGTACAAATTGGCAGTTACAAAACAGTCACAGGGATGTACAGTGCAGTAGGGAATATAGTCAACACTATTGTAATAACTGTGTGTGGTGCCAGGTGGGTACTAGACTTATCAGTGGGATCTCTTCGTAAGTTATATAAATGTCTAACCACTATGCTATGCACCTAAAACTAATTAAAGTAATATCAAATGTCAACTATAATTAAAAAATAAAAATAATTAAAATAAAGAAAGAATCAATAAAAATAATTAACTTTGGCATATGTTTCCAATATTTAATCAGATTAGATCCATAATTCTACATGACAGATGTGATTCTTCTCCCTTCTTCCTTGTTAGCAGAATCTTGACTTAGTTTCAGTAGCCTCCTCTCCCCCAGTGGCTCAGTGTTAGGTCTTGATTTGTCTAAGTCTGTCAAGATGGTCCCATTCAGCTTCTAGTAATTCATCTGCACATGGATACATGCTACCATTCTGACCAGTGATATATGTAAGGGAAACATTACACCTGATCTTACAAAGATAAACAATAATGGGGAATGACTTTATTGCCATGGGATGTTTTTGAATAAGAATAAGATGCTTAGAGCTTCTGCAGCCGTCTTGTGATAGGATGACAGCCAACATGAAGATGAGGCTGATATATATCCTACTGAGGCACAGCAGAAAGCTAGAAAGACTCTCAATTCTTGATGATGTCTCTTAGTCACTAAACTAACCAACTCTGGAGCTGCCCGACCTGTGTACTTTTTCTATGAGATAATAAATACTTTGTTGTTTGAGCCAGTTGAGTCAATGTCTCTATTACATCCATCTGAAAGTGTCCTGAATACAGCAAGTCAAATTAAGTGGTTTACCTGGGGATACAACTTACAATTAATTTATTTTGGAGAACAAGCCAGAAAGGTATAATGCCTAATGTCAAAAGTTCTGTGGAAATTTTATTCAAATTTTTCTACAACTTTTGTGGAATATTAATATTTTCTTTAAAATTTTTAAATCTAAAATGAATTGTTCCATGCCACAGAACTCCAGAGTCCTAGAGTTCTTGATTGCCGATCTATAAATTAGAAAAGATCTAGAATTGTTTCCTGAGGATGACTTTGGTTCTGCCACGTGGTGATACGAAGCCATCTGTCCAGACAACTATCCTGGTCAGCCTCCTTAACTTCAGTGAGAGGATCATTATTTTATTCTCAGATCTATTGATTGCCAAATCATTTGGATCTGGTTTTAATTAGGAATCCAGACTATCTCCACTCCAAGTTTTTGCTAAATATTACAACTTCCAATTCTCTGTGGTCCAGGAGTTACACAAGTTTAGTTACAAGAATGGAGCTTGCCAAAATGCACATAATCCATCATTCTACTGAATATTAGAAAACTTGCCCCTGGTTCAAGTGGGCTGTCCAGAAGCCATGACTATACCATTATGCCTCTTTTCCTCTCCCAAATCACCCATTCAGCCATAACATTACATTTGAAATTATATTTTCAATTGAAGATTGTTAAAGAAACAACCACCAATTCTTAATTCAAGTTTCTTAAACACAGCAAAGGCAATACATTGTTCACAGCAATGTTACTTGAAATTGCATCTATAAGTTCATTACCTTGATTGTGGTTATAATTTCATGGCTGTCTACATATATCAAAACTTATCAAATAGTACACTTTGAATACATGCCATTTATTATATGTAAATTATATCTTGATAAAGTTGTAAAAAGTAAAAAAGCTACCAGAAAAAGTGCCACCTATGTTCCACTATCATATCCTTCAGTTTCTACAGAATCTCTCAACTCCTAAAACCCTAGGAAAATTCCTGACTTGTCCTATTCTGCCTACCCATTGTCCTTCACAATCCTATCTTCTTTCCTATTATTTCTGCATCATAAATCTTAGAAGAACTAGTCTACCCAAAGCGGGACCCTGCTTAGAAAACAGGGAAGGAAGAAAAAAAATAATCAGCCAAAGCCACAGTCTTCTTTGAGGAAGGGTAGAGGCATGGGAAGTTGAGGCTAGGAACATTCAGTGTATGCAGCCCTCACAAAGAAATGTCCTATAATTAAATGTACCACTGGGAAAATCTCAACCATGTAGAGCGTCGATCTGGCCTACGCCTCTTCTTGAAGTTTTCTTAAGAAAGTAGGTATTCACATATATTGACATAGAAACCAATTTCAAGTTGGCCATTTTTTGAGACTTTTCATTTTCTTTTGTTGTGTTTCTAATGAAACAGCCTCTAAGCATGAACACATACCAGTGCATTACCCCTTAGTTTCCAACTCCAAGTGGATTACATTTCGAGTTTGGCCCTTGTGACAATATTTCAAGACTACCTGTGCTCTTGGCCTAACCATTAGAGAGAGAGTGTGCTCTCAACTCATGTCTGCAATAATGTTTTCAGTCTAGCTAGGGTGCAGCACTACAGATCTGCCATCCCAACTGGAAGCCCTCTCATATATCCACAATAAAACAAGAACCTATACCCTCCAATCTCAGAGTGGTGTCAATATACATGAGAAAAAACTCCAACAACCAGCTAAGATTTCAAAATAAAACAATCCTTGATTAATATTTCCCAAACATTATGAAGAAGATACATAATCAACAGCAATGTTTTTTTAAAAACCCATTTTGTTTTCTTTGTGCTTCTTTCATGCGTCATGGCTCCTCCAAGCCAAACTCTCCTCCAAAACCTCCTTTAAAGGGTCCCTCTCCTAACCTTATTTCACACATATCTTGGCTTCCCATCCCTCTCCCTTTCTTCTCAATTAGTCATCAACAAATCCAGAAAAAACAAGTCTGTAAAGGCAAAAATGTCTTTAAATGGTGGAGAAGAAGAAACGTCGTGAGCAAAGCCAAATGACTCTTTGAGGAGCTGGGTAGAGAAACAGCCTGGCAACACTAACATATTAATACATTTGCTTCATCTAAATCCCTGAAGGACTTAGACAGGAGAACACGTCATTTGTTACATCATTTTGTCCTCTTTCTGTGAACAGTAAGAAAACGCTCAAGTGTCAATATTATGGAAAGCTGTGTTCCTACTAAACAGTTGATTCATTTTTGTGAATACTGAGAACCCTTTACCTATAGTGCTTCTGTGTCTGCACAGGTCATTAAGAAGTCTAGAGCCAAATTCATGCCATAAACCTAGTAACATGCAGTGTAGTGTAGTAGCTATAGTATACAAACCTATGTGCTAATATCACATCTGGATTTGACATTTCCTGGGCTTATTTTTGCCATCTACCAATTTCCTCATCTATTTATAATCTATGTAATTTTATAAATGGTTTCAGATCCTTGTGGAATGAAGTTAGGTAATAAACAAACAAACAAACAAACAAATAAATACACACAAGTACACACATCTTTCCTTCTATCTCTTCTTTTACAAAGTTATTCTTGCCTTTTTTATTATTATTTTTTTTTATTTCAGCTTCACCATATTACCAATTCATTTCTGTCCAGGGTTCCCTTCTTTCTCCCAGTGACCTGGGATCAAACAGTAAACATCACCTTTAGCTTCTCCTGTGCCTTCTCTCTCAGGCAATCATAAGTCCTGCCAGACCTCTATTTGCTGCTGCAAATCTGTTTCTTACTTTCCATTCTCAAGGACAGGCCCTCATCACCTCATGCCTATACATTTACAATGTTTTTCTAAGTAATTTCCTTGGCTACAGACCTCCACTCTAAATCAACTTACAGATGCTGCATTATTATTCCTAAAACACCACCTAATGCATAGAAACTTTTAGTCTTTCGAATTTAAACTCCAAATTTAAATTTTATTTAAAAAACTGCTAAGATTGTTTTACATCTAAACTATCTTTAAGGTTTTCCAGATGACCCTTGGGTAACCAAAACAGATTTACCCCTTCACCTTATGAAAGGAGTAACACTGAAATAATAAAGTATTATTATTATTTCTTCATATTTTAATTAAGTCTATCAACTACATGAGTTAGTGAAATAATTGTGTCAATGCCACTTTTTGGTTTCAGATGTCAAACAAGCCTTTTCCTTTCTTAAGCAAAAACTAAACTAATTCTACTTGGACATTCAGATTTATGCTAATCCCTTCTCCTGATTTGTGCATTAAGGGCAAGGTTATGTTTTAAAAGTATTTACTCAAAACTCGGAGCTTATCATAAGCCCATGGCTTATGTTTTTTTCAGCACCTTATCTAAGGCTTATTCACCTTGTTTATCTGCTGGAGGCAGCCCCACAATACCCTTTAGGCCAGCTGATTATCTATTATCTATAAAATTCTTGTGCTGTCTGCTTTCTACACACTAATTAAGTGCTGTTCCTATTTAGACCCAGTAATTCTAACTTCTCTTCCTAATATAAGCAAATCACATGACATCTAAGAGCTCCTCTAAGCATGCCCTGTTATGATTTGACTGACGTTTAACACTAATGACAACCTTAATATGATATTATTTGGTGATTACTCACATAGTAAATATAGTCAATGTATAATTTCTCCTGTATGAACAATATATCTAAATGTTCTGTTACCGATAGCTTATTCTCTGATAGCTCTGACATGAGTATTCCTAAGGTCTAAAATTAACATTGTTAACATTGTAACATTGTTCAAGATTTTTACATATTGTTTTATAAAAAAGGTTTTTTTTAACTTCTTTGGATGCCCTAATCAAAAATTTTAAAAGAAAATTAATGTATACTTGTTGGAAACAATCCAATATCTAAAAAAAAATCTTAGCAACTAAGACTGAAGTTCAGTCTAAAAGAAAATATCTCAGTTACCTAGTGTACAAAACAAACAGCCCATATTGGTATTACTATGGATAAAAAGAGTTGTTTGATCTGATTTCTGAAAAAATGGGCTTGCTCAAATATAACAATTTACTCCACTAGAAAGAAAAAATACCATTTCAAATTTTTTTTACATCCTAGGATGTCTTTCCAAACCACATCTCTAGGCCTTTATACGAATGCACTGAAAAATGACCCAAGCAATAGTGGCAAGGTTAAACTGGTTCACACTTTACAAAACTATGGGTGGGGAAAAAATCTATCCGAGAGACTTGCCTTACAAAAATCCAGGGGAAAAATAGATTTTTTTAAAAATCACACCTTACAGTTAAAATATTTAAGGAAATATTTAAAGAAATCTATCATTGACATATCATTCCTGAACCTCTAAGAACATAAAATGAGCCAGTGGTATTTTATAATCAAAACTATCTCAGTTTTCCATTTTAATGGAATTTCTTAAAACCTCCATAAATTTTCACTATATAAAAGTGTGACATAAAACTCTGTGCAAGTCTCAACTTTACTATTCCTCTAACAGATGCCATTGGAACATCTTGGGCTTGCTAGGTGTGATCAGATTGACATGTAGTCATAGGTCCAGCAGATGTGAGCTGCAATTCCAAAAGTTACATGGCTGAATTCACCACCACATGTTATAGATTTAGAAGACCAAATATATTCAAACAAGATTCCAATGGAAGTCATCCTTAAAACTACATGGAAAGGGGCCATTTTCAGTATTATTAACCACAAATACTGTTCTTAAGTTCCTAGATATACCTCACAGACACATGCTTGCTGGTAAACACATGCATGATCCTCCAACTGGATCATACAATTTATACCAATGTATATCTGACTCAATGCTCACCAAAAGGCCTTCAGAAACAAACAACTTCTGGAAGTCATCAGCTTTCCTTCCAACCCTCTATTGATGAAAAAGGTGGTATCAAGTATAGATAGTTTTCTTTCAATACCTTTGGATGAACATTTATGATTGGGTCAAAGGGTTTATCATTGAATTTAAGATTTATAGTTTGTCTCTTCTTCACTTCTTTTGTGTTAATCTCTTTTCCTCTCTTCTCAACTGCTCACTTTCCTGCCAAATTTTCTGTACGTAATTTGCCTTTCTCAAAGAATTGCAGTGACCACTGCCAACTGATGGTGGTTGGTGCCAATTGAATGCCAACAGGAATCCCCAACTTGGGGTATAGTGAAGAAGGAAAATACTCAATGCAAACAGCTCAGTAGTGATACAGCATGGCTGTGGTACAGCTCAGTAATGTTATAGCTCAGTTTTGCAACATCATGGCCAAGGAACAGCACTGCTGACAGGCAGCCCTGGAGTAAGGCGACCTGGGGCCAGGCCCCTCAGCTAGACAGATCTACTCCAGTTCGGCTCCGCCTACTCCAGTCTGTTTCTTTCTTCTCAGGTGAGATATCTTCAGAATTTCACTTCCAGCCAGAGAAGTGCAGAGAAAACGTACCACTCTTTCTTCAGTGGAAGGGAAAGTGCATTCCTGGAGACAGAGGGGAGCTAACATATAAACAGAAGTCCCCGCCCCTGGTCCCTGATTGGTCTGTCCTCATGCAAATGACAACTCCAAGTCCTTGCAGTTTGACTGGGCCAAAAAGCACTAACCTGGTTGGTCAAAATGGAACTGCTCTGATTCATCAGTGAAGATATCAATGGGGAGGATATAGCCTGTGGGTCTGATTGAACAGCAAAAGCCTCAGACCTATTGGTTGAAATACAATCCCAGGAACTCTTTGGTTAGGGCTGGCTCAGATGGCAGACACACAGAACAGGGAGGCAGTTCAGTGCTGGGAGGCAGTCAGTTCAGGGGAGGCTTTTCTCTGAAGCACACTGCTTCTGGTAGAGACCCCTGTTTAAAAATGGCTGCTAGGCTCTGTTTCGTTGTTGTTGCTGTTGTTTTTCATTTGAGTCTAGTTAGTCACCAGGAGCCTTTCTTAGTAGGTATCTTCTTTCTCAGGGTCCACACCGCCAAACTTTCTAAATATTAAATTTGACATATAGCCTCGACAGTCACTAAAATATATACTTTTTAACTTTGGGACATCTATATGCTTTAATGGAAAATCAGGACTCTACCAATCAGCTGCTGCTGTGTACTGATATTTTTTAGAGCCTCAAAGGGATTCAAGATCATCAAAAAATAAGGAAACTGTTTTCCCAAAAAGCTGTACTAGAATCATTGCATGTTTCGTTTTGTTGTTTTCTTAACTTTCCTTGGGACTTGTTCCTCCACAATTAGACCAGTGAAGTTCAGACTGTTATCAGTAGCTATCAAACAGCACCTCAATGGGTTCTTGAGTTTATTCATGAATACCAAAGCAGTCTTCTTGTCCTTCCCATACCACAATGTGATCTCATCTTTGGACAGAGTAATTTAGTCTTTCTAAGTATTCAAATCCATTCTTCATTTGCTCACATTTTATTGAGAGCTTTGTAAGTTAGCTTACCAAGAATTATCCAGTATAGTAGATTTCACTGGTCTACACAAAGATTCCTGATCTATAATGTATGATCTATAATTTATCTCTGACAATAGCCAATATCAAATAAAACAATACTTAGATTGCTCAAGTGGCTAGTTTAAATTTGTTGGCTAAAATATTCCTAACAATCAAAATGCTCTAGACTATTTACTGGCCAGTCAAATGAAGTCTGATACTATTTAATGCATTTTATTGTACCTAGGGAAATACATCAAAAAAAAAAAAAGGAAAGAATTACTCAGTTAAGGGAATAAAGTCACTTGATTGATTAAAACTGATCAAACCAATCCTTTGTGACTTATTCTCCTGACTAAAAATTGAATGCAAAATAGGTTCCAATGTTCTTTTGATATTTGTAATTATCTTCATGCATGCCTATCTTTATCTACCCTTTACTGTTGAAACTGAATCAAAAAGAGACTGAGGCCCTCATGATAAACTGTTCCTTTAGAGTTTGTTTTGACAAAACTGTGTACTTGTTTATTTTCTCTCTTCTCAACTAGAAACATAAGTTTCACGAGTACAGGACTTTGTCTCGTTTACATTATATCCTCAGTGCATAGATGCAATAGTGTCTGGCATGTAATAGGTGCTCAATAAGGATTTGTTGAATGAACAGGCTTTGCTGCCCTTCATATTTGGTGGACAATATAGAATAAATTCTTAATACTTGGAAGGAACATTCTAGGTGGCCTTTGGATGGTGACTACATGTATGACCCTGGCAGTGGTCATGCAAGGTGAGCAGCACTCCACTTTCAGCAAAGACACCTCTGGGGAGCTGTCAGAACCAGGAACTCAGAAATTGGGCTTTGTCACCTACTGTTACTTCAATAACCAAAACCAGGTCTTGGACACAGTCTGTATCTCTGAGAATTCCAAGATTTATCTGAGGAAAAAGGCTTCAGAAACAATTGAACTTGTTGTAATCAACTGCCATCAAGACTTGGATATGCATATTAATGGAACCAAAGTTGTGTTTACCAGCTTTAGGCACTGGGATTACACTTATATTTTCAATTTTGAATATGTATAATCAGCCTCCCTGTCTCGATTGTAAATTTCTCAAGGGCAGGCATTCAGTATGAATGAGGAATTTTAATGGCTAATGATAGAATAAAATAACCTTAGAGGTTAAATCTAGGGAAATGAAGAGTAATTAAAAGTAGGTCAAGATCTTTCTATCTTAGCCTATTTTCTACTCATAAGGTCCCTGAAAATATTTTTTAAACCATGTGACACTAGAAAATTCGACATCAAGGAAGTTGACTGAATCGATATAATCGAATTGTCCAATGTGAACTGGTGGTAGGATTTGCTTCTTTGTCTTTCAGAATAGCCAAAAATAAATTTCTTTTTCTCCCCCTTGTTATTCAGAGAGCAGCCCAAAAGAAACCTAACCAAGAGTAATGGGTTGAACCTGATTTAGCTATTGACTAGTGTGACACTGATTCCGACTTCTTTCTAATTTTATTTCCTCATCTGTTAAACAAGGATCGTATTTGTTTGTGTCCCACAGAGCCACTATAAAAAATTATATAATATAGAAAAGCATATATAATGCAAATTATTCTATATTAAAAGTGTTTGAATACTCCTTCAGTACTTTAATGCATTCTAAGCAGTATTTATGTTGTAGGCCATTTGCTATCATTAAAAAAAAAAAAGCACAATTCTACAATTCTGTATGGTGTAGTTGTACATATGGCAAGGTCATTGCTTTGTAAAAATATGTTGAAACAGAGTCTTCTGCATAAAGTATTTCTGAGAGGGAAGCCATGATTTCTGCCTAGAAATGTTTAGCTACAATTTCCGTAGGTTTCCAAAAGTAGAAACAAATTAGCATATTAGGGTCATTAAAAGTTACATCCAATTGAGGCCAACAGCTTACCTGTTTACTGTTATTTCAACTCCTGGCTCTGAGCAGGTGGTATTACTGATGCTGATACCTATATTGCTCACTGATACCTCAGCTTCTTGCTAATGCAGAGGAAGCATCATCTTATGGGAAACATTTCTTACAAACTAGGTTAAAAAGTTGAATGGATTAATCAATAAATGTCAGGGGGAAATGTGAATAAGATATATGCACAGAACATAAGACATTTGTGAACTAAAAAGTTTCAAATAATTTCTGTCTGTCTTTCTTCTTATTATAAACTGGTATTTGTTAAATAAATACAAATCTAACTAAGAAAAAGAAACCATTTTATTTTCTGGTGAGTAAAGCACAGAGAAGTCACTTGGCAGTCTCCGTGTCTTTCAATCTCAGGATAATGTGAGAATCAGAGTGTCAGGCAGACATTTAGATGGCAGGCACTTAAGTTTTCTGTTTTGTCTGAAAAGATTTTGCAAAGATACTCTATTCTCACCTCAAGTGGTCTAATGTTTGAGCTCTCTTAGATCAACAAAAAGCTTCTCTTTGCTTGGCTGGCTGAACTCTTTGTTGCAAGTTCAACAAATTTTCCATCTCCTCTGAGGAAGATGGAAAACAAGCATCTAGCATTAACTCTCGATATTTATATGTAAATACACACACACACACACACTCACACACACACACACACTGTTGTATATTTATATATAAATATGTAAAACCAAAACAGCATCTTTGTAAGAATGAATGGAATGAATGAGAAAAGATACTTTCTCTGGGCGGGTGCACATTCTGGTAAGCAGAAGATGCCTTAGTAGGATAAAAAGTTACTTCTCTTCCTGATGAACCCAGCCTGAGCCAGAGCAGTTTCAAAAAGCCCCCACTGACCTCTTTGGCTGTGACACTTTGTACAGTGCACAAACCCTACAACTGTATGTAGTAATTCTTCAGTCCTCAAGAATAGTCATTGTTACATTCTGGCTTTCTAGCAATAACATTGTCCCATAACTGTCTATGTTTTAGAATTTACAAAGCTCTTTTAATATTACTTTATTTAATTCCTTCGAGAATTACTTAAGAAGATATTATTTCTGTTACTTAGACAAAGAAGGTTAGATAAGTTAAAGTACACAGCAAGGTCAGGCATTAAAAACCAAGCCTCTTTTTCATTTCCAATCCTGGCCCTATAGCACCAAAGCTGCTCCTTTATTCTCCCGTTTAAACACAACAGCTGATTTGACCATTTTTTCATGCAAAAGCTTGTTTGTGTTTGCCTCTCTTGTGAATGTGACATTACTATTCACACTGCAATTTGACAGCATTCATCAGAATGTTAATGCTATACTTTCTCTCAGGCTCTTCTCATTTTGTACTTGTAGCATTTCATTTTAGATCCTAAATGCCCACTTCAACTTAATCATTTATCATGTTCATTTTTAATTCTTATTCTGACACTAGATTAACAACTCCCTCCTCATCCTGTCTGAATTAGTGGCATCTACAAATTTAGCCAACAGAATTTCAACACTTAATTTCAAGTCATAGATATCTCTCTTATCTTCTACTATTGACAGAACCCTTTGTTAAGGGTGTGAAATTGTGTAAAGTTATGTCTGTAAATGCACTAGAGTGAGAGTTAGCAAGCTTTATGTGTAAAGGGCTTGAGAGTAAATATTTTAGGTTTTACAGGCCATATGGTCTCTGTTGCAACTATTCAACTCTGTCGATATGGCAAAAAAACAGCCGTAAACAATACATAAGCAAATGGGCATGTGTTCAAATACATCTGGATTTATGAACACTAAAATTTGAATTTCATGTAATTTTCACATGTCACAAAATACTATTTCTCTGTTATTTTTCTGACCATTTAAACATCTAAAAATCATTTCTAGCTCACAGACTATATCAAAACAGGCTAGATTTGGCATGGTTTGCTAGCTGTGATATAGAGATCAATACTTATATTAACATATTGTGAGCCAGGGACAATTATAACATTCATGCCCCCCCTATTTCAGTTTCCCAGGCTGTAAGATCACTAGAATCAAACTCTAAAGCCCAGAAGTAGGAACTAATAAAAATGCTTTTAATGAAAGAGATTTCAAATTAAATCTAGAAATAACTGTTCCCTTCAAGTTTGATTACCAATTGCTGTAGCTAAACATATTCATTTATTTATTTATATGAGGTTTCAGATTTTTATATTTCACCTTTTTCCTTCAAACTTTGGCTTTATCAAATGTTCACAGAAAAAAATATGAAAAAATTTTTGATTCCATGTTAATAATAAATAGCTCCGGGCAGTGAGCTCTGGCCACTCCCTGTGTTGCCTTTGGCTCTGAAGTCTCATTGGCCATGTTGACTTCTCTCTGTCTTGGGTGATTTTAATTCAAGCCCCACAGTCCATCCAGGTCCATGATAGTACTTGGCTTCTAGTTTGGTTACATGCTTCTGTAACCAAATAAATAATTTGGATTCAGGACAAGGGTTCTGGACAAATCCTTTCTAAGAGGAATTTTAAACTGGTAGGATGAATTGGAGAGAAGGATAAAAATATGGAGAAATTACATGTAGTGGAAAATTTAAAGTGGCCTCTGAGACTACTAGCCTCATTAGGACTTTGGACCTGAAAACTCTACCCATTAGAAGACAAAAAAATATATCCTGTGGAGTTAGGTGTTGAGGTCTGGATCACAGACAGTTGTCTAAACCTTTCTGGTTTTTATAGGCCGGACTCTTGTGGCCTCCCCTCCTTTACCACAGCCTGTCCTTATGTGCCTCTGCTCCTGGCTTCTTCTGCATTAGCTGGGGATTCCTGGGTTCCTGCCTCTAACGCTTGCCTCCACCATTATTGCTGTGGCTGTCCTTTTGAATTAAAGATTCTCTTTCCTTGGTATTTTGCCCTTTTCAAAAGGCAAAGTTGAGTTCTTGGAGAGGAGAAGAATGTGAGTGGAAACCAGAAGATACTGTTTCTGTAACAAATTGGTAATGAATATGTAGTATATTTAATGCTGTTAAAATTGTCAGGAAACATATTCTCACACAATTCAGATGCATGCATAAATCAGAACACTAGATAGTCCTGTTGAGATACAATGTGACAAGAGAAAAGAGCTGAGTGTAAAGTTGCATATACGAAATGAGTGCAATGATTAAAAAAATCAAAACTCCATTAGGGGCATCAAACCTAAACACCTACAGGAGCCAAATAGGCAGCATAAACAAATAAAAGAGACTGCACTGGGACAATTTTCAAATAGGCAATCATGTGCCCCTTCTGAGGGTGACTGCGTCTCTTCCACCCCTATCAGTTGGGAGTGCAGTTTCAATTTTTCAAGAGATAATCCTAAATCTGGATTTAGTATGAAATCCTTTCATTTTTGCATGTTCAAATCTAATTTAAATTGTAAATATGTTCATCCGTTGCTCTATATCTGAACAAGTATACACACACACATATAAGTAGACATTAGAGAGAACCCCCCCAAAAAAGGAAACAGTCATCCAGGCTGGATAATGGGACTCTGATGATTCCTATTATTTTCTATGCTTCCATCCATTCTAAATTTTATTCACTATACATGAATGCTTTTACAATGGAAACTTTGAGCATTATTTTTCACCCAAGTACAGAGTTCATCATCTTAAAAAATTTCTCAGTATTTGGAGTTTCTTTTTCTTACTGCTCTCTGTATATTGTAGCCAATAAATTAAGTTTTTAATTGTGTATAAATGAGCGTTACAGACAGTACCAACAGGTCATATATAGATACAAGACTTAAAGACGCCAGCATGAAAAGTGACAACCATGTAAAGTGAACAGTAACTTAAGATATTATTTTGATGGGGCTGCCTGGTCCCTTGCTCTCTCTTTCTCAGTCCTTTGCTTTTCATCCCACAGAAACCCAATCAGAAGGCATCACATCCCTTGAACCATCTTTTTTACAAGAGTGCACCTGAGGAGGGGAGAGGAGGGAAGGAAAATAGCCAAGCTTATGAGAACTTACGATAATGCAGGAAGAGTTGATGGCTTGGAAAAAGTGAAAAATTTCACATCTTACTCAGAATTATTTTAACAATTCTACTTTGAAAGCTGAGCTGTTTCTCCAGACATTAAAAAAAAGTAACAAGAGACCATCTGCAATTCTACTCAAGACGGAACTGCAGATGTTGGAGAAAAAGTATGAAGGAAGTTAGATTTGTTCTTATATGAGTTGAAATGCCATTAAAGGGTCTTTTAGCTTCCTTCATATTTTCCTGATAAGTTCAAAGGGGTAGTCCAAGTTTCACTTTGTGTTTAGAGGTGGCATGTCTTTGGCATGGCTGGAGTCATATTTTCATTCATTCTTTTGCTTGTCCATGGAAATGAACCTGGTTTTCAGGCCTGGTCTAAGAAGTTCCTGGGGGACTTTCTGCTTGAGCATAACAAACCAGTGTTTGGGGAGATGGGGTTTTTTCAGAGAGTCCTGGGGCACTGCTGAGAGCAGGAGGTAGTGAGGTAAAGTGGTTGGGGGAAGGATCTGTATACTTTTTAACTTCTGCCAGGAGTGTTTGATGGTCCCTAGATTTTTTCCTGAATGGCTGTATGATTTGTCTCAGTGATGCATTGGTACATGTTTAACAACTAGTTTTCTGAAAATAAGAGCCCTGATTTACAGCATTTGCTGATTTTTATGGTGCAAACACTCCCGCCATAGCTGACTGAGTGCAGTGCCAAGAAGAAATGTGCACAGTCAACATCTCCACAGCAGTCCCCAGCTTCTGAGAATCTCATGCCTGATGACCTGAGGTGGAGCTTAGGTGGTGATGCTAGTGCTGGGAGTGGCTACAAACCCAGATGAAGCTTCACTGGCTCACCTGCCACTCACCTCCTGCTGTGCTGCCCAGTTTCTAACAGGCCATGGACCGATACTGGTCTGTGGCCTAGGGTTTGGGGAGCCCTGCTCCTCCTGCACACTGCTAGTTTATCTCCCCTGCTTCATAATGGTCAAGCCAATGGGCCTCTGGCTTTCTGGTAGGGTTGCTCAGCCCTGTGAGTTTTTGCTATGAAAATGTGCAGCTGTAGTCTCTGCTGCTCTTTTAACCTCCTTTGTTTAGACTTAATCTTATTTCGTGATATATTTTAGCTTGTTTAATTGTTTACCAATTTTGTATCAGTGTATTTTACTGTTATATCTCCCTGTATTTTATTGTTTTCATTTTATTGATTTTATTTCTTTACGTTGCTTAGGTCAGATGGGAACACTGAATTTGGAATCACCCCTTTCCTAAAAGAGGTAGAGAGCTTGTGCCATGGTCCACAAAAGGAGGTCCTTTTGAGTTCACTTTGGCAGTGCGTGTGCTAAAATTGGACCAGTTCAATTAGCATGGGCCCTGCGCACGAATGACATGCAAATTCATGAAATATTCCATATCTTTTCTAGGGACCATCTATCTATAGGGTGGGTCAGATGACAGACAGATGCTGAGGCTAGAAATGGCTTTTTTCTCTAATTCTGAGTTAACTTTATCACCACTGCCACCAGGATGTCTTCTCAGAAATTACTGAAGTGACATGGGTAGAATATGTATTGGGCTGAAAGTCAAAGTCAGACTTTACCACTAGCTTTCTGTGTGACCTACATAAGCTTCTCAGGAACTTCAGTTTTCCTAGATTGATCCTCAAACAACAAAATGTTGCTCACTCCTGACTCACATGGGCAAAATACAATGAACTGAAAACTCTCTCAATTGGATCTTCCTCTTCCTCTCCAACCAGGACTCTATAGTAAGAGAATTAATGGGCTTCTGGGGATGGGGTGCAACCATTGCTTCTATCTTGTGTTAATTTGTACTCCCTAAGGACATGCAAATCCCAAGCTCATCAGAAACTGCTTAATTATAGGAAAGATGCAGGAGGAAGTCCATCTTTACCTGTACACCTACATCACTGTCGAAACTGCATCTCACGCCCTTTCTTTTGTACATACATGCCTGGACCTTTGCTGTCTTCTTTGTGAATAGAACTGCCTTCATCACCATCCTGTTTCCTTTGTGTTAAACCCCTTCATTCACCCCTAACCTCTGAGTATCTACGAAATAAAATTAAAGAGAGAGAGAGAGAGAGAGAGAGAGAGAGAGAGAGAGAGAAATAAAAGGGGTCCTCTCAATTCATTTAAAACAGTTGTGAGGGTCAAAGTAATACATTTGTTTAATTTATTACAAAAGTAAAATACGTTTTTTTGTAGAATATTAGGAAACATGGTTAGCAAGAAAAAAAAAATAAGCAAAATGCAGTAAATGAAAATCACCCATAATTCTAACAACCAGATATAACGGCTGAAAGTGGCATATATCTTTATAGACATATACACATATATATATTTGTGTTCATAAAATGAGTTCATACTGTTAATTCTGTTTGGTAACTCCCTTCTTTCTATGTCAATAAACACATATTTACTGTATCACTTTTAATGGTTGCAATGTGAGCATTTTGTTATATTGATATACCGATTTAACCAATCCCCTATAGCTGGCATGTAGTCTGTGTCTTATATATTACATTTTAATATATTTTTGTGATTTCTTTGGCTAAATTTCTGAAAGTGTATTTGATCAAAGAGTCCCCAGATGTTTTTAGACTTTTGATTGGGTTGCCAAATTGAAGCCACAGATCAGAGGGTGGGGGAAATGTAATGGGCTACATCTGGAAGGAATCGAATTGAAGTGACAAAATGCTATTATAGAGAGTGGAAACAGTGAAATAATTTGTACTTAAAATTATAGTTGAAGGGAGGAGAGGGAAAGGAGACATGACATTAACCCAGAAATGGATTTCCTTGAAAGGCGGAAGCATGCCAAAGTGGGAACATGAAAAGGTGATGTATTGGATGCTATCAGAGGTCCCGGAAGTTTGAGCTTTGGGCCTAAACTCAGCTGCCTCCTGGGAGATAAACAGTATTAGCTCTGCTATTCAGACTGGGAATGTGCAAATGTATTAGTCAGCTCCTGCTGCAATTCTTATTTTAATTAGCTACCTCTATACCTGTATTATATATATATATATATTTTACATTCTGAGGCTGAAAATATTTGGGTAGTCTCTTTATTTGATAATAATTTTATAACATCATTCTCCATAGAGTAAATAGACATGTTTAGCCATTCTTTTAGCATGGTAGCTTTTGACTGTGTATTTCAAACCTATTTATTCTCCACAACCCTCACACTTCTGGCGTCAGGCACCTTGGCCATGTTCATTGTATGAGAGCAGTACTGACCTTGAACCTTCATGTTGGATGATGAGTTAGCACATTGTTTAGGAAGACTGTTCCAGGTAACAACCCAAATATTCATCATCTAATGAATGGATGAACAAAATGGCATATTATTTCGCCATAAAAAAGGAATAAAGTACTGATTCATGCTATAACATGGATGAACCTTGAAAACATACTAAGTGAAAAAAAAACACAAAAGGTACATATATTGTATGATTACATTTATATGAAATGTCTAGAATAAGAAAAATAGATTAGGAGGGGATGACAAAATTAGGAGCTGGCTGATGGTGGGGGAGAAAGAGAATGGAGTGACTACTAATGGGATTTTCTTTGGAGGGTGATGAAAATATTCTAGAATTAGATAGTTGTGATAGTCATACAACCTTGTGAATATACTAAGAATACTGAATTGTATGCTTTAACAAGGTTGATTTTATGGTATATGAGTTACATATCAATTTTAAAAAAGCATTCTCAAAAACTATTTTTATATTCAAACAGCTAAAATAAGTATACCCAGAAATACCTGCAAACTATATAAATATATCATACTGAACTCAAACTCAATATATCTTTAATTTAATACCCCTTCAGCTAGATCCCAAAATGCTCTTAGATGGCATGTGATATGAAGGGATGGTGATGGAAGAAAGTTAGGGTAGAAAGAGACATTGGTTTTTTACTCTTGTTTACTCTTATTTACTATAACCAGGAAAACACATTGTCAGGGCCCTGGAAGGAGACCCAGCAAGTGAAGGAATTAAGTGCACGGTTAATTCCCCTCGGTTAATTCCCCTCGGTACCCAGTCATCCACCGCCACCTCCCTATCCTCTGTGTAGGCCACACGTTTAAATTTTAGAAAATGCTAAGTGGTCCTGAATCTTCTTATACAGCTTCTTGAAATAAAGCAGTGATTTCTTAACTAAGTTATTAAATCCCACTTACATTGTATCTGAACAGACTGACACAATTCCCCTAAAAGAGAGAGCAAGAGAGTACACCGAGTAGGGACCTTTAAAAGTTTTCATTATTCTTTTTTAGGACTTTGCAATGTTTTCCCTTCTCCATGAAATAGAGTAGTCCTGATTGAAATCTCTTTCAACAGGGACTGCCTCTGGGCAGAGGATCAAAGCTCAATTTCATTTCACCACCAAGGCCTAAAGAGAATTCCAGAGCCCTTCAAATCCTCTGCACTGATGACTCAGCCCCTAAGGCTGACCCTCCTCCTCGTGGAATCCCCTTTTCCCAGGGAAGCACATTGTGCACCTGGCAGGCCTCCTTCTCCAGTCTCTCTCTCACTCAGCTGGATTGGACTCAGGTGTCCTTAACTTTCTTATCCAGCTGCTTGGAACCAAACTGCCTCTCAGCCTAGAGAATGTAGCTTTTGCCAGAACTAGGAGCTTGAAATTCACTTATTTTGGAATTATACAATCCCAAACTCTAAAAGGCAAATCAAAGTCTTTTTCTGATATTGAATGTGTTTCTGACATTGAGTGACCCATTTCCCAGCGGCCAAAAATATTCTTTTAAATGCAAACTTCTAACTTCCCACTCAGGTATGAACAGGAAATCAACTTTAAGAAAATAAATTGTCCCTGGTTCCTAGCTAAATGTTCACATCCTCTTCTTATCTCACTTTCAGCAGACAGGTGAATAAACACTAAGCCAAATGATCATCAGAGGGTTGGTGTCTGAGACACCTGGCTGGTTAGCCAGAGCTGAGACTTTCATTTCAAAATGGTGGACCAAATACAAGTTGCAGTGTACTCTAATTCCTAGAAATCGTTATGCTTAAAAGCAAGATTGAGAGTTTGATCATAAATAGCTTTAAAAAATAAAAGTTAAGGAGGTTGATTAAAAAGGAAATCTGTAGTCCAGACTCATCTGAGACTTCTGAGAAAGGTGGGAGCAGACTAAGGAGTATGTACACCTGGCGGCTCTATAGTCCTGCAGCAGAAAGGAGTCCAAGGCAATAGACAGGGTGTAGATACCATAGCAACAGCAGCTAGGCAACAATGATAAGGTGTCTGCCTCCAGGCTCCATTTGGTCAGAGACAGAGCAGCAGGTAGCCAATGACCTTAGGAGGGAGAGGTAAGTACCAACATCTAAGATGCCCTGCCCAGGGACACATCCTGTTCTTCCCTTCCCTGAAAGCAGGCCAGAATGCAAGTCACAAGACCAACTCTATTTCTCAGGTTGACCACGCAGACAGATGGTCAGAGAATCTAACAGGGAATTTCAACCACAAAGATGAACCCACAACCAGGAAACATGAAGTATTTGAGAAAATAGACCTGTATAAATGGAGACAAGGAACTGAAGAAATGGAAGGACTTATAACATAGGAAAGAGTCATGAGAACTACACAAATTTATGAGTTGTATTCAGAGAGCCTACGATGTGTTGCTGCCAGACCATGGGAAGCCTAGAGAACAAAGCAAGATTCCTGCTGGGATTACTATCAAACTATTTACCCACAGGATAAAGGGAAAAAGAGGAAAACAGAGTGTTTAAGTCCTACCCTACACGAAATAAACCCAACAACTCATTCCCTGCAGGGTACCTTTAGAATTAGGGCTGAGATTACTAACACGTGTTTAATGCTGCATACCCACATCTTTATGGCGGCATACCCATACCATCAGAGGAAAACAGGTAAGCAAAGTCTTTACACTGTAATTCATAGAAACGAAGAATCAATTATAAACAGAATTCCTTGAACACGCAGCTCTGGGCCTTTCTCTCTTCCATTTTCTGTCTCTGAGAGGAGACCACGCTCTGTCTGTGGTGCTCTATTTCTTCTCTAATAAACTTTCCTTTTGTCTCTAACTCTGACGAGTGCTTGAATTCTTTTCTGTGTGCAGTCAAGGTGTGGATTTCAGTTCTCACTTGGGGAGATTCACCCTATGCTGCATCTCTTATATATGATAAAACAAAATTAGTGGAACAAACAACGTAACACTTAAAAACTAGAACCAGTCTCCTCATTCTCAGGCCACCAGTATTTCCCCATCTTCATGCCGTAATCCATTCCTAAACTGGGCACTCCTTATACAGTAAAAACAATGTAAAGAAATCTCCTTATATTCCCAAATAAAAGCTATTTGGGGGGAAAACTTGCACAAGTGAGGAAGGTCTACACAAAGAGATACCTACTTCGTTTCCTCATTTTCTGTTTTGAAATAGGGCTTTACCATTTACCCTAAAATGTCTGAATCTCTACTCTATTTATAGGTGAGGGCACCCATGTCTTTCTAAAATGATTGCAACAGCTTTCTAACTCCTTTTCTTGTCTTTATGCTCCACCCCCTCCCCCTAATCTGTTCTCTACCCTTTAAGATAGATTTAACTTTTTAAAATGCAAAATTTGATTATGTCTCTCTGACTGCTCCAAAACTTCTCAATGTCTTTTTTTAGCTCTTTGTGTAAAGTTTGCATCCCTTAAAAGGACCTACTAGCTGCTGCAGGATCTTGTTCTTGCCTTTTGGTCAAGTCTTATCTCCTGACACTTCACAACCATCCCCACCCCAACTACTTTGTTCTATGACCCACCCATAGCAAACTTCTTTCATTTCTTCTCTTCTCCATGTTGTTTTTTTTCTGCTAAAAACAGATTTCTTGTCCCTTTTCATAAAGCTAACTCCTAGTTATGCTTCAGATTCCAGCTCTGAGAAGCCTTCCTGGGACTCCAGAGTTGGCTGTGCCTCTTCCATACTCCCATGGTACTATGCACCTGGTTCTGCATCTATCTCTCTAGACCATGTGGTTTCTTCTCCTTTACCATATAAGTTTCAGAGGGTGAAGACTTTTTTGTTCTTTGTTTTACCCACTGGTGAAGAATGAGAAGAACACAATGACAATCTTAGAATAGATGAGCTGTCTGATGCCTTTATCTATGTTTTTGTGGTAACACTGAATAGATTTGGAACCCAAGAGAAACATGGCCATTTTCTTCTTTTACATAATGGATTTGTAGGCTATTTTAAGATTTGCCATGACTTATTAATCATCTGTTTAGTCAATAAATTTATTCAAAAAATTCTATGGAGGGCAAGGAATATTCCATATGCTTGGTACAGCAATAAACAGAAAGATTTTATTCTTAATTTTAAACTTTTTTTATTAATGAAGATTTCAAACATATACAGAAATAGAATAGGGTAATGAATCCCTATAAACCTAACACATCAACAAATGGCCAGGTCACCTCATTTATACCTCCATCCACTTTCCACTGCCCATAGGATTATTTTAAAGCTAAACCAAATACCCAGTTATTTCACCCATAAATCCCTTCTGAAGGAAGTTTCATATGGACTTGGAGAATGGATAGGTCATAAATAGGTGACGAAGAAGCAGTGTAGCATCCTAAGTGAGAATGAAAGTACAAGGAAAGGTTTGAATGGGAAATTAACATTGTAAACAAGAATCAGGAGGAAACTGTTCTGGATGTGGAGAAGGTTGGACAGATCAGGTAAAAATAATTATGAAAAGTCAAATGTCCGCATGAGTACATGGGGTCCTACAGAGCAGGGTTAGTTAGATATTTATATAAGGTTTTAAGTGTGATATGAGTCAAGCAGTGTTCAAATGAGAATCCTCTGGGGTGGCAGTGGGTCCAGGGTACCCAAGAACAAAAATGAATAGAAGGTGGAAGAACATAAAAGAGTCCATTATTATAATTCAGCATAACAAGGCCCAGACCACCTGGCGATGGTAGAAATGGAGAGGAGGAATGGACCAAGATACATTTTAAAGATTGAAAGAACAGAATTCATTGCCTGGCACAATAAAGTGTTTAAGGGAAGAACAAGAGATGATTATGAGGCTCCTAGTGTGGCAGCTCACAGACTGGAAGTCTCATTCACAAAGTCAAAGAAAATGGGATGAAGAATCTCGTAGGCTATGAATTTTGTTTTAGATTTAATAATGGGATATCTAAATACATATAGCTAGTAGTCTGTTAGAAAGGCAGGATTGGAACTTGGTGAAGGTGACATAGAAGGGTTCTACTTATCTACCTAAAAGTGATAGTTGAGGTCAGGTATCTTTTTTAGTTTTATGCATGGAGAATGAAAAGGCAAGAGGGAGAGAGGATGGGAAGGAGAAGGAAGGAAGAGGAGGGAGGAGAGAACACAGGAGGTCAGGGGAAAGGAAAGAGTGGAGAGGAGAGAAGAGGAGAAAAAAAAGAGAGCAGAGGAGAGAGAAAAGAGCAAGTTGGGAAGAAGAATCATGACTAAGAAAAAAAGGTGAAAGTGCTAGGATAGTAAAATCATCTCATAAGCCAAAGCGGAGCGCCTTTCTAAAAAGAGAAATTTTGGTTATTAGTGAGACTGGCGGTTGGAAAAGCCCACTGAATATGCATGATGTCATGTACTGTACATTCACAACTCACACAAAGCTACATTCAATCCGTTGACCTGAGGGCAGAGCACAAGGCTCATTTGTTCCCCCCAGCCCTTGCCTGAAGAGAAGAAGTCTGTCCTTGGAGAGTTTTAATTCTTGAATCAAGCTGGTTGTTAGCTATGTTGTGAAGTAGCCTAGTTCTCAGAAACTGAAAAAATCACTTCTGCTTATAGTCACAGTAGTAAGTAGATGGTGGATAATGGGCTTGGGGGAAAACTGGACCCCCAATTTGGTGTGAGGGATAAAGTGATAAAGCCAGGACTCGCCAGTGGAGAAGAACCAACCTAGCTTAGAAGGAGCAAGCTATACCCCAACCTGTACTGTGATGCAAATAGGCCTTCCTTGTGCAATTTCGGTGCCTCTTTTAGTGACTTCAGGAAAAATAAATCTAATATATACCCATATAAGAGAAACTAAAGTCCTATAAATAATATTAAACATGGGAAATTTCATCATAGTATGGATAACATGACATAATAAATACAAACAGAAATGAGATAGCCGTGTGTGTGTGTGTGTGTGTGTGTGTAAAAAGAGTTATAAAAATTGAGATACCAGAATCATATGGAAGAGAGGTGGTTGGGTTTGGTAAAACTGGTAGTGACAAAATAGAGAAGAATGGAGCTATATGGAGGAGCTAATTAGTTCACCAGATTATTTTGCTCCTTTCATTTCCTTTTGGACATTTCCAGTTTTTTTTCTTATTCTACGTTTACCAAGATTTATTTTTTCTATTGTTTTGAAAACCATGCTTATTTAGAGATAACTTAGATTTCAATTATTCACCAAGAATTTATCTTTATCTTTATTTTTTAAAACTTTTAATAATAAAAATTTCAAACTTGAAGTAGAAAGAATAGTGTAGTGAACTCACATATACCTATTACTCAGTTTTATCATTTTTATCAGCAGTTTTTTAAAAAAATCTATTCTCTTTCCTTCTTTCTTCCTCCTTCCTTTTGTCACCTACTAGACTCTTTTTAGAGCAAATCCCACATATCATATTAATGCTCCTGAAAATATTTCAATGAGCATCTATCGATAACTGATAAGAACTTTAAAAATACAATTATGACAATAATATGACAATAATACAACTTAAAATGATTCCTTTATACAATTGAGTGCTAAGTGTTTATTCAGACTTCCCTGATTATCTCAATATGTATTTTAGAGTAAATCTGTTCAAATCAGAACCAAAACAAGGTCCATTAGATTTGGTTATTATCTCTTAAGTATCTGTTATCCTCTAAAAATCCATCCCTCTAATATTTATGCAAATTTTTTTTTTTTGGAGAAATTAACTAATTTAGCTTACAAAATATTTCATTCAGAATTTAGTTTATTTTACCTTGTGGTCTTGTTTAAAATGTTCTTTTTTTTCCTCTCATTTTCAATAAAGTGATAACTAAATGCACCGGCTTGATAAGATTCAGGTTTAATTTTTTTAGGCAAAAACACTAAAGGATGTTGTGTTTTTTGTATTGTAGGACGTTATTATATAGTCCAGTTGTTTTGCTTTTAATAATACCAAGAATTATCAGTGGGCTCTGATGATAGCACTCTAATACTTCCATTATGAAATTCTTCATTGACTTTTAACCTAATTGTTTTATTAAACACTGATGGTTGTTGCCCAGATTCATTGTTCCATTTGGGGTTGCAAAATAATGATTCTCTACCATTCCTTCTGCATTCACTGGTTGAAATTCTTCTATAAAGAACTTTTTCTTATCAACAATTTGGTTATCAACTTTTTCTTATCAACAATTTGGTTAAATACAGTACATACAGAAAAGGCAAGATAAATTCTGGACATTTTCCTTTTCAATATATTTTCAAGTAATAAATTGGTACTCCAGCAATCTCCAAAGATGACCAACGAGATATTTAAAAAATCATTATAAACTTATAAATTTTTAGATATCCAATGTGTCCTAATTCTTTTTCATGCTTAAATGCTCCCATCTTTGGCCAGTGGGAGCCTCAAAAGTGGCTTTTGTGTCCTTTTGATGTGACCTTATTTGTTTTGAAAGGCTTCCTTGTTTCTTCTTTGACATTAGATGATGTCCCAGACTCACTTTTTAATTTCCTACCTTAGATTTGGAATCAAGCATTTTTCCAAAGAATTCTGGTTCCTCTTAGTGGAGAGTGTAATTAGAGACCACAATCTAAATGTTTGTTGTGCTTACTACTATTGAACTGTCATTTCTTCTAGGCCTTTCCAAGAAACAAAATAATTAAATATGCATTTTTTATTTTAAGAGAAAAAAAATGAGTCCTGAAGAAAAATAATATAAACAAAGCCATTCCAAAATTAAGTTGGAACTGCCATCCTAGAGAAACTGCCTTGCACACCCTACTCCTCAAAACTTTGGAATATTAAAAGTGGGCAAAATAACCTTTGGACTGGGCCTAAACTAGCATTGTATTCCAAATAACTGTTTGCAAAGCTAACAGGGAAGCAGACATGACCATCTATCTTAAAATTAAAGGCATTCTTTAGAAATTTCTTCTATTCTTATAATCGTTCCCTTTCCCTTTTTCATAAATAACCCTTGCCTTTACTTCCTAATTGGAACACTTAGGTTTCTGCCTGAATCAGTGCTTCCCAAATATCTATTATTTTGGATCTCAAATGTTTCTTGATTCTCACTTTAGCCTTTTATTTTTAGATTAACAGTTTATAGTGCTCTGTCATGTTTACATAGGATATTATATAGAATTTTTACTTAGCTTATTTGATTACATACTCTTATTTTAATAACCTGACTGTTATTAGCAATATTATGCTTTAGTATCTCTTATTTTTGAAGCAACAGCCAAGGTTCATCAAATATTTAAGAAAATCTGAACAATGAAACAATAAAGAGAATGAAAGAAAATCTTAGTGCAAAAGGAACTATAATTAATCTCTTCAGAGGCCTAGGAGATATATTGCCCCTATGGAATTATTGCAAAGAAATCTTAATCTATGTTCTATATGTTGTAAACTAAAGCTAATCATAATGTTACTATGATAAAAACCAAGTTTTTCAGCAAAGGAGAAACAGGATATAAACATAAAATCATCAAATAAATTAAGTTAAAACTCTGTAATTATAAACTTAAATTGAAAATATCAATAGGAACTCAGTCTTTCTCATTTTAAAAGTATATATTTTTTTCTTTACTCTGAAAAATTCGCAAAACAAGACAATTCAGAAACAAAGAATGCACCTCATACCAAGATGGTGGTCTCTAAATATCTTTTCCCAACTAAAACAAAGTAGAGATTCTTGAAAAAATACCACAAGGATGTGTAAACATAAGAAACATCTAAACCAAAAGAGAATCTTCAAGAGTTTATTTGAGCTAAACTGATAATGATTGTCAGGAAGCAAACTATCAACAAACTGAGAAAATGCTCTAAAGAATGGGAGTTTTGCAGCTTATTTTATACTTCAGAATAAAAGGAAGAGATGTTAGGAGGGTTACTTGAGATCCATCAGTGTTAGATTCAGGGGGAGGGCGAAAGCAAAGTGGGGAAATCCTGGGATTGGATAAAAAGTAAAATGGAGGGACACATACCATACCTCTTTTACTTTGGTGAGTATGGTAGTTAATGATGAACATTTATAGCACTTAGGGATGGTATGCAGAGGACAAGATAACAATGAGGGGATTCTGTGGTCTGATGATGCTCTGAGGCTGGCAGTTGTGCCTTGAGGGGTCTGGAAAAGAAGATTACTCTGACATTTCAAAGGTATGTTATCTTAGATGCAAAAAAAAAAAAAGACAACAGACAGGCTTGCTTAAGGCAAAGACTGACCTTTGTCAAGGAAGCCATGGCCTAGGACATGACTACATGCCATGACCCAATTTTACTCAGGAATTTCTAAGCTCAGACTATTCTGTGTGGTTACTTTCGGTTTCTGAGTTTGTAAGGTCTCCCATGCAGACCTCTTCTGAGCTTCTTGAGTTTTGTATGCAGCCCCTTTTTCCGTCCACAGATGAAATAAGACAAATCTAGAATATGAGAATTCTACAGAAATCTTATAACCTAATTCTTCTACAAATAAATGGCATGAACAAAAGAGAGTGTGTTGTGCGTAGATCCTGTTTATATTGGTAGGATAATAAGAAATCCACTATTGGGTCTTTGGCATAAAGTTCCTAAAACCCTTGGAATTTCCCAAGTGATAGTGTCTTTTGTCATTACTAAGAAGCCAGTTTTGAGCACAACAGCGTTTATGAGGTGACTAATGAGGTGACTTAGAGTAGAGGCCTCTAAAAAGCCTTAAGATGGGAATGGTCACTAGAAAGACCTAGTGATTAGAGGATTGAAACTTTCAGCCACACCCACAGACCACCTGGAAGGGGAAAGTGGGGAGTTGGACTACAGATTAAGTTCTATATAAACACTGGAACAACAATAGTTGATAAGCTTTCAGACTGGTGTAGGTAGCCACATGCCAGGAGCCTGGTTCATCCCAATTAGGTGGGGACAGAAGCTCCTGATCTCTGGACCCTTCCAGACCTGGCCCCATGTATCTCCTCATCTGGCTGTTCATCCATATCTTTTACAATATCCTTTTATCATCAACTGGTAAATGTTACAAGTAAATATTTCTCTGAGTTCTGTCAGTTGCTCTAGTTAATTGCTGAACCCTGAGGAGGAAGTTGTGGAAACCTCCTCCAGTTTATAGTCAGCTGATCTGGAGCACAGGTAATCACCTGAACTGGCAATTGGCTTCGGAATTGAAGTAGGCTTGGGGGACTGAGGGTTACCCTGTGGGATCTGATGCTGCCGGGAGATAGTGTCAACAATGAGTTAAATTTGTAGGACACCCATTTAGCATCTGATGAGAATTAGAGAATTGCTTGGTGGCGTTGGAAAAACACACAAATAATTGAGACCCCAACTTGAACAATTTCACAAAAGACGTCTTTAGACAACTGGAGAAAGTGGAACACTGGGTATTATATGACATTAAAATTATTAATTTTATTATATATGATAGTATTGTTTTCTAAAAGTCCTTATTCACTAGCAATATATTCTGAAGTTTTTACAGTTGAAATGATATGCTATTTGGGATTTGCTTTAATATATTTTTTAAGGAAAAATTGGAAGAGACATAAGTAAAACAAATTTGGAAAAATATTGATAAATTTTGAAGCTAGGTGGTGTGGGTTCATCATATTATCCTGTCAATTTTTTGTATGTTTGAAAATGTATTTAATTTTTTAAAAAATAGGCTTTTAAAAAAGACTCCAGAAACACTAAAGACCCAAATAAATGGAGAGATATAGAATGCTTAATTAATTCATTCATTCATTAACTTATTAATTAGTTAATTAATGGAGCATAAGAAAGCAAGAAAGAATTCAGCTCAAATCCCATGTCCCAGAGTCCAGCAAGTAGCAGGATGTGCCAGAAATTCCCCCAAAACCCTGCTCCAGATGTCTCTCTGACCCTCAGGCCTTTCTCGTCTAGAGCAGCAGTTTGTGTTCCACGCCTGCTGGTTGGAGGCTGCACGTGAGACCTCATAATTCACAGAGCCCTTTTGGATACCCGTGAATAGTTGGTCACATTCTCCACATTTTTATGCAGATGACATTGCTTAGGGTGGAGACTGGAGGCTGGGGCAGCTGATTAGGAAATCACTGAGGGCAGCTCAAGAAAAACATCTCCTAAGGGACACCACAGGAAACCAGCATAAACTCACATCCCTTTGGGTTTGTTCCTTCCCTGTGGTTGCAAGCCTCTGTCAGGCTGCAGTGCCTTTGTCTCTAGCTGTGCCTCCCCCACCAGCTGTTGTTTCCCCTCATTCCCTCTCTTCCCACCCAAGGTATAGGACTTTATTCCACTTAGAGAACTCCTGCTGTTTCCTGGTAACCAGTGATGATTCATTTTTATTCCCTTGAATCATCTCTATGGCCAAAACATTGTTTTCCATATCCTTCCCATCCCCACCCCCATAAAAGAACAATAGGCAATATTTGGTCTCCCATACATGGCTTGGGCTGAGGGATTCCTCCTGCTCCCTTAGATTTCACACAGAATTTTAGATAAACTCTAACAGTAGGATACATTGCTTTCTGGTAGAAATGATGCATTATATGATTCATCTGTTCCCTACAATTTCCAATTATAGTCATGAAATCTGGCCTCTACTCCCAATGCAAAACCTTGTGTTTATAAGAAGCAACCTAAGTAATTTACCACAATTTTAATGTTCAAGTCACACTTTCTGTCCCATGAGTTTGTAAACTCAACAAGATAAAATTTTCTCTGCTGCAAGTCAACCATGCTTGAAAAGTTGGTATAGTTGAAATCAGTTCTAATAAGAGCAGGTCTGACTATGTCCTAACTCAAGAATTTCATCTTCTCACGTTCACCCCAAACTATGCCCAGATCAATGGGATGTGCAATTGGATTTTATTTCACTTTCTGATTCTAAATGGATTCACACTTATTTTAGCAAAGCTGGAGGATGAAAAAGAGACCTAAGCCATTTAGAATTAGGTCTGTAGCAGAGAAGAAGTAAGATTCTCAGAATGGTAGAACATTAGGAATGCGCAGACTTTAGCCAGCATCTACCCACCCTTTCACAGGTGAGAAAACTAAAGCTCAAAGGGAGTCATATTTTGCTGAAGGTCAGAGAGGTAAATGAAACCAGGTTCAAAACCAGCTTTGCTATGAAAGATTCAAAACCCATTCTCTCACTAATGTCAGCTTCTGAAGCATCCACCTTACTGGTATTTTCTTGTTCCTTCCACCTATCCTTATACTGCTATCTGCCACAGCCATCTACTCTGCAGCACACCTCTGAACATGTTTCTCCTGGCTCAGAGCTGTTTAATGATTCTTGGCTGTTTCCAGTGACATTTCGGTCATATCTCATGTTGTACTCATGTACCCTTCCCAGATCACATGGGAATGTGGCAGCCCTCCAAGCAAGCTCTGGGCTTACTCGTATCTTTTCCCATGCAGTTTTCTTTGCCTAGAAGCTTCTTCCTCTTTGAATTTACTAGGCAAGATGCTCCCACCTTTTAGAAAATGGTTCAGATGCCACTTCCTCCACAAATCCTTCATCAGCTCTCCTAAGTGAAACAAACCTATTCGCCCCTCCTCGTCTTGTGGTACTGTCCAGTGAGGGCCTCTGCTTTAGTAGATATCACATTCCATTTGGTGTAATACTGTAGTTTAACTATGAGTGTTCTACTTCTTCCCACTAGACTGCACATTTCTTTAAGACAAAGACCAGGTCTCCTTTCAAGCCCCATCAGAGTTATTTTCTCAGAGTAAACATATAAAAATTTGAATTGAATTGAAACCCAAAAGCATTGAGACATGCAAATCTAAAGAGTTGAAATTAAGTATTTTACATGTCTAGCCTTGATGTTCTTAGGCACAATGAAGGATATTTCTATCTCCTACAATGTGTCATAAATAAAAATAGAAAAGATTCTTTTTCTTTTACCATTTTCTTACATCACACTCAACAAAAAGTCCAACTAAACATATATGTTTTGAACACTAAGTAATAATTGCCAATTCTCTCTGTCTGCTATTAAAGAAAATTACACAGGGCTAATAGCCTTAAGAACTACCCTTGGTGAGAAATCAGAAGACCTTGGGTCTACTTCAGATTATACCCAATTTTTATTGATGTGACCTTGGACGAATAACTGAATTCCTATTCATCTTCCTCATCAGTACAAAGGGGTATTCGTACAGGGAGAGTTCTTTCATGGACACGATGTCACCCACCGAGCAACATGGTTGTAGAGCAATTCTGCAAACATATATGGTATGAGTTAAAGCAGTAGTTCTCAAAGTGTAGTCCCCAGACCACAGTATCTACTGGGAATTTGATAGAAATTCATGTTCTCAGGCCCCACCCTAACCCAACAGAATTGGAAACACTGAGGAACGGTGAGCTCTGCTGGTTTCTCTTCTCGCAGTGGAAGATGCTGCTGGTCATGTGGGAAGCTGTATTGGGGTAGCTCCCTCCTATCCCGCCGGCTTACTGTCCAGACATTCTAGAATGACCTTGTATATCATTTTTAAACAGTTCTGCTTACCTAAGTGACCATAGGCCAATCACACCTAGCTTACTTTCTTCACAGAGGTGAAGCTCTGAAGTTTTAGGAATATGATTGTCAAAGTACTTTGAAAACTGAGAATGGCCTCACAAATGTAAATATTGCTAAAGCAGCCAAGTCTTTAGGGAGGAGTTGTATAAAGGAAGGAAAGGGAATGAATGGAAGAGATGCTGATGACAGATTGTATAAACTACTCTCAGCTTCTGAAGAAACCATCATTTTGACTGTATACATAGCTTCCCTCCCTTGATGTCATCCTGCTTGTTTGTTTACACTTGAAACAAAGATGTAACGATTGAATAGAGTGAAGACCCCTTAATTTAAAAGGGAGCCAGGTACCCTATGACCAGTCTCAGGCTACTTCACTTGCTTTGGCAGAAAGATGAAAACCTGTAGTGCCCCCTTGAGGGTTCAGCTGGAGGGGCACTGCTTTGATTCTGAAACAAACAGGGTTTTCTCCCTATCCCTACAGCTAGCTCCCTGTCACTTGAATAAAGGATCTGAACAGTTTGCATGTAGTTCAAACTGTCCCCTTCCACACAAGAATCTTCAGTCCTACCTAAGTGAGACAAATTAGGTCTTTAGCAAATGCAAAATTGATTAGTCTCTAATTTCTTCTCTCCCTCCTCTAATAAACCCTATGGAGAACTGCTTTCCAGAGGGAGCAGTATATTGGGGCAGCAAATGACTTTAAAAGCCAGAGTGAGTTAGACTTCTGCTATGCTACTATATGACGGCGGGCAAATCCCGTCTTGAGCTCATTTTCCTTAGGGTATTTGAGTGGACCCCCTGGTGTATGTTTGTAAACTAAAATAGTTACAATATCAGGTGTTATAATCAGACTGCTGTTAGCAAAGCATAGACAGCCAAGTAAAATTACCTTGGTCAAAATCTTTTGTTTTCTCAAGAAGAGAGTTTGTAGGCAAAGGAGGAAGCCACGTTTATAGTAATTAAAGGACAAGGGAAGAAATCAAGACATTCACTTTCTTGAATATCTATTCAAAACATGGTAGAGTTGGTGGTTGGTGATTATCGGAGTCTCAGACATCTGCTTCTGCACTCAGTCTGTTGTGAGATACTGTTGAGGTGGAAACATGTGAAGAAAATCCAGCTTTACACAGATAAGTGATCGGAAAAAAGTATTTCAACAGCTTCTTAGATATGCTTGTGGCTATCAATCTTTTGTACTACACCAAACTACCATGTGTCAGTAACAGTGTGGAATCTGAAGCCATATCAATGAGCTTTTCTACTCTGTTCCATTAAAATCTATTGACCCATTTAGTATTTTGAATAGATCTTTTAACGATGCCTCGGGTAAAATAGTGATTCACTGAGTTATGCAGATCTTCAATTTTTTGACACATTTCATCATACAATATCAAATACATCATTCATTAATATCACCACAAAATTTATCAGAAAACTCTTCAAATATAGATAACTTTTGAAGCTCGCTGTGATAGAGCTGTTTTCTAAATTTCTAATTTTCACTTGAAAGCTTAAAATTTATTGGCACAAAAACGTTAGTTGTTTTCCTTAAAAAGGATAAATTTGCCTTATTTTTATTAAATATCTGCCAAATATTGAAGTATGAAAAACCATAATTTACCACTTTTTTTTTTTTTTTTTTTTTTTTTAGTAAAATGGTATTCAAAAGGGGATCTTGTTCAGGTTGTGCTGATATTTTTCTTTAAGGTTTGTTTTATGTGTTCTCTGATTTTGCCATACTGACTTTTTTCGCCACAGGACACAAATTCAAGGGTCCAGATTTAATAAAATGAATAATTATACTGTTTGATCAAGGACATTTTTGGGTGAAACTGGCATTTTAAAAAAACTGCAAATGTGTGATGGTAAAGAATACGCTGACTACTGATAGTTTGCTGCCAGTGACTTGATTCAAGCTAAGGCGCCATCGGTTTTAACCATCATTTTTGCACCATCGTTTGGTACAGATATGGACGCCGGGAAAAAGAAAATGTCTTGGTGTTAGTCTGAAAATAGTTTTGCCTGAAAGGGACTCTGACCCCCAGGAACCGGGGAAACATACTTTGAGAATCATTGATCTAGACAACTTTTCTGCCTCAAGGATTGCACTGTACTTGCCTCTTCAACCTCTTGTGAGAGAGTCAGCCCGAAACAAATCAAAGAAAAATAGCTGGAAGAGAAGCGGAGCCGCCAAACACTGTCATCTGTAACACGCTTCCTGAGGAAAACTGTTATCCACTTCTGTCACCTAGCGGTCAACGTTAAATACTACCGCTGGTGGCATTGCAGGCTTTCTCTGTGCAGGGCGAACGAGGAATGTGGTTTCCTTCTCCATGTGGCAGACGTAGTATTTCCTTTCAATCCCATTTTAATTATAATTTACACAGGAGAATAAACCAATGCACTACTTGCTGAAAATCGCTTAAGAATCTCTTTTTCTGTTTTCTTTTTCAATTACAGTTGACGTGCAGTATTATTTTGGTTTCAGCTATCTAGCCATTGGTTAGACGTTTATATAACTTATGAAGTGATTCCCGCTGATTAGACTGGTACCCACCTGGCACCATATATAGTTATTACAAATTTATTGATTATATTCCCTATGATTTACACTGTGACTGTTTTGTAACTACCAATTTGTACCTCTTAGACCCTTTACCTTTCCCACTCAGCCCCCCAACCCCGCCCTACCCCATCTGGCAACCATCAGTTTGTTCTCAGTAGCTATCGATTTGTTTTTGTTTTGTTTGTTCATTTTTTTTGTCTTTTAGATTTCACACATAAGTGAAATCATACGGTATTTGTCTTTCTCTGTCACTTATTTCTTAGCATAATACCCTCCATGTTATTGCAAATGGTAAGATTTCATTATTTTTCATGGCTGAGTAACATTCTATTGTATATATGCTCCACATCTTCTATCCAGTCATTTATTGACAGTTTGCTTCCATATCTTGGCTATTGTAAATAATGCTGTAATGAACATAGGGATGCGTATATCTTTCCGAATTAGTATTTTTGATTTCTTTGTATAAACACCCAGAAGCAGGATTGTTGGGTCATATAACAGTTTTATTTTTAATTTTTTGAGAACCTCTATGCTTTTTTCCATAGTGGCCGCACCAATTTTCATTGGTAGTGGCATTATTTTACAGCTGCACTTTGGGCATTCACATTCAAGATCTAAGTGTGCCTGATCCCTTAGTGAACTAAAACCCAGGAGAGTAAATAGTCATTACCATAAAGCCCGAGGATAGGATCTCTGGTGAAAATAACTGGTGCCTACTTAATTCTTAGGGCTGTCCCTGCCACTGCTTTTCTCTCAGTAGCCCCAGGGCTTGGCTGCCTCTGTCTGTGAAAACCATTGCTAAAATACCTTTCTACTCAGGAACAAACTATAACCTGAGTTACTTTTCTAACCCGAAAGCAAGCTTCAAAAAAATGACTTCTAAGGCTCTTTGAGTATAATAATAAATAGGAAGGTGGACCATGGATTAAAAATTCTTTCCTCTGTGCTGCATTCTGTTTTCACTGAGCTCTCACAGAGAGGGACAAAATCCATGCGCAAATGTTCTGATCATGAACCTCTTCACACTTCAGAATACAGTTTCAGATCCAGATATTTGAGAGTGTCCAAAATCAAAATTCAACCAAGTAAATTTGAAGACCTAACTGACTTTATTAAGCAATTCATGAATAGGGTGGCATCCCATGTAGCAACTGGAAGGGTACTCTGAGAATTTGTACAAAATGAAAAGATTTTATAGGCAGAAAGAGAGTGGGACTAAAAAGTTAAAAGAGTGCATTATTTCTGTCAAGGACACCTCTCCTAAGGAGAGGGCAATGGGTCTGATCAGGCAGGTGACCTCAGTGTCCATCAGCAAATTGACTGGTTTAAAATTCTACTCCTGGAAAAGGTTGAAACTGCAATCAGGCTAGGTATTAAGTTTTGATTTGGTGATGCGGCTTAGCAAAAGTGACTGCATTTTGGCCTGTTGTTACTCTTTATTTTAGAAGAGAAACCTGAAGACCAGGGTTACCAGAGGTGTCCAAGTATCATACAAGTTGGTGCTATGTAGACACCTGACGGGAAGTGGCAGACGGGGATAAAAAACTGGACTGACTGCCAGGGAGGAAGAGAAGCAGGGCCCTGGGATTCCACTCTCTCGGCTTCCCTCCCTCTGCCCCTCTCACAGGCCACCCTGTGGTGAGGTGAGAACATAAGCCAACCATGACTCCAGAGTAGATGTGAGCTGCTCTCCACACAATTCAAAGATGGGGAGAGAGAAAAGGAAAGCGGGGCTGGGGCAGGGTGGAAACTTTTGCTTTACCATCTTCAGGAGGCCATTCTTGCAAGTTTATTCATGTAAGGAATATAAGTTGGGGCCTGTGTGTCACAATTAATGTAAAAGGAGATGGAAATGTAGAACTCTGTGAGCTGAGCTGAGGAAGGGGAGATAAAATAATGAGAGCTGAAAGAAAGAGACAACGAGTTGTCACAAGCCCCTTTTATGGGTGTGAGTTCTTCACATCTAGCTAATGTCAGAGACACAGGGTGGGGTTGGGGATGGTTGGGACAATCCTAGCTCCTTACTGTGTTCTTCAGTGCCCATCTCCATTTGGTTCCTACATGCTGTCTCACTGCGTCTCCTGGCTCCAGCCCACATTGAAATGCTCTGGATGACAACCTGCCATTTCCTAAATGGGGCATCTTATCGCTCACCTTCAGGACTGGCTTCCACTGCTTCACAGCCTCTAAAAAGAGTGTTCCCTTGTGACATGCTTTCTACTGACCCATCAGATCCCATCTGAGGTGTTCCTGATACCCAAGACAGGCCACTGCCACATGCTCTCAGCACCCTGCACTTACCAGATTTTATACTCATTGCTCTACGCTATGTACACTTGTTGTTCTGTCTCCATCAAACTATAAGAGCTGTGAGGGTGGGAACTTGGTCTATATTTCTGTTGTATTCTGGGCTCCTAGCACAATGTCTGCAGGTAGTGGGCAAACAATGAAATCTTAGAGTCTTGTGGGATTCATCTATGTGAACTCTTGGATTCCTGAAGTATACTGTCCTGAGGAATTCTACTCATGCTTCAAGACATAGCTCAACACTTGCCCTCCTTAAAGTCTTTCTTCCCTGATGTTCCAATCCCCACTAATGCTTGGACCTTCCTCTGTAGCTATAGCCCATTATTCGTATACTAATGGCGGCACATATCTAATGAGCTTGCAAGAGATTTGGTTCACTATATTTGAGCCCCCACTCTCTCCCAGATCCTCTGCAGTTCATGAGGAGAGAGACTTAGGAAATATACCTGCCGTTTAGAGATATATCGATGGCCTGAAGGGAGGGAGAGAAAACTGGGCACAGTCCCCAGCATCCTGGATGAAGAATACAGCTGTTCTCCTCAGAGCTAGGTCCTTTGACTCAGCCTCAGATATGGATATTGCTAGAGGACCTGTACTTGTTCCACTTTTTGTAATTAGACCATTGGAGACTTTCTTTTTTTTAATCATGAAAGTTTTCTCTTTCCTTGAAGGGATGTGTTTTCCCAGCCCTCATATCATATATGTCTTAAATACCATAGACTGAACTCTTGTTGGTAAACACCAAGGTTATCTGTTAACCCTTCTCAGATGCTCTCTACTTCCTTTCAGGTTCTTACAGTAGTAAACATCAGCTGCCCCATCTCCTTACACCCCCCTCACTTCTTCCCTTGTAATCTGGGTAATTTTCCCATTACAACAAACTACTTCCTTGAAGGAACTTTAACCTTCCACTTCCCTCACCTCTGATTCCTGTAGCATTGGCACGTTCGATGTTCTTTTTCAAGATTTTTAGTTTCCCACATTCAGCACTATGATGGTTCAAATCCCACCTTCTCCCTATGGCTATACCATCTCCGTGGAGGTTCTTCCTCCCTTTCCTGCTGGCCTAGGAAGGTATCCTGTTTCAGTCCTGGCTTCTTTGTTTCATGAATCTCTCTGCATCTCCAAAGCTGCATCTCTGTTTGGGGAAACCTGGCAGATGACAACAGTGATAAAGAAGTTCTAAATCCAAGTGCTTTGGCACTAAGGAGGTGAGCTCTCCTTCAGAATCACCCTCTTTGCCCAGGAGTTATGGCCATGAGAAATGGACATTGGCCTGGGCTGGTCAGGAAAGGCTGTGCCTCGTGGGGCAATCTGCAGGCGAGCTATTGGGCTTCTGGGACACCTGGCTCTGGAATGTGCCTACCAGCCCTAAAACCTGGGATTCTTCAGGGGCCTTCTGGATTTGTTGCTCCTCTCAACCAGAACTGAGCCATCCTAGGTATGTCTCCTGTCTCATTGACTCTCCCCCCACCCCTTTGTTTTAAGGAATGGAAAGAATAATGAAATTGAAGTCAGGAATTCTGAAATCCAGCTCTGGATCTATCATCAACTAACTGCCTCCATAAGCCTCAGTTTGGCATCAGTGAAATAAGAGGCGGGTCTATCATCTCTAAGACCCTTTAACTCATTGGTAAGGAAGCCCTATCACCTTACCTACATTAGGAGGGGTAAAATATCAGGGCAGACCTCCTGCAGCTCTTGGCCAAAGGATGATGGAATTTTGTGAAGGTCCTAAAGAAAGGAGACCATAAAGATGGAAGAGACATCTATCGGGGTGGGGATGGGGGGCATAAAAGTTCTATGTGCACTTAGAAATCAAGAGAGTCTAAGGTTAACTGAAAGAGCAATGGGACCCAGAGAAAAGCCTACCCTCAGCCTGGCCAGCAGCAGTACACTGGTGGAAGCAGTGGGAACAGCTGAGAAAACATAATTACAATAACTTCTAAAGTTTCTAAAATAATCATTTATAAGAAGGAAACAGCCACACCCTCGGGGTCTCTGTGGGTAGAATCTGTGCCTAAGCATTTGATCCCGGATTATATTAAAGAACAACTGCAGTTTCAAAGCTTCTGCCAGCTCTCTCTATTTTTTTCATGATAAAGTCATAAAACAAACAAGTTCTTGTTTAGCTGAGCCAAAATTGATTTTCTGTATATGCCAAGGCAGGACAAAACCTCGTTTGGAATGGCGGGAGACTGCTCCACGGCTCAGATGAATTTGAAGTACACTGTCCTCAGAAAGCAGGGTAGAAAATGAAGGGAGCAGTGACATGCAGAAAAGAGGAGGAAGGTTCAGAGAGAAATTTTCTGGAGCAGGAATGTTAGATCAATAAAAAAAAAAATCTTGCAGTAATAAGGCCTCATGTTCAATTGTTTCCTTCCTTGAGCTGCAATTAAGCTGCATTATCTTATTATATTTGAAAATGTCTATAATAGACAACAATCAGTTGTTGATGGAACTTTGGGGAAATGGAGAAAAAAGGCTGGTTTTAAGGTAGAACAGAGTGGGCCTGTAAGACAAGACAGCAGCCAGAGAAGGGATGGTTATGGACAAGAAATAGTGAAGACCTGGGAGCCAAAAGGAGGGTGAGGGTTGAAGATACAGAAGAGAGATAATTATTAGTGGCAAAAGATCCCTGAGATGTAGGAATTGAAACTTATGATATCCAAGGAAGTTTTCCTCTTGACTAGGAGAAGGGGCCTCTCCTCCCATAGCCCTGTCTCAGCAGTCGGCACTCGTAATCTGAATCCACCACCATTTCTATGACTCCATACAGGACACCCCATCTGAGAGCTCCATTCTTCAGACTTTTTCACTGCCCTCCCAGCACCCCTTAATTAAAATATACTGAAAACGTGCTGTCTAACATTTTCTTTTGCTCTCTTCATTACTGTTTCTCTTAAGGGTTTTTTTTTTTCTTCTGTTTTACAATATATTTAATGGAGTCTTTTCTTGAATGCTTGGAGAGCTTTCACTGACTCTTCACATTTAAGAACAAAGCCTGAAAAGCTAACTGCAAACTGTGGGCTTATAAATGGATGGGCTTTGCTGTGAGGTGATTGGCACTTTTGCATTTGGTGCACAAATGTCAGTACCTGACACCATTTCTTCAGAGAATGAAGCTTCATTTTTTTTTTTTTTTTTTTTTTAGGGAAAAGAGTACATAACGTCTGACACATGGGAGGCAGGACGAGAGAAAAGAGCTGCCATATACACTTAGCTCTGTCTTTTTGTGGTCAGCCCACCATCTCGCCACCACCTTCTGCAACACTGCAGGCATTACTGGCTTCCGAATCTGCCAGGAATCTGTGGGAATACTTGTTCCTGCTCTCATATCTTCTGTAGGCATCCAGGACGTAAATTCCTCTACAGTGTACGTTCCTCTACATCTCCATCATCTCCCTCTCCCATCCACTGTTTTCTAGTCGTCAACTCTTTTTAGCAATATGTTGGAGTTTGTCTTCGGCTTTCTTATTTATCGAAATCAACTGTTTGACTTTGGCTTTAGTCCTGGTCTTTTAAAAGACATAATCCAAACACTTATTCCAACACAGTTTCTGTCCTCTCTGAGTCTATGTATGATCAATAACCAGGTGACTGAGTAAGTCACCAGCATACCAAATGAAGTTAACTATGTTAGTAACATCAACAAGGCTAGTCATTGAGATGTATTGTTAATATTTAAATATTCATTTTATTTAGCTGAAACTTGAGGTACAAAATTATTTTATGTACCTCATACAGACAGTCCCCGAATTATGGTTCAACCATTGATTTTTCAACTTTACAATGGTGCAAAAGTGTTCAGTAAAAATCATACTTCAAGTTTTGAGTTGTGACCTTTTCCCAGGCTAGTGATTGGTGGTATGATCCTAGGCAGTGGCCACGAGATGATTTTGCCTGCCTATAGCCTAATGCAAGTGTTCTGAGCACATGCATGGTATCCCAGGCTAAGTTATGATGTTTGGTAGGTTAAATACATTAAATGCATCTTCAACTTATAATATTTTCAACTTACAATGGGTTTATCAGGAGATAACCCCATTGTGAGCTGCAGAGAAGCTATGTGTTGAAGTTCTCTCAGTTTATAAAAATGTGAATGTATATTTATTACTGCGAAAGCAAAATCCTACAATTAATGATTCTGCCAGCTTTTATTTTATGTACAATTTATAATTTTCAAAAAGTTAAATAAATAGGGAAATAGTTTAAAAGTTAATGTGACTATTAAGAGAAGATGCATTATCTGGAGAATTTTATGAAGTAAAATATGTCCTTTTAGAAACAACAAATATTTATAAGAATTCCAGTAATAATGCAAGACTAAATAATAGAAATTTACTTACAGTAGAATTGTTTGGAGCTCATACTTTTGTAACATTAAATAAACAACTTATAGTAATTATATTTAAGTTTTAGTTGTTTAATTCCATTTAGGCCATAAGTCTTTCAAAAAATGTTCTATTTGTGTATTAGTCATGTGTGAAAATGAACAGGAAACAGAATATCAAGTTTGCCACTTAAAATTTTAACAAGAAAAACTATAAATTCTGAACTGTAACATGCAAAATAAATCATCTTTTATTTAATCACAATAAGAAAAAAACATGTGAAAAAAGGAGAAATATTTCTAGTAATCAAATATGATGTTTCTAGTAATCAAACTTCCAAACAGAATTTTCAAAACCACCTTAAGAAGACAACACTGTAATTTTGAGTCAGTCTATCAAGGCCAAAAATATAAATGAAAACTTGTCAAAATGATTGCTGTGTACTAACCACATTTTCAGTAGTTCAACATAAAAGATTTTTTGCCACTTGCCTAAGCTAAACGCAAATTTTCTTCTGGAAAAACCAGGCACATCAGTTTAGTGAATTTTGGTCTCACTGGGCTGGAAATTTTACATACAAAGGTAGTAGGAGTTTCATTTGTTCAAACACCTGCTTTAGCACTGAATAGCCTTCATTTTCATCTTTTTTTTAAATTATATTTTTATTTGGAAATATTTATATCAGGACAGGGAAACCACATTTTAAGAAATACTGGATGTCATTAATTTGAACATCATTAGTTTATTACAAAAGAGAGGGATGGAAATTAATCACATGATGAGATTTCAGAACTTGAGTAGAATGGGCAGCTTCACGTGATGCCATTTTTGATAGTGATTTTTTTCAGTCTACATACTTTCCAAGAGCGTCACTATTTCTAAATTAGAAATAATCCATGTTATCTAGAACTTCTTTGGTGTCTCCTTATTTTGGAAGAAAAATGTTATCTTTCATGCTAACTTGTTGAATCTCTCCATCCTTTCCTTTAGAGCATGATCCAACAGCTACTACCGTTGCGTGAAGTACTTTTCCTTGAGATTTTTCTAGAAGCATAATGCCTCCTTTGGTTACAGTTTCTGCAGTGCTCATTCCAACTGCTGCAAAGTCCTGCCAGGACTCCAGCCATCGCAGTTCGTACTCTCCTGTCGTGCCCTGGCCTCAAGTTGAGACTGGAGTCCGGCGCTTGGGACATATAAACTTTCATTTTGGTCGTAAGTCTACAAAGTGAATGAGCACATGGTGAGGTAGCTCTGGTTCCCTTGTATTTAGGTAGATAAAGAAGATTGTCAGGAGGGAATTGCTTCCTTCCTGTTTATTGATAAGTAATTATAACTCTGAGTTATAGAACAGAACCTCTTATGCCTGTGGTTCCTCAATCATTCATTGCCTCCACTGTGCTGTCACATTGTCAGTGACAATTGCCTGACTATTTACTTCACTCATTTTCCAATATATAACTATTTCTTCAGTCAGATTCACTGTGATTTTAGTCATGTAAGACAGAACTCTCTTGACAGGCAAGTAAAATAGAAGTAAAGTTAAATAATTAGCATTCACTACCAAGTGGTCACATGGGACGTGTCTGGGTGTCTGCTACAAAATGCAGAATTAGCACAAGTAAAATAGCACAGAGAAAAATATAATTCAGGAGCTGTTGGTGATGGAGTGATGGTGCAACTTAGCATGACCAAAATTCAATAGCTGTTTGCAGAGAACAATAGTTAACATCCTAGAGTATGCTGAAGAGGAAACATGCTGAAGAAGACATCAAATTGTTATGCTTGGAGAGAAAAGTATCTTTTATCTGATATCTGTTGTAAAAAGCCTTCTATATTTCTGTCCAGTTTAGATGATAAAATTAGAGGGCATACAATGGAAGTTGAATCCAGATGGCAATTCAAAGATTTTTTTAAAACTCTCAGAACCAATAGCATCAATCTATTGCCACATTTCCAGATGATGATCCATGGACACATTTTTTTTATATGATAAACTATCAAATGTCTGCTTTTCCCCAAGGGGAGTGAGGGTGAGAGAGAGAAAGAGGAAGGAAGGAAAAAAGATAGAAAAGATAGAGATAGATGATAGATAATAGACAATAGAAAGATAGATAGATAGATAGATAGATAGATAGATAGATAGAAAGAAAGAAAGAAAAGAAAGAAAAGAAAGAAAGAAAGAAAGAAAGAAAGAAAGAAAGAAAGAAAGAAAGAAAGAAAGAAAGAAAGAAAGAAAGAAAGAAAGAAAGAAAGAAAGAAAGATGAGGGCAGTAATATAAAGTCTGTTTCTGAAAATGTTTAAGCATTCTTTTCAGGAAGCAATTTTATTGTTTTTTTTTTTTTCAATAAAATCACATCACTATCAATCAAGTTTTAATGTGCAGGAATCAAAGAAGAGATAACTCTAGGCAGTTATTATTAGAGTGAGAAAAACTTGGCAACTTGGTGATAGCATCAAAATCAGCAACACCTACGCTGGTACAGCAAATCAAATCACCATGAGTACCACTATTGCTAAAATTGTGCTGCTCACCTCACTTTGCCACTGCATCTCAGTTACAAGCTAGCGATGTCATTAGTATCTCCAGTGTGCAGTATAGTTACCTCAGGTCCCCTCTACAGTTGACAGTGTTAAGAAATTGTGTTTCTGGCCAATAGTGTCAAACTTCTAATATTTGACTACTAACACTTTTTTCATAACAAAATTGAAATAAAAGTTAAAATTTGATAAAGTTTAAGATTTGTTTTTGGACCCCACAAATTCAATCAGTGATGATGATGTTTGATGTTGGCCTTGGCTTTGGGTACATATTAATTTGAACATTCACCCATTTGGTATCTGTATGTGAGGCACCTCCATTTTTCTTTTTGTAAACTTTTACTTTTTAAAATTCCTTTGCTGTAATCTTAGTGAAATTTTGCAAAGGAGCAAAATTAAGCACACGTGATTATTTGAGTATAATACATTTTTGAATCTTATCAATTTCCTTGAGAGTATGATCATAATAATAGTTGACACATATATGTTCCAGAAATTCTTCCACATGCTTTATGTATAATAACTTTTAATTGCTCAGATGAGAACTTGCCTACTCTCAACTAGAAAGTGGCAAGCCAGGATTCAGATGAAACATTTTGTCTCTGGAGTTGTTGCTTTTAACTTTTAGGTAATACTGCTTCCTAAATGGCTTTTTTTATCCCACTCTATTTTTCCATAAAATGCATGTAATTATTTATATATTTATCTTGTTACATGCATTTTATTGCTTTGTTGATTATAAAAGTAATCCATATTAATTTTTTAAATGTCAACAGTGTAAAATTTAAACATGTAAAAAATATAAGCAAAAGCAAACAAAAGAAGTAAATAATGATCATAATCTAATTTCAATACACAAGCATTTTCTTCTGGTTCATTAAAATAGGGTGTTATATTAGCATGGATGTTCTTGAGAAAAATGGTGACCATTTGCTCTCCGCTTTAACTCTAGTACCTACACATATTTGGCGCTCAATAAACATTTCTTACAATGGTTAATAAGTAGTTCTAAACTGAGATAACATGGTATTTATAGATTTTAATTTTCTTTAAGGTAGTATTTATAGATTTGTATTTCCCTTTATTCACCTATTTTATATAATAAACTATTTCCCATATTACTAAATATTTTTCTGAAACCTTTTATGTCTGCTATCATGGAGTCATTTATTTAACTATTTCTCTCCCATTAAAGAGTTAATTTTTTCCTAAAATCTCAATTTTCTAGACATTCCAGGAACAGTCTTGAGCATAAATTTGTCTGCATATCTGTCTGATTATTTCCTCAGAATAGATTCTAAAATGTGGAATTACTAGATCAATGAGTATATTTTTAAAGTAGTATGATTTAATAGTTTATAATGTAATAATAATAGTTACAACTAACATTAATTGAGCACTTACTCTGGTGGAGACATTAAACTAAAAACTTCACCTATGTTGTCTCTTTGAGCTATTTCATAACCCTAGAATGTTAATACGATTGTTATTCCCATTTTACAAATAAAACGTAAGAGAGAGAGTAACTTTCCTGAAGTCAGACAATTAATAAATGGTGGGAGCAGAATTGGAAATAAGCAAGACAACCCCAGGGCCTAACTCCATTCTTAAAAGTGAAGGTTTGGGAATAAGTTTGCTTGGTTTGTAGCTCATGTCCATCACTTACTAGCTGTGGAATCTATACAAGTTGGTTAACTTCTTTGGCTTTGTTTTGCTATAAAATGAAGTTAACCATACTACCTGCCATAGTGGGTATTGAATGAGATCATGTAAATAAACCTCTTACTAGTGCTGGTACATAAGAAAATCTCAACATAAATTAACTACCCAATTGCTATCTTCTTACTTATAAAACCCTGAATACACCTTACATAATTTCACTAAAACCCTTACAAATTCCATTCCCACCAGTGGTGTTACTAACAGATTTACATAGCTACAGATTATACTGGGTTCCAACAGTGCCAAGAAAAATAACACACCAAAGAAATGACCTACATATAATAGACTCACTTCCTGTTGCTTGCATATCATAAAGGTGTTATTTTCGATCTCCCTCACTAAGCTTCCTTTCTATTTTTTGCCACAGTATTCATTTTGGAAAGAGAAATGTAAATAAGTGAATTGGCAGAATAATTTTGGTAAACCAAACTCTGAAAATTAATTTGCTATGAAATTTTTATTTGAGGGCAAAACCAAGATTTTTGAAATGATCAATAATTTCATCATTATTTTATGATTTTTTAAAATACATACAAGATACTACAGGAAGAGAAAGGAGAAATAACTGGTATTCACAAGACTCCTTGCTCTTTGAGTCACTAATAACAGAGGCATCTAATTGACACAGGTTAACATTTCATTTCATTTTACTCATATTCTGCAACACCGTTTTTAGTTACTACTTAACATTCCATTGCATGGATAAATAATACTTTAACAAATCTTCTATAAATGGACATCTAGACCTTTTCTATTTTTTCCCATATTAAGCAATGTTGAGCTGAATCTAATTATAGCCTACGTTTGTACTATCTGATGATTTCCTTGAATTAGGATGAGCATTTTAACCATGGACACTTAAAACTGCTATGAAATGTATTGTAGCACTGCCCTCTCTCCTGCTTTTAGGACAGGCCCCAAAGAAAACTGCAGCTCCATCTTGCTTGTCATATCTCCACTAGCTTGTCATACCTCCTGTCTTGAGGTTTCACAGCTCCACCCTTTAAACCTTCCCCACCCCAGTGCTCACTACTGAACAATGCATGCATGTACACACACAGAGCCATTTGTTTCAGTCTGACAAACTTCTAAGTTAGCATTGAGGGAAGTTGGAGGTAACGAACCAGGTAAATCATAGTTTCAAAGCCCCACATCGCCAACTGATGCTGGCTTGAAGCTCTTCTCAGTTTTCCTGAGCACTTCTTGTTTCACCTCCTTCAGATGCCTTTCCAGTTCCTGCCATTGAACTGACACTGTTCTTTATATTAGGTTGAACCACAAGGACCTGCTGTTAGTCAACCACTTTTGACCCACAAAAATGGAAATTTCACTTGGTTCAACTAAAGAGTCTGAGATATTTATTTACTCATAGGGGAACATGACAACTACTTGCCATGCTGTGAAGACTAGAACGCATGAATGTCACTCAGTTTCCTCTAATCAGATGCAAGATTTTTGACTCAGAAGAGGACAAGAAGAGGGCTTCTGCCTTTGAGGAGAGGCAGGGACTGAAGGGCACTTTAAATTTTGTCTTGAGTTCAGTGATAGTTATATGGAAGCTTGCTATGCAATAATTTTATGTTTTGTGCATTTTTTTGTGTGGGTGTTATTCTTTATTTTTTAAAAAAAATTTTAAGAAACTCAACTCTGGCAGAAATAGGGAAGAGATATGCAGTTTCCAGAAGCAGATAGGCAGAGGTCCTGGTAGTTGTCCCAAACCCTGAGCAGCAGTGTTTAGCATGCTCCGAGGGAGCAATCTTGCAGGCAATTGAACATAGATAGTTCTTGGTATGCAGCCTCTATGACTGTTTCTCTGACTCTCCTAATTCTATGAGCTACTAAATATCCTTTAATAAACACTCTTCCTGCTCTAACTAGCTAGAGAATGTTCTTGGTTGACAACTAAGAGCTCTGACTGATAAAAATAGATTCAGGTTCTTTTCAGGCCAGTTCTGGACTTGATGCTGAAAACACTGTCCTCAGGGCACCAGAATGCTGGCTTTGGTGATACCTCCAGACTCCATTCCACAATCAGAGCTCATGGACTGGACAGCATACAGAGCATGCTCTGCCGCTTTCAGTTGATTATTATTACATTTTTTGAAAGTCATACATTTTTCTACATTAATTTCTACTGTTTTTTCTTCCCCCCACTGCTTCCCAGAAAATACATGTGGACAGACACCACCACCACTATTAATGTAACCTGGAAACCCAAGAATGTGTAAAAGTCATGGCATACTCATATATCACTAGAAGATAAGTGTCATGGGGAGAGGTGTCTATTTTGTTCAGTGCTTCATCACAGCATTCAGAATGGTGCCTGGCACATATTAGGTACCCAATAAATACCTGTGATCTGAAGGAATACCCTTCCCTAAAATACACACATCTATTCATTTGTCTAACAACGAACAAATGTTATGGAGACTGACATGCTTGTGAAGGCACTGGCCTGGGTGTTAGGAATGTCAAGGGGATTAAGGCATGACTCTGCCCATGAGCAATTCAGAATGAGTTGCTTATTCTAGAAACATTGCTAACAACCCTCAGAATGTATTTTGTCACTTCTAAGAGCCCACTTGGATCTTTTCTTTAATGGAGATGTGGGGCAAGGCAGGTAGGAGGTTGTTTTTTAAGAAGCAATGCCTTCCCTCTGCTGATCTCAGTTTCTAGAGAGGCAGCAACAGCGCAGAGCAGCCAATGAGATACTTAGGTTTGTGCCCATGTCTTTGTCCAGGCTAGTGCAGTGACTCAATGGTTGTGAACCAGCTTTCACCATAAATAATGTAATACCAGGGTTCCGGACAGCAATCAGATTTTAACACTCCCCAGAGGCTTTTCTTCAGACTTAGAATTAAGCCCATACTCTTCATCCTTACATGATCCGGCCTTGCCTGCCTCTGAGCACCCTGCAGTCACCTCCTCCTTTCCAACCCCTCTGGCCTCCAGCACACCAAGCTTGCCTACACCTTTGGTCCTTTCTCTTGGTCATTTCCTCATCTAGGAATAATCTCCCCAATGAGCTGGTTCTCAGTGGTTCCTTTTTATCATTGCAATTCAATTTAAATGTCATCTCCTCAAAAAGGCCTCCCTTGGCCACCCCTTTCTACTTTTTTTTTCTCATTACCTTGTTCAATATGTAGAAATACAGGGCACATCCATATCTGACTTATTTCTTGTGTTTAACATTCTTCCTTCGTCCTTCTTTCCCATCCTTCTCCCCCTCTCTTTTCCCTCCTTTCCTTTCTTATCTCTCTCTTTGTTTATTTGTTTGTTTGTTTGTTTGTTTGTTTTTGGTCTGTCTTCACAAGATTCTTAGCTCCATGAAAGCAGGAATTTGTCCATATGATTCACCATATATTCCCAATGTCTAAAACAATGCTTCAGATGCATCAGACACACAATTCCAGAGAAATCCTGTATAATGTAAAAACTGAACTTCCTGAGAAAAGTGCTGTTGGCATTATGGTCTGGGGTATCACTGGCTGAAGGAATGTGAAAACAGGAAGTGGCCCAAACAAGATAATAGCTAAAGTTCAAGTTAGTGTATCTGGATGATCAAGAAGACAGTTGATGTTACATTATCTAGAATATCAAATTTATCCCTTGTTAACGTCAAAAAACAAAAACAAAAAAACCAGTTCAATATCTTTCATACACAGCTCAGGAAATAATCATCTAAACAAATGAACATGCTCTCCTTCCTAAGGGTGAACATGTATAGTACTGCATTCAACCTTTGTAACAGCCCTATGAAGAGATCCTATTACTACTCCTATTTTTCAGATGAAGAAACTGTGCTTAGTGAAATCAAGCAATTTGTTCAGAGTCTGGTCTATCTTCAGAATAATTAGGAAATCTTATGGGGCTCAGAAGTGAACAACAGTAATGTATGTGGGGTAAGAGTCCTTAGAGGTATTTTTCCTTTATTGCTTTACTTATTTTATTCTTCTTATTTTTTTTTTTATTATTATTTTGGTGCATAGCACAACTGCAGAAAAAAATTTCCAGCAACTCCAAGGCAGGAAGATGATGACTCTGTTCCCAACTCTGCAACCCACCAGCTGTGACAGATCGTAAATGATGAGATTACAGATGAGAAAGACCACAAGCAATAAGAAAGGGTCTGTTTGGTTCAAGATAATTTTTAGCAAAATGGTCAGTATATATAAAATCTCTTGGTACTTTCCTGGTTGATTTTAGAAGATCAGCCAATCAAACTTACTAAAAGAGAGGGAAACAGTCTGAGATACCTACCTAAGGATGTAAGGAACATTTAGTAATTATCTGGCAGAAAAATAGCCTATATCAGAAAATTTTTCAGATACCATCTGGAATACATAATGTTTCTACATGCCACAGGTGGATTTACTGTGACTAATGAAGTTAAAGCTCCAGGGCCCCTCTCTTACAAAGGCACCTTTCAAGGCTCTGTATCTAATTTTGTATATTTTCTATATTTTACCTGAAGAAAGTCTTGGAGCTAAATGTGCTGTGCTTCAGGTCCCCCAAATCTGGTCTGTTCATACCCCATAGGGGAAGAAGAGCTAAAAATTAAATTACTCTGAGAAAGCTAACAGAAAATCAGCCCTGCTGATGGACAGTGCCTTTATATCTCAGATCTGCTAGCTGTCTTCACTCATGTTTAGGGTTAGGTGGTATTGGTAGGTTGGTTGGCGTGTTTATTAATGAAGCAGAGAACAAAAATGAGAATTTAAGTAAATTTTTGTTGGTCAATATGTTTTAGAAACTAACTTATGAGGCTATCAAAATGTGTTTTGATAGGATAAAAACGATATTGTATTTTCATTTTAGATATGAAAACAATGAACTTGAACATGCTGTCAGTCTCAGTGAATACCCCAGATTTTGTGGTTTGAATTGGCTCTCACATAAAATAAATTCCATCCGTTCTTTATTTTGTGACTTGCAATAAATAATAGAGAAGACCTAGAAAAAACACTATTGTATTGTTAAAGTTAATCTAACTGAGCCCATTTTGCATAGACTTTTAAAAACGTTAACTCATGTTCACACCTAGTTATAAAAGCAGTGAGTAAAGAGCATTCACTTTCTAATTGTTCCCATAATGATGTGTACAACACTGGATGGAGCACACATGTGTGTGATAAAATCTTGCAGTCAGACTAGTAGAACCAGGTACATTCAGAGAGTTATTACACTCATCGAAATATGAGCATTAATAACTTTAAAGTTTATATTTTCTGAAATCTTATGAAGTCAGAGAGTCATCAGAGCTTTGTTCCCTGAACAGTGGAACAGTAGCTTTGTTTTCCTTCCAGCCATTCTAAACTGGGGAAGTCTTACCATCTTATATTCATAGGTTATTTTTGTGGAGTTTTAAGAAAGAGAAAAAAGTAGAAGATATACCTTGTGCTCCCAGTACCTATTTTCATTTTTTTCATCTCCTGCTAAAACCTGAGTGGTGTGTGTGTGTGTATAAAGTGAGTGGTCTCTTTGAAATATAATTTTAATCCCAGATTTTGGTACCAGCTGTCTATATCCACCTAATCATGACCTACATCACACTGATCGTCATCATCCACTTCCCCACAAATTCAACAACACCTCTCTCTCATGGACATGTCACATTGTCTGTGGTTTCTCTTTTCTGACTAAAAGTGGATCCTAATGGACATGGGGGAGGGAGAGGGAGAGAGAGAGATAAGAAATGCTACCACCCTGCCCATCACCACCAACCAACTATTGATGCTCCTAATGGCTCATCCTCTATCCTGAGAAGAAAGGTACCCTGGAGGTAGGGGTAGAGACCATTATCTTTTACAATTATGGATTCTAAAACCCTTAAAAATATTAGCAAACAGGATTTAGCAATATATAGAGAGAATTTATATCATAACCAGGTGGGGTTTCTCCCAGGGATACAAGTTGGTTCAATGTGTGAAAGTTAATCAATAAAACCCACCATGTAAAGAGGATAAAGAAAAAAAATCTCATGATATCAATTGATAATCTAAATCATTTGGCAAACTGAATACCCATTCATGGTACCAAAAAACAAAACAAAACAAAAAACCTCAACAAAAAATAGGAGTAGAGAACTTCTGCAACTTCATAAAGAGCATCTACAAAAACCTACAGCTAACATTATACTCACTAGTGAAAGACTGAATGCTTACCCCTAAGATCAGAACTAGACAAGAGTGTCCACTCTCAGTACTCTTATTCAATACAATGCTGACATTTCTACTTAGTGCAGTAAGGCAAGAAAAAGAAATGAGGCTCATACAGAACAAAAAAAGTAGAAATAAAACAGTTTCTATTTGCGGATGACATATGCAGAAAATGCCAAGGAATCTACCAAAAAAACAAACAAACAAACAAACAAACAAACAAAACCCTCCTAAAACAAATAAGTGAATTCAGCAAGGCTGTAAGTTACAAGGCAAACATACAAAAATCAATTGTATTTCTATATACTAGCAATGAACACAAAGACACAAACATTTATAATCAGTAAAAAAATAAATATTTAGATATAAATCTAACAAAACATTCAAGACTTGTATGCTGAAATCTACATAATGCTGAGGGGGAAAATATCAAACAAGATCTAAATAAATGCAGAGACATACTATGTTCATGGATTGGAAGACTCACAATTGTAAAGATGTCAAATCTCCCAAATCAGTATTGAGGTTTAACGTAATTCCCATCAAAATCTCAAGGAGATCTTTTTTTAAATCTAGGCAAGATTATTTTAAAGTTTATATGGCAAAAAACATCACTAGAATAGCTAAACAATTTTGAAGTAGGTATAAAGAGGAAGGAATCAGGCTATTCAACTTCAAGACTACAGTAATCAAGACAGTGTGGAACCAGTGGAGGGATACACGTATAGATCAATAGAACAGAGTAGAAAACCCAGAACTAGACCCATAAAAATATGCCTAAATTATTTTTTGACAAAGATGAAAAAGCAAGTTAATGGAGAAAAAACAGCTTTGTTAACAAATGGTGCTTGAAGCAACTTCACACCACAGACAAAAGAGTGACCTAAACCTCACACCTTACACAAAAATTACACAAAATGGGTAACAAATTAAATGTTAACATGAAACTGTATAACTTTTAGAAAAAAATAGGAGAAAATCTTTGGGGTCTAAGACCAGGCAAAGATTTCTTAGACTTGACACTAAAAGTAAGATTCATAGAAGGAAAAATTGATATACTGAACCATCATCAAAATTAAAAACTTTTACTCCATGAATGTTCTGGTAAGAGGATGAAAAGCCACATACTGGGGAAAAAAATATTTACAGACCATTCATCTGACAAAAAACTGGTATCTAGAATGTATAAAGAATTCTCAAAACAACAGTAAAAAAGCAAACAATCCATGGGCAAAAGACATGAAAAGACATTGTACCAAAGAAAATATACAGATTGCAAGTAAGTACATAAGAAGATGTTAAACATCATTAACTAAAAGGGAAATGCAAATTAAAACTATAATGAGATATCACTGCACACCTATCAAAATGGTTAAAATAAAAAACAGTGATGACACTAAATGCTAGAGAGGATGTGGAGAAACTAAATCATTTGTACATTGCTGGTAGAAATGCAAAATGGTACAACCACTCAGAAAACCGTTTGAAAATTTCTCTAAAAACTAAACATTCAATAATCATACAACCTACCAATTGCATTTCTGGGCATTTATCTTAGAGAAATGAAGACTTATTTCACACAAAATCTGTACCTAAAGGTTTATAGCAGCTTTATTCATAATTGCTAAAGAATTGGAAACAACCTAGATGTTCTTTGGTGTGGATGATTAAAGAAACCATAGAATGTTATTCAGCAATAAAAAGGGGTTGGTGTGGGAGGAAAGTGGTGTGGTTATAAAAGGGCAACATGAGCAATCCTTGTGATGATGGAATGGTTTCATACCTTGACTCCATCAATGTTAATATCTTGGTTGTGATATTGTGCTCTCATTTTATAAGATGTTACCTTTAGGGAAAACTGTGTAAAGGGTACACAGAATCACTGTATTATTTCTTACAACTGCATGTAAATCTACAACTACCTCAAGTTAAAAAGTTTAATTTAAAAAATAAAAATTAAAATAATCATTTTAGCTCCAGATGTCTGTAAGAACTGCCTTATCTCCACTGCATCCTGTTGTTATATCACACCTTTTCGCACCCCACCTCATCCAGCCTACACACAAACCACACAGTATCAGTGGTTTATTTTTCTTCACCTAAAGGGGTGAGGGTTGGAGGGAGAGAGCAAGTGGGATAGATAGAGACATATAAAAAATGCTACCACCAGGACCATTCCCACCAATCAACCACTGGTACTTGTCATGGCCTACGCCCCTCCAATTCTGGGAGAAATGATGCTCCCAGAGGTAGAGTCAAAAGTTCGGAATTTATCAAAGGTTTGGGGTTTCATGTCTTGATCCTGGCTACCTCTGATGTTTTTCAATGACCTGCCATCTATTTCCCTTCTCACTGCCCACACCTATTTTTTACCTTTGACATTGTTTTTTTCTAATCTAACAATAATCTCACTGATTCTCTCTTCTCTTCTGGAACACATAGACCTTTTGAGATTTGTTAAGAATTGCAATTCCTTTTGTCCCAATAACAAAGGAAATATAGTCTAAGATAAAACAACATTTACAGTATTGTCTCCTCCATGCTCAATTTACTCTCTTTAATTTAGGCGGGGTAGAGAAAGACAAAGGGCTGCATGTTTGACTCTCAGGGTGTGCCAACTCTGATTATGCATGATGACCCCTGAATTATGTTGCGAAGGCACCAAAGGTTGTTTGAACCCATTCCATATTCATTGACTCAAAACTCTGGAGCTGGGATCCAAGAAGCATGGGTATCATTGTAAAGCTCCAAAGATTATTCTTATACCCAGGTACTGTTAAGAACTATAATTCTACAAAAAGCACTAAAAAAGCATTCATCTCTCATTCAGAGGAGAAGCAGATTCTGTATAGATTAATTCGAGATCAATAGGCTCCTGGGTTGCCAGACCCTGAGGCAGGGCACCTGGGATGGGAAGAGCTGGGCAGCTAGGCTAACTCCAGAGGGTGTTCATCTTTATGAAGAATTAAACATCTTTAAATAAACTAGAACTGAGGCACAAGTCTGTTGCATGACAGTGGAAACACAAATGGGTCTTGCTTCAGTGGGAGCTGACATGGCCTTCTCTAAAATGAACAAGGGAATGTTTAAAGAATATTGATTTAAAGGGTCCTGTATTAGTTTTCTAAGGCTGCTGTGACAAAGTACCACATACTGATGGCTTCACCAACAGAAGTGTATTGTCTCACAGTTCCGAGGTCTAGGTGTTTGAAATTAAGGCGTCTGCAGTGTTGGTTCCTTCTGAAAGCTATGATGGAAGGATCTACTCCAGGCCTCTCTGCTAGCTCTTGGGAGCCTCAGATGTTCCTTGGTGTGTAGATGTCAATTTTTTCCCTGTACTTCTTCATATGAATTTCTCCCTGTCATCACACCTGTCTCTTTGTCCAAATTCCCCTTTTTATGAGGACACCAGATATATTGGTGCCCCATCCTACCCCAGTATGACCTCATCTTAACTAATTGCATCTGCAATGACCCTATTTCCACAGAAGGTCACTTTGAAGTACTAGGGGTTAGAGAAGGTAATCAAAAAGATGTGACCACTGGTCACCCTGAGAGCAGGACCTGGACAACTGGAAGCTCCCCACTACCTCCCTTGCTCTTGGAATGTGCCACTTGCCTTCCCCATTCCCAATAGCTACCCCAAGGATACAGTCTTGAAACAGAAATGTGATGTTGAGACTGTCTGGGCGCTATAAGTGACTGAATCCAGTTAAGGCCCCCACACAAACTATTAAGATTTGACATGTGGGTGTGGAAAACTACTTGTCTCATAGCCACCTAAGATAAGCCTTGTAAGTTAAGTTCCCTTGTTCATTAAAACTGCTACTTATCAATCTGAAGTGGTCTGCCTCTTCCTTCAATCTCTCCCTGCTTTCCAAGTACAGGGGCCAATTTCAAATTACCTGGAAAGCTCCCAAGAAAGTTGTAAACCAAAAGGGTTAAGATTTCAAATTATAAATTGGGGGAAGACACAACTTAACCCATAACAGGGTTCATGGTTTTAGCCAACACAGGGGTGCCATGTTAGTATGGCTTTGGAATGAAGAGGATAAAATTTGGAGTGTCAAGGAAACATGGGATGGGTTCAAGACAGTGGAGTGGACGGAGATTTAGTGGGAAGGAAGAGAATGAGGAGACGGAGAAGGATGTTGGTGACGAAATTATCCAGGAAGAGGAAGGGGAGTTGTATGGCCCCACCTACTCCCCACCTGTCTTCCTGTATGTCGTTAGCACTGACCAGGATGGAAGAGTCTGCAGAAGCAATGGAAGAAAGAAAAAAAAGAGAAGCATGCAAATTTCAGTTCCAACAAGGGGACAACAGTGGAACAGCTTCTCTTAACAATAATTCACCTCTAAGTGACAGAAGTAGTTTCCTGAATTTTGCTTTTAATATCATATTTGAATTGTTTATTTTTAAAAAAGTCAAAGAAATTTTAAAGTATTAATGAAATAATAAGAAGCTAATTGCTTTTTAATATATATATATATATATATATATATATATTTTTTTTTTTTTTACCAAGGTAAATTTACTGTTAAGAAAAAAACCATAAAATTTACTTTAGTTAGATGTTTTTTAGGGTTCTGGTTGAAAACGCATATTGTATAATTATAAGCATGACTGGTTTACCCAAGAAAGGAGGAATATTTGATACTAGTTCTAGTTTACTTTGTATCTAACTAGTGCATTTTTTTTCTGAAAAGCTCAAATAACTGTCACATGATATTTCTTCTAGACTGATCATACATAAACAATATTAATATCAAGTTTTTTAGGTTCCAGAAAGGTCAAGCTGCCTGCCTAACTCAGTCAATCCCTAGCAAAGCTATAATTCAGATATGTTGGGTGTTTTGTGCTACTTAAATGGAGCTTTTATTTCTTCACCACATTTGTATAAGATGGAAGGATCAGAGATCCAAATTAAAGTTGTAAATAATTTAGGTTTTAGTTGCCATAAGCAAATCAAGATCTTAGTATAAATTCAAAAAGACAGGAATGTCATTATACAATGAAGTGGATTTAAAAAAAAAACTGAGAGACTATCATCAAATATGTATAAGATGGCTTGTTCTCAGCTATTTCCCTTATTCTCTGGCCTGCTTTTGTACTACCAGACTCTTGCTGCTTAGATGGTTCACTTATGTGTAACTGACTCCTCATCATAGTACCTCTATGAAGGATACTCAAGGTGCTCACTGGCCTAGTTCTGAATTTAAGTCTTCTAGTCAGGCAGAGCCCAGCTATAGAAAATATTTTCCTTTATGAACATGTCTATGATATAGTGTTGTTTTTATTAAGCTTTGTATTTTGGCATGATGTTCATTTGTCACAAGAAATATTTGGCACTTTAAAAAACCAACTGTCTTCCTTAAGATAATAATTTAAATGATTAATTTTGGACATTTTCTGTAATTTTTACTTGACTTTTGTAAGTCTCTAAATTTCTTGATAAGTAAATTAATCTTTCTAGGATAAAAGTCACTTTTATATTGTAAAAGAATTATCTCAGGAGAATGTCTGGGGGAGTGGTTTTCCTTTGAAGATTCATTGTGTGGTACTCTGAGCATCATGAGTTTATTAATCCCAAGATTTCTCCTTCAGTAGGTGAAGTATTTCAAATCCTGATTTTGTAAACATGTTTTAAAATTTTCTAAAATTCTCTTTATCAGGAAGTTTCTAACTTGAGAACAAGGTTTATCTTCCTGTGGCAACCTCTACATAAGAAAAATAATTTTTAGCCGAGAACTTGTGGCTTCAAAGTTGTTCAACTTGGTTCAATATCCTGTTTCAATTCCTGTGTCAAATATCAGAGTAGATATGTTATCTCTAGACTGATAACATAAAAGATTGAATGTTAAATCAATATGCAGTAAACTTTGGTTTTAATACTATACCTTTCACACATTTGGACGGTAAATTAATAGTATTTTTTAAGTGAAAATGTATAATGTAAACTATGAGATTTAATGTAGATAATCAATGATAAGATTTATACACATGTATCTTTTCATTAAATGTTTGGTGCTTTGGTTGAAACTACCTAACATTATCATTTCTTAAGATATTAAGAAGGCTCTGCTTTTCATGCTATGCATGCTCAAATACCCAGCACCTGTGGAAGGCAGGGTTTACTTTCCACATGAAAACTCTATAAGTAATCAAGCTATTAAATAGGCCCAACCTAGCTCTTGGTAACAAGAAAAACAGAGATAATATTACTTGGAGAATGTGTCTCAATCTTAATATGAGTTTCTCCAAAACATATTAAGTAATCACTTAGTGAATTAGTATCATAAGCTGAGCACTGTGCTAGGTATCTATTTAATTTTTCTAATTTTCTGTTTCTTGCTTTAGCAATGGCCTATTCAGTATTATTAACTTATCCTGTTCTTTATGAGATCTCACTCCACTTATTCTGTGATTTTTGCTGGTTTCTCATTTTGTTCCAAATGCTCAAATATATGCTTTAGTGAACACATTATCTTAACCATTGATTACATTCAGCAGTATCTAAGAATAAGCTGACCAAATCATGTTTTTTTCCTCATTTAAAAATAGGAAATGAAGTCATAATGTTTTTCCCATCTCTGTCCATGGAAAGTGTCTGCAATGACAAGCTCATTACAATGAGAACAAGTAGCAGTCTCAATATCTGCTAAAAGGAAGCAGGGCTTCTTGAATAAATAAATGGCAGATTCCCATTTTGAAGCAGGAAACACATAGATGAGCCTAGAACATTTTGTCACATCAGAAAGAAAACAATCAAATAATGATAGAGACAAACTGAAAAGTTTTTACTGGTTAAAGATGGGCATCAAAAAATAATTCAAAGTTTGAAATGTATCATGTTAGAACCCATGAGGCCATATTAATATATATTTTAAAAAATCAGTGGGCACCTTTGGAGACTGCTAGAACACTAATTTGTTGGTATTAAAAATGGTAAATAAAGGCTAGAAGCAAACATTTATCCTGCCTTTCATGTGTGAACTGAATGCCGGCTAATGGAGATTAAGTATGAAGGCCTTAACTTTCCTCCCTTATACTTCCAAATTAAAAAACAAACAAACAAACAAACAAACTTTGTTCCCAAACCTTTTTCAGAGGTGATGTCTCTCTCTCCCAAAGCTCGTCTGTCCCCTCCTGTGCTTCAGCCCTTCCCAGCTTCCATCTCTAGGAATCTCAATACTAACAACTCCTTTTCTGTTAGGCTATCTGCTCCCTACTGGCTCCTTCCCTATGGATCACTCACTCTGAGCAAGGCCTTTTCCCCCTTTATATTAGTGATTCTCAAACTTTTGCATATACCCAAAATCACCTGGAGAACTTGTCAAAACGGATTACTGCTCCCCCGACCCACACACACTCACCATCCCCAGACCTCCTGATTTAGTAGGTCTGGGGGCTGAGAATATGCACCTCTAACAAGTGCACAGGTGATGCTCTGCTCTATAGTGAGTAATGTGGTAAGAATTTCAGGACACAAAGAAACAAGTCAAAGGATTTCCCTCTGTCTTTTTTATCTCTACCTAACTTCAGCTCTCTGCTAACAAGATGAGAATATTTTAGCTGTCTGTGTCACGGAGGCAGATGACTGCCTACAACAAAAACTTCATGAGTTAAACAAAGTGGGAGGCTTTCTGACGCTTTGTTTCCTCTCATGGTCACATCTAATCATAACTCCATTAATTCATTTGAGGTCAATTCAGTGAGCAGTACCTTTAAAATAACTTAAATCAAGAAAAAGCAACATATCTCATGGGCATTTCTCGAGCATTTAGATTTCTCTCCTCATTACAGCTTGCATAATTTGTCTTCTGGGAAAGGTAGACACAGATACTTTGAAAAAAATCAGAGGTCACAATTTGCTAAGATGATTTGTTTTTGAAAAGAAAGAAAACAATAATTCATTTAATAATAAGGGAGTTTCTAGCTCCCTTAATAGACATTCTCCTATAAAGGCAATGGTCTCCTAAAATAAATGTGCTCAAAATTTTGAAAGTATTTTTTTCAATATTAAAGGGAAAAAAGATATAACTAATATAGATTGTTGTCCTTACTGACTATATTTTGTAAATGCCATAGATATTTTTCTAGGGGAAAAACCATTGCTTCTGTAGTTTGGATATGGTGAGGACTTTTCCTGGGGATAATGCATTTTTTTTTTTTTTGACTTCAGTGGGAAATAAACAACATTGGCTATATCGTCATAGGACCACCAACTCAGAAGGCACCACTGAAAGGTTTCTGAGGTTTGGAATTAGGGCAGATTTTATTATTTGCCTTGCCCATTTGGGAACTGGTAGTGAATCATCTTTCTCACCACTGATATCAGTATACATATATATGTATACATATTTTTAAATGTGTATTTAGTAAAAGCTGAACTACTAATTGTCATTACCCAGAGAAAAGCATAACTGAGACTGATTTATGGATGAATGAAGCTCAAGTAACTGGGAACATATCCAGCTGCTCCGAGACTAATGCCACTGAGATGGAAGTCCAGAACATTCCATGAAGGTTGCTCTGATTCTTGAATCCCAGAGGGCTTTTGCGACAGAGATTTGAGGGTCAAATTTGGCTGGAAGCCAACCTGGCAGTGGTAAGAGTATTAGTCTACAAGACCGGTGTTCATAGATCAAGATGTTGCAGCGTGGGATGTGGGAAAATAGGATTTAAGCATTTGATATTAATCAAGACTGAATCGTGAGTGCATCTTTGAATCAGAAGAGAATGAAGAGTTCCCTAATTGGACCTCTCATTAAATCAAAAATTTCTCTCAGATTTCTAGAAGGTGGTCACCTAATCTGAAGACCACCAAACCAAGACCGCAAGTAATAATAAATTCTCCTCGTTTCTCTTAGTCATTTAAAAAAATGTATTCTGTAGGTAAAGCAATATCACATATCCATATGCTAAGTGTGGGCTAATGAAAATCTCCACATTGCACAGATTGGTGCCCCGTGATACGTCTGTCTTTAACCTTTGCTGGGCCCTCAATTCTACATCCTTCTTTGAGCCTCTTAGCTCCCTAAAGACTTCCAAGAGCCTCTTAACTCTGCTATTCTGCACAAAACCTATTGCAAATCTTGTTATGCTTTTAAAATCCCCAACCCCCATCATTCTCAGCAGATGAACTCAGCTTCCACCGTAAACCACCAGATGGGATGTATCCCAAATCCCTGAGCCCCAACAATCAAGTTTACACATCTGCAGCTGTTTTGGGCCTTCCATCAGCATGGAAGAGGCATTTGCTCCCATTGAGTTAGTTTTTTCACCTTTGTTCTTTTTATTCTCCTGCCTCCTCAGGAGACTTGCTTCAGGCATCAGCACCTTGCTTCTGTGTCTTTAATATGTCTTTCCAGCTAGTGTTTCCTATTAGTATTAAATAAGTGCTTTAACTTTCTCACATTTAAAACAAAAAGAACAACAACAAAAAAAACTCAACCTACATTCTACTCTACCTATCACCATCTTTCTCTTCACATTCAAGCCTCCTGAAAGCTATATCAATGCCTGTCTTCACTTCCTCAAGTCCTATTTACTCTTCAAGCCATTACAATCTGGATTCCTCCCTCCCCATCCCTACCCACAACCACCAAAGCTGCTTTGTCAAAGAAGTTTACTGAAACTTTTCTTTTTGAATTCAGCAGACATCTTTTAGCCTTTCTTTATTCTACCTCCCTGCAGCATTCGGCATTGTTGAATAATCTCTCCTTTCTGAAACTCTCTCCTCTCTGGTCTTGCATGAGTCAAGTCCCACCTGATTTCTCCCTTCTCTTTATTGTGTTTAGTATTTGAATTCTGATTCAAAACAACTGTGAAAAAAAATTGTGACGTTTATGAGACGCTGAGACAATACCTAGCCCAACTTCCTTCGATCAGACCCATTTTACAGATCAGAAAATGAAGGCACCAGGAAGTTAACTGAATTACCCAGGTACATGTAAGTGTTACGTGTCTACCTTCTATCTCCTATGGACTCTTATTCTTTATGTGACTATATTAAAAAATTATCATTTCTTAATATTGTGTTCTTTGGTGTTTACCCAAATGAGTTAATAAAGAGTATGATAATAATATTGTGGCTACATTCAAAACACTTATTTATTAGGTAAATTCTGAAATATCTGTGGATGAAATAATAGATTGCTAATATATGCTTCAGAATAAAACAGGAGTAGGGCAAATGAATGAATGAGTACAAGTGAGACAAGATTTATCATGAGTTGCTAATTATTGAAACTGAGTGATATGTACCTAGAAATTCATTTTATTCTTGTTCTTTTTGTATATATATGAAATTCTCCATAATAAAAAAATTTAAATCATAAACCCTATAGTAGATGTTTGTTTTTGACCATAACAGACAAACTGGTACCTGTGGTAAACAACTATAAAACTGGACAAAATATATGAAAAAACGGTTTCCAAATGTTGGCAAATACGCTGAGCAGGATTGTGATCCCTGATGAAAGGGAAATAAATGAAGTGAGTCCCACAGCATCCTGGTTTCCTGAGAGGAGATATTTTCCCCAATCATGATGCAAGTTGGGGAGAAGCCAGTGGTCTCACTTAATTGAGGATATATAATTTAAAGTTTAAAGTTGTTGAGTTGAATGGAATTTACTCAGAAAAGAGGAAACTTCAAGAGAAGATTCTCTAGAAATCTGCATAAAGTTCTCCTCATGTCTTTGGCTGAATTCTATGCTGTGGATGCACAAGCCGAGACTCCTCAAGGCCAAGCAGAAAACTGTGACAGAGCTCCTTAGCTTGCACAGGGCCAAGATACACCTGAGTTCTAATCAGTCAGAGGGGAGAGACCTAACTGAACCCTGGTATTCATTATCATATTATGCACAAGAAATGCCATACCTTTGGAAAAATAGATACTCTATTTCTAAAATAAAGGCTGGATCTGCCCTAACCAAGTTTAAAGGCAAGATTCTGACATGTCATGTCAATCCACAAATGAATTAACTGTCACCCAAACAAAATTCAACACCATCTAAAAGAAGACAACAAAATCCAGACCCTCAACAATATATTACACACAATCCAGCATAAAATTAAAAATTGCCAGGTAAATAAAGCAAAAAATATGACTTATAACAAAAATAAAGATCAGATAATATAGATGGACACCGAAACAATACAGATGATGAAATTATCAGACAAGGACTTTAAATATGTTCAAGGAATTAAAGGAAACTATGAAGATGATGAAAAGAGATTTAGAAGATTCTTAATAAAGAAATGGAAACTTCAAAATAACCAAATAGAAATTATAGAGCTAAATGCAGTATTTGAAATTAAAAATTCACTGATTAAGCTAACAATAACGATAACTGCAGAAGAAAAGATGAGTGAACCTAAAAAGATGATAATAGAAACTATATAAACTACAAAACAAAGGAGAAAATATTGTGAAAAAGAATGAACAAGGGCAGGAACTCTCACTGATTGCTAGTGGGAATGCAAATGGTGCAGACACTTTGGAAAACAGTTTGGAAGTTTCTTACAAAACTAAACATATTCTCACCACATAACCCAGCAATTGTGTTCTTTGGTGTTTACCCAAATGAGTTAAAAATGTATGTCCATAAAAAAAATCTGTGCAAAAATGTTTATAGCAGCTTTATTTATAGTTGCTAAAACTTAGAAGCAACCAAGACGACCTTCAGTAAGTGAATGAAACAAACTGTTGTACATTCAGACAACGGAATATTATTTAGTGATAAAAAGAAATGAGCTATCAAGTCCTAAAAATACAGGAGGAATCTTAAATGCATATTGTTAAGTGAAACAAACTGGTGTGAAAACACCGTATGATTCCAGCTATATGACATTCTGAAAAAAGCAAAACTATAAAGATGTAAAAGGATCAGTGGTTTTCAGGGGTTCAGAAAGAAGAGAGGATGATAGGCAGAGCACAGAACATTTTTAGAGCAGTGAAACGACTCTGTATGAAACTTAATGGTGGATACATGTCATCATACATTTGTCAAAACCCATGGAATGTACCATGCAAAAAGCGAACCCTAATGTAAACTATGAACTTTAGTTAATATAATGTAGCAATATTGGCTTGTTAATTGTAAGAAAAGTACCACCCTAATGTAAGATGTTAATACCAGAAATTGTGCTATTTGTACTTTCTATCCAATTTTTCTATAAACCCAAAACTGCTCTAAAAATTATCTACTAATTTTAAAAAATGAACAAGGGCTCACTGACCTTTGAAACAATATTGAGTGGTGAAACATATGTGTAATTAGAATTCTAGGAAGAGCAAAGAAGAAAAAAATATTTGGAGAAATAATGCCTAAAAGTTTTTCAAAGTTGGTGGGAAACATCAACACATAGTTATAAGAAGTTCAGCAAACACCAAGAATACTCACAAAGAAAACCACTCAAAGACACATTGTAATTACATTGTTGAAAACCCATGTTAAGAGAAAATCTTTTAAAAAGCCAGACAGAAAGACACACTATATACAGGAGAACTATAATAAGAATAATGACTAATGTTATTAATGCAAGTCAGGAGACAATGGAATGACATTTTACATTTTCTGGAGGGAGAAAGGAGTGGGATTAATCAACCTCTATCAATCTGTAATTGAATATCCAGCAAATATATTCTTAAAAAATAAAGGTGAAATTCTACATTTTCTTATCAACAAACCTATACTCCAAAAAGTGTTAAAGAACATTCAGAATTAATGAAAATGTTACTAGATAGAAAGCTGGATTTATACAAAGGGACAAAGAGGACATGAAATGGTATTATAGAATATGGAAAATCTATTTTGATTCTAAAAACAGATTATATATCTGAAAAATACAAATGTACATGTCCTAAGTAGTTGGTAGGTCAATGGCTACTGTATCTTTCCAATTTTGTGCTTGAAAAAAATCACAGAATTCATTAGATTGTATATTTTTAAAACTGGTCATGAAATATTAATATAATTAATATAATTTTAAATAATAATCTACCCATGTTTCTCTTTTTCTGTTTCCTTTGGCTAACTTATTAGAATATTATATTGAAATAAAGCATAAGTATAATAAGTTCATGTCAGCATTTAAATAATATTTTGATAGTAATTTTTCTCTTTTTATAACCTTAGTCTTCCTATTTACCTATTACATCATTCTTCTCTTTCTAGCTAACCTGCTGATTTCACTCTTCCTTATATGTACTTTCAAACTGATTATTAAAAAGCAGATGTAAGAACATTATTTTAAAAAATCTGAAAGGAGAAACATACACATTTCTACCTAAGTTCTTTCTGTCATTTGGTTTGGCAAATATATTTTTTATTGTTGTAATAACACTGTGCATGTAATTTTGTATTCCATATTTGTACTTGATACTAATGATACCATTTTTATATACCATTTATATAATATTCTATGCTATAGCTTCTATTCTTGTACTCATTCTTCAAGAGCTTTATTTCAATTTGCACATTTTGACTGAAGAGTAGGCAATTTTAATGAATAACTCCATGTTCACATGGATTTAGTTTTATTTATGCTTGTATGAGTTGTGTGCTTTTGATCTAAGCCTGGATCTTGTAATATCTCAGTTGCAACTGAATAATCATTCACATCATAGAGGATTTTTTTCAATCCTCCCTTTTCTTCCATTTCTATCTCTTGAATCCCCAATATGTGTAATCTCATTCATCCTTCAAAGTCCACTTCAAATCTTACTCTATTCAATTTCATCTGCACTTCTCTGATCCTCTGGAATACAGGATATATAGTGATGTTCAATAAGTATGTAGCTGTGTTGCCTTAAAATAAAATAGAATCTGAGACTAGTCATTTATAACTCAATATTAATTAATTTAATAATGTTTTATTGGAAGTTGTGAAGTTTTGGGAAAATCTTAACGATTTCACCAATTAAATTAGCTTTATTTTTTTTGTTTGCAAGAGTATTACATGCAATAAAATCTAAGTTTAATTCTAAATAATTGAATGTTTGAATGTTTATTTAAATGATAAAACATTGTTATATAAATTATTGGCATCATTTTTTTTTTATTTTGGTACAAAAAATAATGGTATGTTTTATAACCAATAACATTTTGAATTCAACAAATAGGACTTGAGGTCAGATGTGGTAGGAAGAAGAGGGTAACACATAGGCTACTTAGGAAATCAAAGAGGAAGACCCAGAAAGGAGCTGTGAAATAAGAACTTGGAAAATGTCAAAGACAAATATCAAAATTTTGTGTCGAGGCTGTTCTATATATTTGAGTTAACAATGAATTGCATACTCCCTTTAATGATTCCCTCCTGCTCCTTTGTGCTATTTCTGTCTTCCCAAACTGATCACCAGTTTTGCAAAAGGGGAGGTGATGTGTTATTCTCCCAGAGAGCTGACCAAGTGCTCAAGTTGCAAATGTCCAGTTGGTGATTAGTGTCTGTGTGGTATTTCATCTAGGCATACACCCACCAGAAAGTTATTTATGTTTTGTCCTCTAATGGGAAAACTAAATTATCTAGAACTAAATTATCATTTTATATTTCTGGTTTTCTGAGTTAATATGACTCAGAGTCTTATTAGTATACAAAATATATGGCTCTTTATTTAAGTCTATTCTGCTAACTGGACATCCCACAGACTATATTCCCATGCCCATTTATAAATATTTGGATATATACCAAAACTTTGCTAATGACAACACATAAACTAATGCTAACAGAAGAATAAAAATCTTTAATTTCATCCCCCCTAAATTATCTTATGATATACTATAGGGATTTGTTTTTTAATTTTTTCAAGTATTTCTAAAACTTTTAAAAAAAACTCAACACAAGACAAAGACAAAACAGTATAGGTAAAAAAAGCAAAGAAAGGACATATCCTAAGATCCAGCATTGGAAGTATCCTTATTTTCAATTAAAGCTGTAGGCATATTCTGGAATGTCCATAAATTCACAAGAATTATGACTTTAGGTAAGGAATATGAAGTGGGTGGGGAAGAATTTTGCAAATAGTTATATCACTGATTAATAAGATATGATATTAGTATATGTATATGCAAAAAGATACAACCTACACATACACATAGTGAAATGTACATACTGTATATATGTATTTACAATGTTTATATATCTTATGTGTATATATACAATACAATTTGTGTTTATAATAATTATGAGATTACCACATAGGAGAGGGCTGGAGAAAGAGACGGGAGTTGAGAAGGAGATCTGGAAATATTCAGGACAGGGGGATATATATGTACGATGACATAGAGGGAAGAAATAAAGCTTGTTCCCTGTGAACCTCAATTCAAAATGCCCCAAATTGACTCATCATCCACTGTTACTCCAGCAGGAGGAAGAAAAGAAGAGGAAATTTTGAAAAGATATTTAGAAAATAAAACCATCAGGACTTGGAAGAAAGCGTGGCACAGGGGAGAGAGCACAGCCTATGGAATTATAACTGTCCTCAAAGACCAGCTCTGCCACTAACCAACTGCGTGGTCCTCGGCACCTTAGCCTCTTTGGGCCTTTATTTTCTCATCTGCAAAATGTGTGCAATAATAACTCCTACCTTATTTGGCTATTGAGAATATTATAGTCCCCACCAGGATCTACTGGTGAAAAGGGGTGGGAGATAGATCTCAATTTCCCTATAGAAAGATAAGGAATTTGGTTATTCAAGAGGAAAGTCCTCCAGGACTTAACTCCTTTAAGCCCTCACACACAGCTTGGCCACACAGTTGCTACCTAAGTACAAACTTATCAACAGCCTTGACTTTGAACAACTTCATTTCTTTCTGCTTTAGAGTCTTCAACCCTGTTCATCCTTGACTTTGGCCCATGCTGCTTTGCCCTTAGCACTTGTCATTTTCCTGGCTTCAACCTAGATCTTTTATTATTATTAATTATTATTATTATTATTATTATTATTATTATTTTCAAGTATACAGTACATTGGTTAGACATTTATATAGCTTATAAAGTGATCCTCCTAATTGCTCTTTCTCTCCTGGATCTTCTTGACGAACTCCTAGTTTCCTCTCTGGCAATGCTGTCTCTGCCACTTCTGCCCAATCCCTCTTCCACCTTTCCAGATAGGGGCATCCACCCTACTAACTAGACTTATTTGACTCTGAGAGGGAGTGGGCTGCAGGAAGTGAGATGTGAGGCAGGGTTTTCTCAATACTCCTAGTTAGAACCCCCACAAATCTCTTGGGAGATGATGGCTTTGAATTCAGTATTTCCATCAGTGAGAAAAATTCATTTTAGAAAAACATGATTATGGCATATTTAGAATTAAGATGAGCTGTACATTAGCAAACAGATGAGAAAAGGAGAAATTTAGAACACCAGCTAATTTAATATTTTCCTTTTTCAATGAAAATAGACCTCTATCGAAGCTGATGTTATTCTAATACTATTGAGCAAAAACAAACAAACAAACACTCCACATGTTTGCCTATATTTGTTATAATTATCTTCAATTTAAGCAGCAACATGGGTTAAATACGACTTTGTGGGTTAGGTTGAGAAGTTAATCACTGTGTTTAAAATATTTTATGGAAAATTTATTTAAAAATTCCAGAGAAGTGAATCACCAGCTAATTGGTAAGCATACTTTTAATTCTTATCCTGCACTAGAAGATGAGGAAAACATACAGCACAGCATCTCTTCTTGATAAATTTATTTCTTTGCCAAAAGAGACAAAATGAAAATTTTTTTCCTAAGTGTTTTTGAAATGAGATTTTCTTGCTGGCATTTTAAATGAGGGCTTCCTGTATGTAAATTGATCATGTGTCTGAGCTGCCAGTGTGTGATGGGGTCGTGAACAACTGATAGATGAAAACATTAAGTGTGATCCCAGCCAAAGTAGAACTTTAAAAAAGATGTTGTTTTCAGGTATACAAAAACATAGATGGCAAATAAAATAAAAACCCAGCTTAAAAAAAATAAAATATATGCTACTGAATCTCCTGTGACCCCTTTTTGATCCCATTTCTTTCTCCATTTTCAAAAGTAATTGCCATCCGGAATTTGGGTTTTCATCATCCCCATGCATGTCTACAATTCCATCCATAGACATGTTATAGCATTGCTTAGGTGGTTTTAACCTTTAGACAAATGGTGTTATATTGTACGTATTTGCCCATGACTGTCCTTTTCTCCTTCACATTTCCGTGCAATTTAACCATGTAAATACATTCATTGTACTGCTTTATATTACTATTTCTACTACTGCTGCTACTGCTATTAATAGATTTTATTTTGTGCTTGACACTGTCCCAGGGATTTTACAGTATGGACTCAGTTTATCCTCAAAGAAATCTTTTTTTATTAGATAGGTATTATTGCGATCCTCAACTTTAGATAAAGAAACAAAGATACAGAGGGTTAAGCTCTATTTCACATGGCCAATAAATTAGTATGAAGATGCCATTTATCCATTCTCCTGTGGATGGACAACTATGTGCTTGCCAGTTATTAAATAATATTCTTTGCCATATGGACATATTTGACTGCAAAGGAGACTAGGAAATATAGTTTTTATTCTAGGCAATCATGTGTCTAGCTAAAAAAAATGGTTGCTTTTTCAACTTAGAAAAAAATGAGAATGAATATTAGTAGACAATTTATAGTCATTTCCAGAGCTGCCTTGATTCACAATGGGCTGATGCCACAGCCTTAGTGGGTGCTCTCTTGGTAAGTTTAAGAGGTAAGAGTGAAGGCGGACCTCAGAGCCTATGAGGCCACAGATTAGAATTACCACTCCTATTATTACCCTTCACCAGGAGATTGGGCCCCTCAGACACCTCCACTTACCTCTCCTACCCCAAGGTTGTTCTACTTTAAGTTTTCCCCCCTACTAACTTCTCCTAGACCTACAGGAACAGAGGAAGAGGAGGAATATCCAGGGATGGGATGTCTACCTGCATCTGGCCGGGATCTCTGATCTTGCCCCCTCCCCCCACATGCCAGGCTACGTGCCTCTTATCGCTCCATAGGAGCGCTTTACTCAGATTTTCCCTTTATTTACTTTTGTCAGCTCCAAACACTTCCATCTCCCTCCCTCTAAGTCCCCGCCTGGGACTGGTGTGGGGGACAAGGCCCAAGTACTAGCAGCCCAAGCTAGTACTTATCAAGAACCAGAAGTACTTTGTGTTTCAGTTTGGCGGGGGCCTCGAGGCCCTGGAGAAAGCTGTTTATGTCCCCTTAAGAGAAGAGGTTGCATGATAATGTCAGAGCTGTTTCCTTTCCTAAAAGGACGTGAGAATTCAACCAGTGGCTAACAAGGGAGAGATACATAAAGGATGTGAACTGAGATGCGGCTTCTAAGGAGACCCTGAAGCCAGACTGCTTCCACTTAGACCGAGCCCCAGGGTTCTAGGGTAGATGAGAATTTTGTGATGAGTTTGGGGTTTGGGGGGGGGTCCCCCAGAACAGAGAGAATTATATCTCCCTTCTCAGATGTGGTCTAAAGAAACAAAGAAAGGCCCCAGAGAATTTTGGCACATGGCCAAGTCCAGAGCAAGAGGCCAGCGAAGGCCAAAGCTGGCCTAGCTACAGGGTCAGGACACTGTATCAGACAGACCCTGGAGACTAAGGCCTCTCCCAGGGTGAAGGAAAGAAAAAGAGAGAGAGAATGCCAAAAGAATAGAGCAATTAGACAAAAGTGATTAGGTTTTAACCCAAAAGGTACTGGATTAAAATGAATTGGCAAGTATAAGCTTTCTACCATTAGCAAAGCCTGAATTGAATCTAGTTATAGAGATATAAAGAAAAGTGCCCCACCTCCTCATCCAAACTGAAATAATGATGAATTTCATGCCTATAACAACCTGCACTTTGATTTTTTTTTTTTGCCATTTAAACTCCCTCATTCTATCTGTTTTGTTCAGTTTATTGAGCACTAAATTATTTCCTTTTTAAGCTATTCTGCCTTTTTCACTGTATCCTTCTTTTGTTATTTTATCTCCCCTTTTATGTTTATTAAAATATCATCTACTTACATTTTTAGAGTTACTTATGTCAGCAATGAGTAGCAAATACCATATAGATCTGTAAAGTAATGTCTTCAACCCATCAATTCAACACTTACAAAAGAAAATGGTGTAAAAATTAGTTTGACCCTTTCTTTTTTATAGCCAAATTTAAATATCCAATATAAAATTTAACATACAGCAGTAGCACTTGATATTTGAAAGTTGATATACACAGATAGATATGTACTACATTTTATAGAAAAGAGATATTTGTGATGATTTAAATTTACATGTTAGAGTTATTTTTTATTTTGTTTGTTAACTGGATCAGTGAGGTCACAATCAGCTGGTTAGTAAGCCTCCTATGGCAAACAACTGTACGTGAACAAACCTACTTTCCTAGAGCACACGTTCCAACAGATGTGTTATCAAGCATTCACCTCTCAACAGTCCTTGAAATTATCAGCACAAACTTTCAATACTAAAGGAAGCCCTTTGCCCTTTTAGTAAACAGACTTAGATAAAACTGCAAATTTGTGGTAAGAATCCGAGTGATTATAAACTTAACTTACATTTCATGGTGAATTATATCTTAAGTATTCACTCACCATCTTTCTTATATATTTGAAAAAGAGGCTAATTGTTAATTTAGTGATTTCGATGCTTTTGATTTACAAAAGCTCTATATCAATGGCTTCCTAAAGTTTTCCTACAATTCCCTGTTTCAAAACAATTTGCCCTCTTATGCTCACTTTAATTTAAATCAAGAAGCTAAATCAAAAACATTGGTGTGGATAATAATTTATTTTCACAGATACAGACTTAAAAGTTTACCAACACAACATTAATTTTATTAATTGTGTCTCTAAAGAGTAGATTACATAAGATGGTGTATAGTTTACCCTTTCCTGTTAGGAGTATACAAACATTAATATTGTAATTCTATCATCACTTGTGTCCTTGAGAACCAGGAATTTGAGCATTGTCAAAAGAGATTACAGATGTAACAAAATGAAGACATTAAGTAAAAACACTAGAGTCCTGAATTTGAATCAGAAGTATCATTATGACCACATGAAATGTTTTTTCTTTGTCTTATATATAGAATGTCCCAAAAGTTTTAGGGTAATTTTAAGGCTTAAAATTTCAGAAGTATAATGTTAAAATTTTACAAAGCATGTCATTTAAAAAACCCTAATTATTGAAATATATTTTATACTTATTTAGTTTTGTGAATTTTGAACAAATTGCCCTCTTTAATTAGAGGGACTTATGATAAAAGGACATCATTCCACCTGCAGCCTTGTTAAGGGATTTGAACCTGAGACAGGTCAAGCCTCTGGATCCAACTGCCAGTTTTCAGGAAATACAGAGGACAAAGGAATATGTTAAGGTTCACTGTGAGCATGCAGTCAGCAAAGTCCAGACTGAGTAAAACTATTCCAAAAATAAATTGCCGGGAAGAAAAAAAGGGGGATAGAGGGAGAATCTATAGATTATAAGAGACTTAAAAGAAATAATTTTCAGAAGTGAACAAGTAATGACTAGGGATGCACTGTTGAGTGGTAAAATTATGAGGAAAGACTAGGAAGTGATAACTAAAAAACTCAGAATAGTAGTTACCAATGGAGGGAGGGAGGGTTTGTGATCAGATGGGGCACACAACGGACTCCTTGCATAACTGGAAAGTTCTATTTCGACCTGCTTGTTGGTTACAGAAAGACTTACATTACAGTAATTCATTAAGTCATGTGTTTATTTTGTGTGGTGTATGGTTTTATGCATCTGTGCTTTATTTTATAATAAAATATAATAAATATTAAAATAATTTTAAAATGGAATTTAAAAAAGAAAAGAATATCCAGATATAGCATCTGTCTTATTGGTTGTGTTCTCATAGGTTTCTAATTTCACTCATTTTTAGTTTGGGGTTTTTCTTTATTTAGTTTACACTTTGATTTTCATATATGCAAATCTATTCTTTTCAGTTTAGAGTTCAATAAGTTTTGACCAAGGCCTAGAGTTATGGAACCATGGCCAAAATCAAGATTCAGAACACTTCTATTACCCTGCAAAATTTTTTTTATTGCACTTAGTAGACAGTCCTCTTTGTCCTCAAGCTCTGGCAACCATTGGTCTTTCTATTCCTATAATTTTGCCTTTTTCAGAATGTAATATAAATGAAAAAACATAGTGAATAGCCTTTAGAATCTGCCTTCCTTTGCTAACATAATACATTTGAGATGCATCGGTTTCTGTGTTTCAATCATCATTTCTCTTTATTTCTGAGTACTAGTTTATCCTACTTTTACTGCTGAGTAGAACTTTTGTCCATTCAGCAGTTGAAAGACTTTGGTTTATTTCCAGTTTTTGTCAATTACTAATAAATCTACTCCTAATATTTACTATGGGCTTTCACGTGAGCATATATTTTCATTTCTCTTAAGTTTTAGTGGTTTTTTCTAAGTTGTTATTCTTAAATTTTTGTCCTTTAGTTTATCAAGTAAAATGTAGAGAGCTCAGACATAAGAGGGACAGCTATGAGGATAATTCAAGTTCTACGAAAGAAAGTTGATAAATTTTTCCTTTCATTCTATTCTGTGGCAAGCTTTTTCAGCTGCCTGGAATTGATTTTTGATTTCCTTTGGGGTTACATTTCCCATTTCATTCAGAAATAGAAAATTATAAGACATATTTTTAGACAGCATTGGCTGGACATTATAGCTGAATCATGAGAATGAGTCTCAATTAGCAGTTTATTGAAGAACTGCAAGTAAACCCTGTGAACAGGTGCTCTCAGGAGTCAGGACTGGGCCAGTCATTTTGTCTTATTCAATAAGAGTGAAACACTGGAGGATATTTAGAAGACTTTACTTTGAAAATATTATGAATTTAAATATTAAACCACATCAGGGTAATGATCCCATCTTGTAGGATATATATTCTCTTTGTTATTTTCATATATTTTTTCTCTCTGGTTATGGTTGCTAGAGTTTCCTTTAAATCCTGCCTTTTAAGTAATTAGTGTCGTCTTAACCTTTAATCTTGTGTCTAAGGTATATTCAGTTTTTTTTTACAGAAACATTAAATTTACTTATGATATATTTGGTATGGGAAATTAAATTTGTTAGAACATTGTTTTTATAGCATATTAAATTTAAATAAGCTCATATAAGAATGTCAGATATGCAGTGACTCAAACAAGAGAGAAGTTTATTCTTCTCTCAGGTAGTAGTCCAGAGGCAGGCAGACAACCAAGGCAAATGAGAGTCTTCATTCCATGGGGTGATTCAGGGAATCACACTCTTTCTCTCTTGTTGCTCCATAATCACCTAGAACAGGAGTCAACAAAATTTTTCTGTGAAGTTTGGCCCATGGATCAGAGTTTAATAACTTCTGTCCTAGTGTATGGTCTTTATTGTTGAAGTTCCATTCATGTTCTGGTTTGTGGAGGGGATGAAGAGGCAATGGAAGGCAAGACACTACTCAGAAGTAGACACAGCATTTCTGCTAACATTCCACTGACCAAAACTTGGTCATATGGTCACATCTATACGGCTCCAATAGAGGCTCAAAAATGTCTGTAGCTGGGCAGTCACATGCCGGGGTAAAATTTGGGCGTTTGATTATCTAAAGAAAAGGTAAGGAGTGGGTATTAGGGAAAAATTATTAGCCTCTATCACTCACCCCAAGTTGTAATACACAACTAGTACTGTGATCTCTAAGCTATGATTTAAGGCTTCCCAGAATTATTCTGGTACTTAAAGTCGTGTTTGTCTTGACTCACAAGTCAGAGGTATTCAGGAACCTCTCTCTTGATTTTCTCCCTGTCAGCATCAGGAAAGTCAGAATCTTAATCAAGCCAGGGTCTGAACAGAAACTGAAAGACTCACAGAGGCAATCTGCATGGAGAGGAGAAAGGAGATAAGTGGAGATAAGAGACCGGAGCTCGAGAAAGGAAGAATGGAGGAAGATGTGGCCTGATGAGTTTTTGTTTCCTGTGAGGCCTGACCATGCTTTCTACTTTACATTCTACACATTTCTTTTAAACTTCCTTTTTAGTTGAACATTTGCAGGCATATTTCTATTTCTCGCAACCAAAGAATCTTTAAGAAGCATTTATCAACCTATTTTAAGGTATTAGATAAGCAAGTAGAAACATTTTTATTTCTAACAGTATTACAGGCAGATTATCTTGTGTGTGTGTGTGTGTGTGTGTGTGTGTGTGTGTGTGTGTGTGTATGTATATATGTATATATATGTATATATGTATAAAGTCTCCCCAAATACCTCCCTCTATAATGAAAGCTAACTGGCTTAACATAAGATTAAATTAAATAGGGTTTGTTATAACTAAGTAAACAATATTATTGAGTTATTTATAGGACTATGGATATATTTTCTTGTACAACACTTTGTCTTTTCTTGCATTAATTGCATAATTTTAACATTTTCTTTATTTTTTATGTACCCATCAATTAGTTTTTCACTAAAGCCTCCAACAGAATACTACTATCATCTCCCCATTTTTCTTCTTGAGCCTTTTCTCTGGAATCTTTGTCCCCTTGCTTCTTTCAGGCATAATTGTTCCCTTTCCATCATTCTAGGAGTCCCATTACCTTCCCTAGTGTTTCTTTTCTCCCCTTGTGTTACTGAGATGCACCTCCACTGAGTAAAAGTACATGACAGGTAAAATTTTCAAAAAATTGCATGCCTGAGGCATGTTCTCCACTCATACTTCATTGATAATTCAGGAAGGAAATTCATTTTCCTTTGAGTTGAAGGCATTGCTCCATCTTCATCTAATTTTCAAGGTTGAAGTCAAAAGCTACTATAATAAAGTTTTAGCTTTATCCTTAATGATCTAAAATTTCATAACGGTATGCTCTGTTGTGAATTTTCTTCAGTTGTTTTGCTGAGCACTCAGTGGGATCTTTAAATCTAAAAACTTGTATTCCTCAGTACTGGAAAAAATTGTCTTGCATTTTTTCTCCAATAGTTTCCCTCCCTCCTATAGTTAGATTGCTATAGGACCTACGTAGGTTGATCTTTAATTTTTTCTCTGTCTCTTATTTTCTATCACTTAATCTTTTTGCTTCACTTTGAATTTAAAAATTGATGGCATCCTCGATTCTAAATTCCAACCCTTTACATCTTTATTTGCTATCTTATTTTTAATTTCTATCAAGCTTTTTTTTTTTGCTGTTTCTGAATAATCCCTCTTTATGTAACACCTTAATTATTTTATTATGGTTGGCATTTTTTCTCTAAAGTTGTCTGTTGCTTCATTGTCTCTGTTTCCTCTGGGAGGTCTTTCCTTGATTATCTTGTTTTCTATCTTAATTGTTGGAGGATTGCTTCAAATATCTGGATGTCTCATGAATGTCCATTTATATTTAAGAGTGAGGCTTAAAAAAAGTGTTATTGGAGGCCTAGTGTTCATGGGCAGGGCTTGTCCAATGGGTAAGGGCTACTTCCCTTAAGGGTGACCAGAGGATCACCATGCGTCAGTGTTTGTATCTCTTGAGTCTGTTCAAGAATGAGATATTTTGCTATGTTTTAGAAATGAATATTCTATAAACTCCATTTTTATTTTCACTTACATGACTACAAGGAGGTAATATCTAGGGATTTAACATGACTTTTATAATGGCAGAGTTAACTGTAACAAGACTAATATGGAGATAATCAGTGGTTTAATTATAAGAAACCAGGGCAGGAAATTCAATTTCCTAGGACAAATAAAGCTTATAACTTATGTGAAAAAACACAGTTCTCGTTAGCAAATATAATTTTCTACACTATACATAGTCATAATTACAAATTACAACAACCACTGTAATTAGAAGTTAAATATAATGGAAACTCTCTTCCCTTACTAAGCAAATATGTAAGAGGAAGTGTAATTATATTTTAAAAAGACAAAGCATGTGTAAACTAAAAAATAAACTTAAGGAGAACTTAACCTCTTTGGCTCAAAATTTTCATCCATTGTGCTCTTACAATTAAATATAAGAATCCCTTAATTATCCATATCTGATTAGCATGAGGCATATAACTCTGAATCTGAAGTACTTGTTTCAACCAAGTGCTTCTTTCTCCATGTTTTTTACAACATATATTTACACATTATAACCTATTCTTTTCCTTTAATTCTAAGCAGAGCTAAATTAAAATACTTTCAAGTTAATATATTGTTACAAACCAGTCATTTTCTCTGAAACACTTCCAGTCTCCTGTTGGGTTGGGGTGGGGTCAGGTATATGAGGAAGATTAGAGATAATAAATCTGACAGGCATTTTTGCTGAGCAGAGAGTAGAAAGAGAATAAAAAGAGATCTCACCATTCAGCATGCAATCTTTCACTTAATACCTCTGATTTCAGTAAGGTACCTCACTCTCACTTGCTTAAAATTTTTTTCTAATGGCATCCTAGTGGGATTTGGGGAGAGAGCAGAAATAAGTCTGTGTTCAATCTAACATGTTTAATTGGCAATCCTGATAGATTTCTTTGGAAAAAGAAAGCACCTTCTTAATTATTCATAGAAATTAAAACAGATTTCTTGCTTATCTGTTCATGTGGTCAAGAAACCGAAGCACCACAACTCAACATAGTAATCTTAGATCCCAAGTACAAATCGTATTTTTCTCAGGTCAGATGAGTTAGGCCCATTAGTGCTGTCATTCAAACATCAACTCCAGACTCACCAACCCATAAGCTGCACCTATTGGGTTTTTCTTTAGCCACTATTCACTGGACCATGTCTTTCAGTGACTCAGATTCTTCTTCTAGAGTGTAGGAAACACTCTTAGGTACCTACCCACAGCTGTTCCCTCTTCATTATTGATAGAATCTCAATTTAAAGAGGTGCATTAGTTTCCTTTTGCTACTGTAATAAATTACCACAGTGACTTGAAACAACATAAAGTTATCTTACAGTTCCAAAGGTCAGAAATCTAAAATGGGTCACTGGGGCTGCATTTCTCCAGGAAGATCTAGGGTAGAACTCACTTTCTTGTCTTCTTCAGCTTCTAGAAGCTGCCTGCATTTTTTGAGTTGTGTCCGTGGATCACTTGAACCTCTGCTTCCACCATCTCCTTCCCTGACTTTGACCCACACGTCTCTCTTTATAAAGATCCTTCCTTGTGTTTACATTGGGCCCACCTGATAATCTAGGATTAGCTCCCCATCTCAAAATCTTTTACTTAATTACATTTGCAAAGTCCCTTTTCCATGTCAGGTAACATAGTTACAAATTTCCAGGGACTGAGTCATGGACATATTGTGGTGGGCTGGGGTGGGTATTAATCTGCCTACTATGGGAGGCAATGAAGCAATTCCCAGAGAATGACCCATGACTGGTTCAAAAGGAGAGAGCGCCACGTTTTTGACCACCCTCTTCCTTATCTGTGGATGTTCCTATGTAATGACATGGTGCTTAAACCTATTTCAACTACCTTGTGACCATAAAGAAAAGGCCAAGACAATTGTAGAGATAGTGACTTAACAGGCTGACATAGTTGGAGCACTAACCTAATTCTTGAATAACTAACCCTTAGAATTCTTATTAAGTGGAATACTTAAATGTCTTTAGCTTAAGCAACTATTAGTAAGATATTTTATTATTTACAGCTGAAAGTATTCTAACTGATATATACTTCTAAATAGAAAGTTCTCAATTGAAGATCATTTAGATTCTGTTCCTTGCCTGCAAGAATCCTGGCTCTTAGACAATAATTGAATTTCCAGCCATACAGGAAAACATCAACACAAGGGTGGGCATTTTGGTGATTTAATCTCAGAGAAATCTTATTTGAGCTTCCACACTCATGTAATAATAAGCTATCTTTTTAAAAAAGTCTCATTTCATATTTTTCCCACCAAAGTACACACAGATGGTTTCTATGTCTGGTTTCAATTATGCAATTTAATGGTGGCAAATTTAAAAATATAAGGCCTGGAAAGTACCTAGAATAGAACTATATATGGTAGGTATTCAATTAACTGTAGCTATTATTATTGTATAGCTAATATTACCATATTCTCTGTGCTTGATGGATAGCATTTTATTTGGGCAGATTAAGTCCATGATTAATAATGGTGTCACCACCAACGCCCCACCTTGAGACAAACTGTGCTGAGAAGATGCCTGCAATATACCCTGATCCTCTCTTGTAGAATTAATAATTACACCCAATACTGAAGAAGTTAATCTCTGGAAAACTTCACTTACTTTCCAATTAGGGCTCTATATTATAAATTGATAATAGATATTTTGCTCAATACTAATTTAAAGATGGACATTTTCCATAATGTTGAAGCAAGGCATTTTCCTCTGATTCTGATCCTCAAATATATCTGGGTGAGTCACCTGTTTATAGCCTTAGCCAAACTGTTCCTGGACTAAGATGAAACAAGAGGACTGTCAACTTTAAAAAAAAAAATCTATTATTAAGCAATCTAATGCTCTTCTAAAAATAAGTCTTGAGGAAGGCTTTCTCAGTCTTTCACACCTATAGACTATTGACAGACTAGAAATCAATATTGTCTGTCTCTCCTTAAGCAAACATGGGCCTTGTCCTTATAATCCTAGTTGAATAAAACTTGGCAAGGATGCATGTAAAGCAGCACCCAGAGAAAATGCTCTGTGCCACAAACAAAAGTCTAATTGAGTTCTAGTTTTACGGAATAACATAGAATACTTGATTACAATGACAACAAGAGATATTAGCCCATTTTACAGAGCTACATTTAGTCAATTATGCTGAAATACTCAGTAGGTTCCATGACTGCTTCTTCAGGGCCTACAATGAAGTTCATGAAGTAAATTTCTTAAAATTTAGAAGAACCAGGATGCTGCACTGTAGTGATAGCCCAGAGAAAGTAAATTCTGAGAACTAAAGTCTTCTTTGGAGACAAATAGAATATTACTATACTATTTCAAGCTAATTTATTCAAAAGTTCTTCTCTCATTAATGCTTACTTCCTTTGCTAAACTATTCTTGATCTTTTAATTCTATTATATTTCACTAACCCTAAAAAAGAAAGACTCTATTTAATTTTCTATATATATTTATATCTTTTCATTTTCTGCAGATTGACTTAGTGGCCATTGGGAAAATGAACATTGTAGTTCATTTGTTGATTGTATGTTTCACACACGACAAATTATTTGACTTAATTTTTTTAACTCACCATGGGGCAATCTCTTCTACTCAGCTCGCCCAACAGAACTGGAATTCAAGCTGCACTGTACTTGGCATTTTAAATCTAAAGCACTTAAAAACCTCCCCACACCCTAGGGAAAGCATGAGCCCAACAGATAAGCTATGTAAAGAGAGTCATTTGGCTGAGGCCAGAGAAGTGGTCCTTCCTCATCCATTTTGGAAAATGCAGTTCTCGAAGGGTTGAGAAAGGTGGCATTTCAGTTCTCCTCAGGTCATTGTCAACAAATGAAGTTTTGTCAGTTCCAGAATGGTAAGTATACAGTCCCTGCTTAGTTGTGCCCCATCTTTAAATGGGAACTTCCCCACCAGTCTCAGGCATCACGACTTACCTGACAAATTCCTGTTCCTACTCCAGGAGCCCTGGGAACAGGTGTAGAGGCCCCTATTCCATGGCCAAAAACAATAAATGAGCTGGTGTATTGTCATATGGACATTGGTGGTGTGATATTATGATCACATTAACAATCCTTTACACAAACCCCACCCTTGGCTGGCTATGTGGGTATTTGCAGCGCTCAGACTGCAGCAGGATGTGAAAAATTCAACTCTTCTTCCTTTACTGGGTTAAAAAATTCTGGGCTCAGCCTTAAGAGTATTTAAATTATTTTTCTCACTTTTCCAGGGAATCTAGCTCTTATAAGCTTCCAGAACAATCAATAGAGTTTATGTGTGAAAAATCAGGGCTCCTTCTGACCCACCTTTTCTGAGGAACTGTGGCATTAATTATTTCATTTACCTCCCTTTGCTTCTCTGCCCCACGAAGTTAGGCCTGGGTAAGTGACTTGCTTTGGCCAAAGAAAAATGAGTAAAACTGAGTGTCACTTCCAAGAGGAAGAATTTAATTGCAGGCACTCAAACTTCAGTCTACTTTTCTTTGCCTCGGTCATCAGGAAGCCTCCCTCAACCTCAGCTGATGTTCCTCAGTGACTATGACAAACAGAGCCCTCCTGCCAACCCACCTCAGACATGTGGGACTAGCAAGAAATCAACCTTCGTTATTTTAAGCCATTGAGATTTTTTTTTAACTCCATCACAACTTAGTTTATTATAATATAGGAACATTAAGGACTACTGTGTGTGATAAAAGGCAAAATGTGGGCTTTTGTGGATGAGGGACTAAAGAAGGAAATGGTAGGTCTGAGGGAGTGACGGTGGGGCCTAGGTCCTAGATGGGTGCTTGGACTCCATCCCTGCAAGTGGCCACCTAGGCAGTTGGTGGCCAGAGAGTACTGGAGCCAAGAGCAGGGGGCTTGTAGCCTCTGTACAAGCTCTGGTTCTGAGCAGAACCAGAGAATGGACTTAGTCCAGAAGCATGTACAGAGGAAGCTCCAGGGTCTGGGAGAATTGCTATTGCTAACAGCTCTAGGTGCCGTGGGACATTCACAGGAAGTTGAAGACATGGTCTACGTTATACCAATTCTCTAAGAAGCAGATGCTAAAATGAGATTAAGACAGGCAAGAAATTTGTCTTAAGAGATGAAGACAGGCAACACCGGTGGAAAAAATGAGGCAGGAGGTGGAGGAGGCAAGGATAACTATTATGTTGCAATGAGTTCTGACTCCTTTGAAGGAGAGGTGGAAGGGAGGAAGAGGGAAAGGAGGAAAAGTGAAACTTCACTGAGGTTTCTAAGAAAATTTCAGCAAGACTAACAAGGAGTTCTCAGTCCAAACCACCCTTTGAAGGAGGCTGTGTTTCCCATGTCTTAGAATCCCTGCCACACTAGCCTTGGACTGGGAGCAATTCCTGGGAAGCATAACTTGGTGTTGATGCTATGCTGGCCCGCAGGGCTCAGCAGCTGCGATTCTCTCAGTAAACTCTGCTCCCAGAGGAGATGTGAGAAAAGAATTTTCTCAGCACCAAAAGCTGCCACACTATCTTTTACAGACCTTATGAAAGTCTAATACAGCAGAACAACAATTACATGTGGAACATATGGAACATTATTTCTTGGTGGTAACAGTACTCTCTTATATTTGTTGTAAGGTTAACAGCTTACCAAGTGCTTTTACATGTCTCTTCTTATTTTAAATAGTCAGGGTGACATTATCCCATTTGTAAGAAGCCCAAAGCTTACTAGGACACCCAATCATGTGGGAAGGAGCTGAGCCTAGCACTCGATCCTCTCACTCTTAGTCCAGGACTAAGTCTCCTACACAATGAAAGCACCTGCTGAAACCCATTGTCCAGGAATTGTTAATAATGTCCTACAAGCGAGAATTGGTCTTAGGCCACTTACTTAAAGACTACTCTAGAAAACAACTTTACTCCAAAGAAGGCTCTTCTTTGAATACACCAGCATTCATAGGATGAGAACAGTTTTGCCTCTATAAGAGAAACCCAAAGAGATGGGGCACAAGATGTCCTGTTTACCGGGGAATTCCTTCAACAGGTGTCCATTGCTGTAGTCCCTGGTTTCCAGAGCAGCCCAATGTGGCTTCAGGACCAGGAAGGAGAGGCCCCAGGGCTGAGATGTCTCACTGTAAGTAGAGAGGAGGAGGTCTGGCTTTGAGATGCAGATACTACAAAGAAAGCTCTCCAAAGTCATGGTATCTTTTTCAGCCTTACTTATTTAAGTGGGACAAGACCAGCATACACTTTCATTGACTTTCACAGAGATTTTCTTCACAAAGAGAAAGAACTAAAAATGGTGAAGCAGGAATGGTGAACCCAGATGCAGGGGAAATCCAAACCACAGTTCCATTCCCCAGATTGGCACCACTCTGTAGGAAGGGAGAAGGTGCAAAATTTTCATATTTCAGCTAAAATCAATGGGACCAAGGAGAAGCAACCCTATACCAGAGTTGTGGCACGTGAGGTGAAAATAAACACGAAGCTTAAAGTTCTAAGAAGAAAAGACTGCTTGTCAATTTTAGAGTTGTTGATTGTGTGGAAACTGTTGGAAGCATCAATATTTTCACTGGGCATCAGAGAAACAGCCAGGAACAAAGAACTTTTAAACTATGAAATTATCTCCCAGGGGTATATATAATGTGAAGCACCTCCAGTTCCATTTCCACAGTGCACTTCCCAGAGCAACTTCCTTTCAGAGTAGGATAGAAACTAATTCACATTAGACGTCTTTGGGCTTGCTTCCAGCGAGAGGAAATGTTCTGGATAGAATGACACCACATTAAACAGCACTGGACCTTACTTTTATTTTATACTTAAGAATCGTTTATTCAGGGGTAGGAAATTATTTTCTTTTCTTAGCAGAAGCAGTTTCCCTAGGCACCCAAAAAGGAAATAGCAGGGTGGTGGGCTGAAAAGGGGTCTCTAAGTTCAGTCCTGATGATGTCACTAATTAGGTCTTGTTGGGCATGTCACTTAACTACTTACAACTTGTTTCTTTATTTATAAAATGAGATGATTTTTAATGGTCCAAAGGACTTTTGCTCCTCCTATTGACCTGGGGAGCTTTGAGAGAACACAGATGCATGGGACCTCCCACATACCTACTGACTCAGAACCTCTGGAAATCTAGGGTTTTAAAATCTTCCTGGTGATTCAAATGAAGTCACTCCAGAGATCAATATTTTAGGGGTAACTAGAAAAGATGTTTGAGATTCCTTCTAGTTCTAAAATTCTGTTATGGGCAGCAAGTAGGAAGAGGGGGTCAGGGAGAGGCCAATCTGTGCTGCAGAGCACCAGCACTCACATGACCTGGGAGTTTGTTAGAATTGCAGAATCTTGGATCCTATTCCAGAAGCCTACTGAATTAGAATCTGTATTTCAACTAGATCCCCAGCCTGCTCCATTCCACATAATCAGGAGTGAACCTGTCATCTTATAGGCCAGTCAGTCATTTTCCTACCCAGTCACTGTGGCTTTGCCAACAAGGTATACATCACAAGGAAAACATTCAGCTTCAAGTGATAACTCTTACTGGCTGCCATTATCCTCAAAAAATGGGAATTTGGGACTCTGCCACCACTCGATGAGTCCTTTTTCAACTTGTCTTATGTGCCTATGAAGGCAAAAGGCTGAAGAGAGAGAAAGCTAGGCCATGTGTATCTATCTGTGTGTGTGTCTATGTGTGTTTGTGTCAGTGTGCATACAAACATGTGTGTGGCATTTTTACTCTAATAATTAACATTTCCCAAATAAATTTCCAGAGGCAAGGTTGACAGTCTTGGAGAGAGGCAATTTTAACTTGTGTTTGACTATTAGTCTTTGATGATGGTAGAAAAAAAGATATATTGTAGCTCACTTTCTCAGGTATTAGTTATTCTTACCCATATCCTGTTTTGAGAGCTAATTTCCAAAGGAAGAGAAAAAAATACCTGCACACAAAAAAGACTTATTTTTAATATTGGAGGAGGGAGAGGAGTTCAATTCACAAAATTCAGCTGGAGCATGTAAAAGATAGAATTTAAAAACCAGATGAAAAATAATTCAAAAAAATCTTCCCAGGCATAAGGAAATCTATTGCTAAAGCACCAGGCTTCATTCTTTTATGGCATTCCACTGAAATAAAATTCTTAGGGAAACCCTAAGGCCTCTGGATATTTTGTTGGTGAGTGTTCCTGTGAACATGGCTATTCCTTCTGCTACTTTGAAGACGTGCCATTTTTACTTTCTCTTCCAAGCTAAACTGAACTTTATATGAGATTAAATTTTGGTTTATTATTCATAGGAATTAATCTTGATATAACATCAGAATAATGTGTATAATTTTCCTGGGTTCATAACAGAAATAAATCTGCAGCTAAGAAGTATAGCACTTTTTTACCTCTACACCCATAAATCAAAATTTGGCAATCTTTACAAGTGAGCTTCCAGGTTGCCTGACTCTAAAAACTGAGGACAAGAAAAAGGTTTTCCTCAGGGCTGCTCATGACCTCCACCTCCCGACCCACCACACATATTCCAAACCACCTCCACATATATTTTTGTTTCCTATGGACTGATGAGCCAGCAGTCATTCAAAACACTAACATAACTTTCTCAGATTATTATCTTTAGAGACTAAGCAGAATAGAAAGTTTTAGAGGGAATCTGGTAGGAAGGAGGTTGGAGAGGGGGAGGACAGAGTAATGGATATAAGACAGATGTCATTCTGCAGGGAAGACCCTGAAGGTAGAGGTCAGACTAGGACTGCAGACAGGAAGTGTAATCATTTGGGAACTTAAGGCTCAATGAACAGGATCCATGGGAGGCAGGAGAGAACTACAGATAGGCTAAAGAACATCACGGACCCACACTTTTTTTGCGTGGGTCTTTTGATGGTGGACCCAGTTTCCACCTTTGGATGCACATAGTTGATTGCCAATCCTATCCCACACCATTTTTCCTAAGTGATGCTGAGGAGTAGGTATAAGGACAGGGGATGGGATGAAACATCACCCATGTCTTGATGTTTATGAGATCAAAGCCTTAACCTTGGCTTCATTCTCTTCTCTCATTTCAGAATTTATTTTTTTTTTAATGAAAAAAAATCTAAATTCTATTCTGGTAAATATGTATTTTAAACATATGTGTGTGTTTAAACACAAGCATTCACATTGTATTGACTTGTGGATGCCATGAGCTCTTCTTTCCTAACATCTCCCACATAAACTCAAATACAGAATAACCACTAAAGGATTTTGCAATATTTGATTTAATTTTTCCTGATTCAAGAATCTCACTGTCCTTCACATTATTAAAATGCCTATACTACCCAAAGCAATCTACAGATTCAATACAATCCATGTCAAAATACCAATGGCATTTTTCACAAAACTAGAATAAAAATTCTAAGATTAATATGGAACCACATAAGTCTTTGAATAGCCAAAGCAATCCTGAGAAAGACAAATGTTGGAGAAATCAACAAGTCTATAGTAATCAAAATGGCATGGTACTGGCATAAAAACAGACACATAGATCAGAAATAAACCCACACCTATATGTTCACTTAATCTATGATGAATGAGGCAGGAATATGGAATGAGGTAAAGACAATCTCTTCAATAAATGGTACTGAGAAAATTGGTCTATGATGAAACTAGACCACTTTCTAACACCATATTAAAAAAAAAAGAACTCAAAATGAATTAAAGTCTTATATGTAAGACCTGAAACCAAAAACTCCTAGGAAAACCATAGATGGCTCTTTGATATTGCCCTTACAGAAGAATGTATGAAGAAGAGGTGGTACTGTTGTTCAGTAAATAATGCATTAAACTTCCTTTGTTTATATGACCAAATGAAAGGATCAATTAAATTATATAAATTTATTATAAAAGCCTAAGTAGGAATTCTACAAAAGCATTTTTTCCCTCATCAGTCTAGAATGGTAGTGCTTATTTATAACTCCTCACCTTCTCTTAGTCCAACTTTCTATAACAAAAATACTATCTACCAGGTAGCATAAGCAGCAAATATTTATTTCTCACAGGAATCTTAGAAGTCCAAGCTCAGTGTACGAGCATGGCTGGTTTCTGGTGAGGACTCTCTTCCAGGTAGAAGACTGCTATCTTCCCATTGTATCCTCTCATGGCAGAAAGATATCTCTCACCCTTTTATAAGGGCATTAATCTCAGTCATGAAGGCCCTATCCCTATAACCTCATCACCTCTGCGAAGCTTCACCTTCTAGTACCATCACATTAAGGGTTAGGATTTCAACATATGAATTTTAGAAGAACACAAGCATTCAGTCCATAACACCACCATGGAATTAACCCTGTGTTCTAGATTTAAATTTCTACAAGACTACTACACAGTTGGACTGGAAATTCTATATTTACAACAGTTTTAAACCTAATGTCTATTTAAGAACCTATGATTCTAATTTAAGCTTATGATTTTTTTCCCTAACAAAACAAAAGATGAACATTATTAGCAGTGTTCCCTTTCCTTTACTGAATTAGATGGTGCATTAATCACACTTATTTTTTAGGCTAATGAGTCTCAACCTTGTTAGTACATTAAAATTACCTGGTGAGCTTTTAATTTCATGATTTCCAGGCCATACTTCACATCACATAAATAAAAATCTCTGGGGTGGAAGTCAAGCATTGATATTTTTTTAAATACTCCCCAGATAATTCCAATATACATCCAAGATTGAACACCATCCAGAAGAGAGAAAAAAAATTGAGAAAGTACTCTATGTGAAAGGCTAGTCAACGGGGAAAATGTAAGTTTTTGGCTAGCTGATTTGATGGCTGGTGGAATGAATGGTTGGTTGAGGGGAGGGGAGGCATGGCTCTCAATGCAATTTAGAGCTTAAACCAAAGCTGGAAAGGATATGGAAGCTTCCACTTCCAGAGCACATGGGAAGAGCTACAGAGACCTATCCGTACCCCATCACCTGGGCTTGTTCAGTGCCCTGGTTGGGAAGATTTCTCTGTCTGCCTCGTCTTCTCTCCATTGAACTATAGACCCATCTGCCAGCCTCTCCACCTGCCAGCTTGAGGTGGCTTTCACAGTTGCTCCTGCTGTCCCCCTTGTGGTGGGTGGTTCTAACGTTGGCAGGCAATAGGAAGACAGGAGGGAAGTTTCTGACACTGCCTCCCTAGTGACCTTCAGTTCATGTGCCAGGAGGAAATGGTTCACTCATGACTTCAAAAAGCCCCTACATTTAACTGGTACACAACTCCTCTCACAGGCAGCTCCTGCCAATCCACTCCCCAGTTTGTGTAACTTCAATGCTTTGCACAAAGTAGGAGGTGGCCAAGAAATGTGTGTTGAATGAATAAATCTGATACCTCTTTTCTTTCATAGCTCTTATAACACCAACCCTGGCAGACTGAAAAATTCATGTCTAGTTTCTTAGCAGTCTATTCCCAGCACCTAATAGGTGACTTTTAATAAATATTTGCTGAATAATGACTGAATAACTATACATCTCACACAACATCCACTATAATACTAACTCTAGATAATATTTGTTTGATTAATGTTAATCTAAAGCAGTGAAGTTACTGGAAACTGAGACCTTTCTGGAAACCGTAGTGCCATGAGTCTCCATTATTTCTCTTTTCAGCTCACTGGTCATATTTTGCAATTGTCTCAAATGTAAAGTAGCATCAATAATGTGCATTAGCCTGAGAGGAGCATGAATAGTGTGATTGTGAATTAAAAGAAAACAAACATGCAGCAAAAGAAGCCACAGAGTGCTAAATCATAGTGGTCAGTGATGGATCATTTCCTGCTGCTCCCTGCACCATGATATATGTGCAGAAAATAAACAAACAAAAAAAGTCATATTTTAAGAGGAAACATGAAGTGATAAGTGATAATGACTCAGTAGTATGCTTGAAATACTAATGACAAAGGAAGAGAAACTGATTAAAACAAAGAAATTAAGTGTTTTAAGAGATGTACATTATTGGGCAAAACTATGTGCTTAAGTGAGACTCTGATGAGGATGGTGAAACTTTGATTACTGGTGGGATAGTCCCCAAAATGCAAATTTGCCCGCATTAAAGGTTAAAGTTCATGTAATCATAGAATTAGAAAGCCCTTAAGCAATCAACTGGGCTTTGTTCCCTTCCCCTCAGCTGGATAAAAGCAGGAAGGAGGGAGGAGATGGAAGAAAAGAGGGAGAGAGGGAGAGAGAGAGGAGACCAGACATTAAAAAAAATAAATCAAAGAATAATATTTAACATTTTCTTTAGAAAGACGATTCAGTTCCTATTCAGATTTATATACAAACTAAACAACAATTCTTTGTTTTCATTTAACTGAAACCTATGCTGTAATTTAAACCTATTTTCTCATTTGGTTCTCAAGAGCAATGGAAAATAATAAGTTAATTCCTTCCTCATGATACATCAAGCCAATCCAAATAACCCTAAGCCATTCAGCTTTTCCTATGAAATTCTTTTCTGTAATCTTTCAAAATTCTGAAGTAAGATTGCATTCTGAATACCAAAACCCTAAATACAAAATCCTAACTACTAAAAAAAGCATTGGAATGTTTTTATAATAATTAATGACTCGGGAAATAGGAGTCATGAAAAAGCATTATTATACATGCAGCAAAAAAAGATGCTTAAAATTATTTACAAAAAGTTAAAGTTCCACAAGGGATTTTGCCTATGTGATATTGAGACATTCTATCAAACCACAAGAAATTAAAGCAGTATGACCCTGACACAGGTATAGATGAATAGATCAAGAGAATAGACTACAGTCCAAAAAAAAAATCCATTAATTTCATTTATACTACTAGGTTATAATGATGTCCAGCACAATGATGTACATAAATGCCCCCTTGGTGCCAGTACCACACATAAACTGTCTCCCGGAATGCTCACAACAGCAGACAAGGGGCAGAGCTGGCACTTAATATGCACACCCAGACTCCTCTGACCCTAGAATCTGTGCTCTTAATGAAAATATGCTAGAGACTTCATTTCAAATGAGTAATATTTAAAATTGGAGAAAGGGCTTGGAACAATTGGCTAAAAATGTAAGAAAAAGTAAAGCTAATTAATCACATCATTTAAAAAATTGTAAGTGAACTAAAAATCTGAAATGTAAAAAAATAAAATAAAATAAAACATACTATATGAAACATTGAACAGTTTTACAATCTTAGAGTAAAAAAGGCCATTCTTAGAATGACATCAAGGTCAGAAACTGAAAAGGAAAACTGATATATTTCACTACTGAGTATTGGTGTTACCTGAGGCTCCAGAGATAGACTGTTGGGAGCCTGGAGAGGGAAGAAACAGGTTATATATGTAATCATGAGAAGCCTGGATTTTATTCTTATCATAACTGTAAACCACCAAAGGATTTTAAATAGGGAAGTATCAGATCTGCACTTGAGAAAAAAATCACTCAAGGAGATTCCCATTTACAATAAGACAGTAGACTGAGATAGCCAGGAAAAATTTCAGGCACAAAAATATGAAATGGGAGAATGTTATAAAATTAGTTTTAAAGTATAATTGAAATCACAAAAAGCAAAGCAAATTCCTGGGTACCAAACACAAAGATGGAACTGAGAATGAGTGGTAAATATAGAGGGCAATTTAGTGACAGAGGGCAGGGGGATTTGGGGAGCTGGAAGAATGGGGTGAAGGATTAAAAAAGTACAAATTAGTAGGCAATAGATGGTCACCAGGGTGGGGAGCACCTCATAGGAAATGCAGTTAGCATTAATATATTGGCTAGGAGGAAAGCCAGAGGAGAGAAGGAGCAATTAGGGGGATTGTTTTACAAACTATATAAATGTCTAGCTAATGTACTTTATACTTGAAACTAAAAAAAAAGAAAAAAAGAAAATAGAAGAAAAAGGAAGAAAATTGGAGTGGTGAGTGCCTGAGCTAATGCAACACTGTGTGAAAGGTTGGGAAATTTCATCCTTGTATTTCAAGACTTGAGACCCGCAAATGAGGCTTGGGCCTGGGTAAAGAAGGGAGTTAAAGCAAGGACTCTTTGGAGAGCTTCCCCATCAGTAACCTCATCCTTTATCACCTGTTCAACAGCATCATTCCAGCAGTGCTTTACTCTCTGCTTACATCATTAATTTTTTTTACCCTTACTGGATCTTTCCTATCAGCATACAAATATGCTGTTATCTCTCGCATCTTAAGAATCTTTTCTTTGACCTCAGTTCCTCTGCTAGCTCCTGACTCATTTCTCAGTTCCTCTCTGCAACAAATCTCAAAAAAGTTGCCTATACTTAGCATCTCCAATTCTTGTTCTCCTATTGGCTTTTTTTACATTATACAATTTAATGAGTTTTTAAAATTATAGTTGGCATACAATAATATACAAGTTTAGTTGTACAGCCTAGCAGTCAGAGATCCACATAAGTCACAAAGCGATAGCCCCACTAAATCTAGTATCCCTCTTCCCCCTTACATATTTATTACAACATTATTAACCATCTTCTTTGAGAAGAAGAGGATGGTAGTGTTGATGAAATTATTTCTGAATTTAGATTGGTGCCAAGTGATAAATCAGCATTAGAGGCAATGTTCACTGCAATGTGTGAATGCCAGGAAATCAGATCCGGAGGATAAAGATTCAAATGATTACAATGAAGAAAACTATGATGTGGAAGCAGATGAACAAGAGTAGGGAACATTCCTACATTTTACATTTATGAAGAAGGATTATCCCATTTAACAGCAGAAGACCAGGCTACGTTGGAAAGAATAGAAGGAGTGATTTCTCAATATATGAGCAGCCAGTATATGGCAGCTGGAGTCAGGACAGGAGATTCTATAAGAGATTATGAAGATGGGATGGAGGCAGATACTACACCAACAGTTGGAGGACAGTTTGAGGATACAGATGTCAATCATTGAGAATGATTTTATGCTGCTTTGGGATTCTGCTTGTAACTGTAGAAGAGAGCTTGGTGCCTTTTCTACTATGGAGTGGATGTTGACAAAGGTGTTTTTCCTTCTCCAAAACTTATCTGAACAAGTTCTTTCTTGAAATAGACTATACTGAGTCCACAAGTTCTTACTGGCAGAAGAAACTATCAGCTTAACTAACAAAGGTGAATTAACTTAACAAGAGGGTATTTGTTGTTTATCATTTACCCTCAAATTTTCTGTGTCTTGGTACCCTCTGAGTAGGCCTATAATTCCTGCCATCAGTGCATACATCTTCCATAACCTAGCAGGGTTATATGGTGAAAATGCATAGGTACTTGAAGGTTTAGGTAGACTGGATGGGAGAGAGGGTGAATCTAAGATATACCCCTGTATGGCCTACAGATATCCTTACCCCTTAAAAAAGAAAGACAAACAGATCTCAGAGAAATCTTGGCCCCTGCCCATTCTCCACAAGGGTAAGGATCTTTTAACTGATTTGGAACCCAAGTCAATTCAGAAACATCCCAGCCACACATACTACCACTAATACAAGTACTTCTGACTAGTTTTTGTTTCTTTCACCACGTTTTACCCGTTCATTCTGTTCTAGCTTCTCATGTTATATCCTTTAATTTCCAGCCTCTTAGGTCAGTTTCTGTAACAGAACAAGTAAAATTGAGATGAAGTCATCAAAGTACTTCAGGTAATGATTATTTTATCTTTATAATAGCTTCTTAACAAACAAATCTAGGTTGTCTATATTATTGTACTCTCATTCTTGACTAAAACCATTAATGAGAAATGTTGTTGCTGTTGTTTTTTTTTTAAATCAATGTGCTGGCAAAAAAGAAAAAAGAAATAAATACTAAGATGAGATTGGATGTGCAAAAGATTTATAACTTGTGAAGCATAAAGGAAGAAGTAGTAGGCTGAGAGATCATGATGACACCTATGAAAAGAGAGGAGGAATGAAGGAGGTTTAGGTAAGAAGAGTCTCAAACTGCAGCACAGTTCTAAGAAAGTTTGGCCAAGCTGATGGGCATCCTTGAGCCAAAGTTTCCCATTAGAGTTATTTGGTGACCTATAGGAATAGATCTGCACTAGTACCCCAGCTGTGCTCAGTTATGGCTAAAATAGCCCAAGGAAATCAGGTTTCTTGATGAACAACGTGGTGAATCTGGAGGGGTTGTCAAACAATTACACTCCCTGTAATAGAAGATCTGAGTATTTCATTTCCATGGCAGCCACAGTCCACCCCTTAAGCGACATAGATCTACTCCATGTAGGTTTGGGGAACAGCTCTTCCATGGTTCCCATGACCTCTAGCCTTAAGAAAAAACTTAGAGGATGAGGTATTGTTAAAGCTGCTGCCAGGGCATAAGTGGTACTCATCATCTACCTCTTCCATTAGCCATTCTAAATTTCCCTTACCCTCAGCTATTACTTCAGCAGATCTTGATGGCTTCCCTGGTGGTATGATCAAAACTGTCATTTCTGAGGCAAAGTCTCAGGTTGGGGTTGCTACATGCATCTATTTACGGTTATAAGGGGCCAGGGAACACATAGAGGCTCCCATGTTCTACATGTCTTCCTCCTGTTCCCGTTGTGTAGCAGCAGTGCTATCTCCTGCCAGTATAGTGATGCCTCTTCTTGCCAGTTCGGCCAAAGATATAAGGAATTCAAAGCACTTTGATGGTGGCTGTAGTTTGTAGTTCAATAAGCACCCAGATGAGGATGATGCCTGAGGCTCACTCTATGGGCAGAAAAGGCAAATAACAACCAGAATAAGCATCTATCCCTCTGAAAATCAACTGTTCATCCTTCCAGGAAGAAAGGAGCCTAATATAACTGATTTGCCACCAGGTGGCTGTTTGGTCGACTCAGAGAATAATACCATACCCAGGTACCCCATATTGGTCTCCTGCTGATAAGTCAGACATTCAGAGGCAGCGGTAACTAAATCTTGTCAGTAACCTCCATCTCAATCACCATGACCACTCCTTTTCCCATCATGCTAGTTCTGGGATGGATGGTGATGAAGGCTGATTAATGTCATCTGGATGAGTCAGCTTGTCTGCTTGGTTGCTCAGGGACTCTTTTATGGTGGATGTTTTCTGGTGCATATAACGTGACACAAAGATCATGATGATCATCCTCACTCCTATAGATCCATCTATATAGCTGTATACCAGACTTTCTAGTCTCTGATCTTCCAGTACATTTCCTGTCCAAGCAACCTGGTTATTGGCTACCACCCAGACATCTATATACATTCTCACCTAAGGCTATTTCTTCAACACAAAGTAGATGACCAGGAGCACCTCTCACAGTTCCACACATAAGGAAGATTTTTACACTCCTCTGTCTTTCAAAGTTACTCCTGAATATGGCTATAATGCAGCCACTGTTCATTTCCAGCTTATTTAACATACTAAGCCAACTCATCTGTAAACCAAGCTTGGGATTATGCCTCCTCCTTCAACTGGTCATATGGATCTTGCCATATGGCCAAAAGTGTGAGCTGGGACAGGAGCAGTGGTACAACTGTGAAGGTGATGCAGGGGTCTGGATTACCTGCTTATACAGCTTGCTTATGCCCTCTGATGCCACTTGGGCTTGATCCCAGATGTACTATTTCCCTCTTACGATGGACTGCTGCTGGACTTATCTGACTTTGAGACTTGGTGGGTTTGATGACAAGAACTTGGTCAGTTTTGTTCACTGATTCATTTCAAGTGCCTAGAAAAGTGCCTGGAATATAATAGGAGCTTAACAAAGTTTTATTGAGGAAATAAAGAGCAGCGATGAATGTAATTTAAAAAATTAAAAGGATTTTTAAAAACTTAGTTTGCTGAAAAGGCTAATAAAATTAATAAAACTTTAGCAAGTTTTATCAATTTAAAAAGAGAGAGAGCACAAATAAACCATATCAGGAATGAAAAAAAGAGAGGTACAGACATAGTAGCTTTAAAAATTAATAAACCACTTCTCATATTACTCATACCATCTTTACTCTTCCAAAAGGCCTTTTGTGCGCTTATACTTATTTTCCTTAGGTATAGTCTGCACACCCTGAGTGTATTTTCTGCACAGCTACCAAAATGATCTTTAAAAAAATAAATAAATAAATAACTTTTTACTGTAAACTAATTTTAGACTTACAGAAAAGTTGCAAAAATAGAAGAGTTTCCATAGGCTCTTCACGCAGCTTCTCCTCATGTTACATAACTGTGGCATAATTATCAAAACCAAGAAATTAACTAAACTGGAGACCGTATTCAAATCTCACTTGACTTTCCACTAACATTCTTTTTCCATTCCAAAATCTTATCCAGGCCCAGACATTGCATTTAGTTGTTATTTTTCCTTTTTCTCCTTCAATCTGTGACATTTCCTTAGTACTTACTTGTCATTTATGATCTTGATATATTTGAAAGATACTAAGCAGTTAAAGAAGTAAATTACATGAGAGAGGAAGAGAGTGAGAGAGAAAGAGGGGTCTTCTATGGAAATTTTATGTCAATAAATTTGAAGACAGATTTAGAAACAATACCTAGAAAAACAAAGTAGTCAAAACAGACTCAAGAAGAAACCTTGACTAATCCTATAACTATTTTAAAAAATTAAAATTTACTCTCTAAAAAATAAAAAAATAATAAAATAAACAAACAGCAGGCGTAGTCAGTTTTATCAGAACATGTAATCTTTATGAAACATGTAATCTTAATCTTTACAATCCATTCCAATGGGGAAAAAAGAGGGGCGATTTCTTCACCTCATGTTACAAGGCAAGTAAATGCTTGATACAAAATCTAGATAAGAGTAATATAAAAAAAAACAGTTTTGAGTGAATAGAGAAATATAATTTTTTCCTGTTTATGTGAGTCAAAAAATATGATCATTTCAAAAAAAATTTGATAAAAGATGACACACATATGTGACATTTTAAAAATTTTCTTGGCAGTCTAGAAATACATGGGAACTTTCTTAATTTGATAGAGAATATCTATCTACCAAAACCCTAGAACAAACATTATACTTAATGATGAATCATTAGAATGATGATTCTAATTTCCTTTCAAGAAGGAAATAAGACAAAGATTCCTATCATCACTATTTCCATCTAATATTTTACCAGAAGTCAAAGGAAAATACAAAAAGGTATACTGATTTAAAGGAAAGAAACAAAACTGTCGTTACACACAGATGATATCATTCTCTGCACAACAATTCAAGAGAACTGATAGATAAATTATTTAAAATAAGCTAGTTCACTTGTTTTAGAAATTAAGAAGCAGATTTGATTCGGTGATTGAGTAAGAGAAAGAAGAAATAAGGATATCTGGTATTCTGACTTGGGAAAATATATGATGTGGTACCATTTACTTAGATTGTTAATTCTGCAGGAAAGTGAGCCTACAGTGAGAGCAGAGCCATAGTAAGTGAGCCATAGTAAGTGGGTGGCTTCCTGGAGAATTTATCTATGTGGGGCCCTAAACATCACTCAAATATAAGATAAAGAAAATTGTCTTCAGAACTTCTGTGAAAGAGATTACTACATGTAGTTGTAAGGAATACTTTGCTTGATAAGCCACGCAAGAAGGGGGGTAAGATTCTTCTTCCCCCAAAGGAATATTCTAGTAAAGGCTGAAACTTACTTGTCTGAAATTTTAGAAGGATGGTTCTGATTAGCAACATGAGTTTTGTTTTCACAAACAGGATATCCAAGTATAAGACCAAGCTAATTTGGACAGAAAAATAAAAGTGAGATTTTGGGAACAGTAACAATTCATTCTCTATGTTTCCTCTCAAAAACTCTTGCCTCTGTTCTAAATAAAGATTGAAAGGGTGGAATGGAGTGACCAATTAATAGCTAGGTAAAAGGTCCACGTATTCCAGTCTCATGCTGGGTGGCAGAAGCTAATGAGTTCAGTTTAGTATGTGACAAGTGAGATGTGAAGATTTCAAGTAATGGGTTGGATATAGGTGTCTGGAGCCTGGAAATACATATTTGGGAGTTACCAGCATACGAAAAAGAGTTGAAACCATGGGCATGGATAGATAGATCAAGTAGAAAGGGTACAGGGAGCAAAATGAGAAGAGACTCACCCCAACAATAGGATGCTGAGGAAGAGAAACTGAGAAGGGGTGGCAAGAGAAGTAGGAAGAAAACTATGTCAATATCTTGGAAAGAACCCAGGAGAAGAGAGAACATTGTAGAGAAAATGTGCATCAATGACGATGATAGTTGCATCAATTAGCAGAGTAAAAGTATGCATTTTCAAAGCCACAGAGGCAAATTAATCATGTTCAGTCTACTCTCATTGAAATGGGAGTCTTAAACCAATAAGATTTTACCCTGACAAATTCATTTTTTAATTAATTTGTTCACTCACATTTAGTGAAGAACCACTGTGTGCAAGATCTCTGCCAATCTCTCTCTTCCCTTCTCCTTATTGAGCCAAATTAAAATCCTCAGGTATCTCCTTAGCTTCTGAGAACAGGCATGGACTCAATAAATAAACTTCCTTTTTTTACTTGATTAATTTCCAGTGTTTTATTCCTGTGTACATTCAAAACTAATAGTTTTTCTGAGATTACAACCTTCAGTGTCTTAGATATTTATTAAAAATAATAAGATAGTCATTAAAAACAAATGAAAAATCAATGTGTTCACTTTTTATTGTGATAAAATTGGTATGCAAGATTGTATATATTTTAGGCATGCAACCTTGCAATTTAATATTTGTATACACTACACAGTGATCACCACTGTAAGTCTAGTTACCATCCATCACCATACAGTTGATCCCTTTCACTCATTTTGCCTCTTTCTCTTAGGTAACCACCAATCTGTTCTTTGTACATATCTATGAGTTTTTTGTGTTTGTTTGTTTGCTCTTTTTGTTTGTTTTTAGATTCTACGAAAAGTGAAACCATATGGTATATTTTTCTGTCTGGCTTATTTTACTTGATGTTTTTTGATTTTTCCATGTAATCTTATTTTAGAATCTTTTCAGTTAATTATGTTCAATATTCTCTTGAGATCTTTATACTATAGAGACATTTCCACTGGATCTAATGTAATGCTTTTCTAACTGGATCAGGAAACATAGTCCCACATTAATACCCACTCATGACTACCTTCTATGTGTTCTTTGGCCATTAAAGAACTTAAAATCTTGTAAGAAAAATAAATCATAGAATTAAGTAATTATAATACAAGGCAGATATGCCAGAAAAAAATGAACAAAATAAGTTTCACTGGTAGAGAAATCAGCTTTAGCTTGAATGACTTGGGAGGGCTTTGTGGAAAAGTTGACATTTAAGCAGGGTCTTTAAAAAAAGTAGAAGGATTTCACTAGGTGAAGGTGGCAGGGAGACCTCACTGGGAGAGGGGCACTGGTGTGAACAAAAGCAGCAAGGCAAGAAGCACAGAGAAAGCCCAGGAAATGATGTTTAGGTACGCTTGTAGGAAGAAACTATGTCAGAGACAAGAGGAGAAACTGTTCTATGCTCCAGAAGGCTGACCTCTATGGATGGTATCAAGCAGGTTCCCTTGCCCGCTGATTTCCAACTGGGTTAAACCATTTGGAAGGCCAGGTAAGAGCTTGAGGGTAGGTAGAAAAGAAACAGCAGGAAATTTATTCGTTCAGCTCCTTCCTGTGTGGCTGCGGCTACCAGTGGCCATCCCTCCACCAAAGACCACAAGTTCTCAGCAGCTTCTCCTACACCTATAACTACAATCACAGCTCCACATCCATGCTCATGAATTCCAGTAACCACTCCTTGCTTTTTCTGGACCAAGAAAGAAATTGGTAGCTCCTGAATGCCTCAATATCCCTGTTATTTCCCCTTGACATCTTTGTAAATAATAGTCCATTAACTCCTTTTCAATTTCCACACTTAAGTGTAGTATCTCTTTTTGCTGCCACAACCTAACTGACACTGTCCCAATGTTGAAAGGATCCAATTAACATCATTTTAAGACATGTGTAGCAGGACTGGGAATACAGGAGTGTCAGGGATAAAGAATGATAATGGAGAGGAGAATCCTTATCTGAATGTCTCAATGGCATTCTCAAGTTTGATTATTTAAAATCAAATTCTTTATTGCCTTCCCCTTATCTGAATTTACTCCTCCTCCAGACTTTGCCACTTTTCCTCCATTCTTTCTTTAATTTATTTAAGTATTCACTATTTATAGAATGTTTCCTACTATACTAGGCACTTGGGATTCAAAGATGCTGAGAACAATGTCCATCTCTCTAGGGATTCACTGCTGGTGGGGAGATACCCACAGATGACTGTAAAATTATATAATGTATGACTTTTTTGGGGTTTTTTTTTGACCATACAGACTACATGCTGGCAAAGCAGAGGAGGACCAAGGAAGATGGGCTTAAACCAGAAGGTTTCTCCAAGGAGGTAATGTATAAGTTGAGCCTTAAAGAATAAGTAAACTTTCAGCAATGGAGGGAGCAAGAGGGTAGAAGAACATTCTAGGCAGAGACAGCATGAGCAAGAAATGCAGGCATGAAAGTGCATAGCATGTTCAGGAAATGAAAAACAGCTGGACCACAGGATAAATGCGGGGTGGGCAGGCAGGCTGGGGTGGGGGTGTGGTATAAGGGAAGAAGGGAATAAGTGATAAGGCTTTAAAAAAATTTTTTTGGCCAGATTATAAAGGGTGTTAGTTGTAAAAATATGTTTGATTATTAAGATATCTAATGTGGACAGATACTCTTCTGAAATCTTGTACCCTTTGGTGGTTCCCCAGAACAAAGGGTCAGGGCTTTCTACTTTTGCCTTAGGGAAGGGATGTAATAATGAGTCAGAAAACAAACAACAAAAGAGGAGAGAGAGAGAGAGAGAGAGAGGGAGAGAGAGAAAGGCATTTGAGTTTTTAACGGGACTTTGGAATTCATGGCAGAGGCTGTAGTTCTGAGAAAGAAGGGCTTCTGAATTTTTAAACTCTTAGGTGTAGTTTATGCCACAAACTCTACTTTGAGATAGAATAGTTGGAGAATCACACTGCGGTGGGGAGGGGGGTGGGCTTCAGAGCTTTTTCTTTCCCACTTCAGATGCCACCTCCAGAGTCCACAGCTGGGAACAGCAAAGAAGAAAAGAGAAAAGAGAGGCCTACTGTGAAGGAGCACGGGCTTTCCTGCTGACTGTGACTTCAGTCATCAGGGGAAAATCCAGATGGAAGCAGGGCAGAGAGCAAGACTTCTGGATGGGATACAGACACATACATTATGAGAAATAAAAGTCAGGAGAGGAACTATTTTCACAGATTTCTTTCCTTCTTTCACATTTAAGTATGTCTCATTGGAAATTCATAATTACTCTAAACTGGTGCGAACTTTAATAATAGCAAGCATACATGCTAGACAGTACCTGTAAATTTCTCCTGAAAATAAACAGTAAAAAAAATGTGGTATAGGGTTCAGCACCTTTCTCTTTTTGTTTTATATCATTTACACAATTTACAAATTCATGGGAAATATATAATTACAAAATAGTTTTGGTCAAATCAAGTTGTGTTTCTTTTAGTCAAAACTTACTGCAAGAGTGACTTTTAAATGATATTTTTATTTTTTTAAAGAAAATTCCTATAAATAAAGTGATTTAAGTAAGTAAAAAAAATATTTTTAAGAAGTTTAAGTCTATTGTGGGTCAGGATTAAAGAGCTACCTTACATGACAAGCCTGGTTTCTAGCTTTAGTGGAGGTTCTGATTATTTGCTACGTCATCTATTCTTTTTGTTCCCATTATATTGAAACCAAGAAAGTTTATAAATGAACATATGTGGAATTTGGAGAAAACTTTCCTGAGTCACTCTTCAGATAGCATCTGTTCTCTGTCTTGGCCCCTTTGTCTTGATACTTGCTAATAAGTCCCTCCCTGGATTAATTAGGTATCTAAATATCTCATGTTTTTGTTTGGGATTTTTTTTTTAAACAAAATTATTATTAAATGTAGACTTAATACAGCATGATGCCACTTCATTGCTTTTTTTTTTTTTTTTAATGGACCGGTGCTGCTCTTTTTAGTTACTCTGCTTTAAAAGCTTCTTGGAATTTAAAAACTACAAGTTTTGGAAAGCCATAGCCATAAGTGACATTTCTATAAGATACTTATCCATTCCCATTTCCATTTTCTTTGAAAACATTAGTAATGGGAAGAGGTAAAAAAAGGCAACTTCTAGCTCACATGCATATCTTTGTGTGAATTGAAAGGAACACCTTTGAAAAGCCACAGCAGGGATGACAGTTTAGAGAGCAGAGTGACAGGCCTGATTTTAGTCCCCACGTACTCCCTCAACCAAGGCGGCTTACAAAGGATACAAGGAACCTTGGCTTACAAAGGATACAAGGAACCTCGTGTCAGCTCAGTCCCTGAGGGGATTCAGGTAACTCACCTTCACTCTAGTTATTCACTAAAAGGTAAGTGAGCCCTCTCTGGAGACAGATAACTTCATCAAAGCCTCTGCTTTGATATTTTCACATGATGTCCTGCTGGACTCACCTTCAGAATGATCTGCCATAGACTTTAAAATAACTATGATTAAAATTCTAATAAAGTACATGATGGGATAGAGAATTTCACAAAAAGACAAGAATGTATAAAAACACAAGTAAATTCTAGAACTCTAAAATTTTAGATCACATATATGTATGTTACTAGTTATTAAGGACAAACAGAAAAGTTGTGAAGAGAAAGGTAAAGGATTTGACAAAACATGGAAAGAAGCCTTTGGAATGCAGCATGGGAAAGGAATAGGATTTAAAACAAAGTCTTCCTGGGTCTTGCACCTGCATTCTTGACACCACAGTAGAGAGACAGCGAGATGCCTGAGCAGCAGTGCACTGACATATGCTGGAGAAACGTTTTCAGAGGAGTGCCAAATTTTTTAAATCCTAGCAACGGGGAAAGAAGTTTGAAAATATATCAAGTACACACAGAAAAAATTTAAATAATGGGTCTAAAAGCAAATCCCTTAGGCCATTAGAGGGTCCAGGAAGAAGCTACGAGCAATTCATACTACAAAACCCAAAAGAAGCCTAACTTCTGAATAAAAGACTAGCCACAGGCAAGAAAAGCATCTCTGCCTCGAAAGCAATCAACTTCTCCTTCAATTCATTTACTAAGCTCTGTTAGCTTGAAACTTATGTTTTTAATTTCAGAACATCTATTTTGAGCTATACTTGAATCTTCTTAAGTACATTTATTTGTTTGTCTGTCTGTTTGTTTGTTTATGTTTGAATTATCACCATTCCCCTTCTGTGCCTCTTGTGTTTTAGATACTGTTTTAGTTGTCCCTTCTTTCCACTAATACTTGGCTCTTTTGGTTTGTTGTTATTTCTCTCAGAAATAACATGACCCAGGCAACTTCCAGGAGGAAACTTTTTGTTCCTTGGTTTCCTCTTTATCGCTCAGGGTTAGTGAGGTCTCACCCTTCTTCATCTCATTAAACCCAGAGAATCTGGGCATGTTCCCACCAAATGATGTTGATCTTCCCTAGAGTATCAAGGATTCCCTTGAACCAAGATATCTTAGGCGTGAATGATTGTGGCTGCCTGCTTGGTACTCTCCCCGGGTTGTCTCTGATCTCTGGTTTGGACCACAGAGAAGGGAGCCCAGCTACAGCTCTCTACAACTTGGTTTTGAAGGTGATGAGTCATCACCCTCATTATGCGTTGCTATTTTTTCTTTCTACGATGAACGCATTTTAAACCACAGGTCTGTTATTTTGATGGCTCAATTTTTGTGTACTCCAAAGTACAAATTTAACTAATAAGTCTTCATAGGGTTTTTTCTACTACATTTACTGCTGATAAACTTTGTGAAGTTTATATGCAAAATCTACAAAAAAAATCTACTCAAAATATGAATATAGAATTGAAGATTCTATTGGGTTCTAAGGGCCTATGTCACTATGTGCCATGTCATAAAGCCACCCCTCCACAACTTTTCTTTGTTGGAGCAAGTGTGAATCGTTTCTTCTCACACTGTGCCATGACATCATAAGGCCTTGGCACTAATGTAATTATGAACAAAAACATGGGAATAGCACTAAGTCACACTGACTGCATTAGCCAGAAGAGATTTATATAAGATTGTTAAATTATTTAACTGAAAGCACAAAATTAAAAGCTCTCATGAAAATTGTTCATTTTGTGGGGTATGTATGAAAGTTCAAGTTTGAGAAACTTGAAGTAAAGATTGCCCCCAAATGGCCTCTCTCTAGCCATAAGCCCCAGAGCCTACACTAAAAAGCTTTACTAGTATTCATTTAATGCTCATTAAATTGATATGCTAACTTTTCATTTCATTTTTTATTTTTAATATCTTAAAAATATTAATTACCGATTCTATTCATATATTTGCACCACCTTTTAAAAAAGCTCTTGAAGTCAATTTTTTAAAGCGTTGCCAGTCCTTTTCCTTTTTTGGTTTAGTTTCCCTGCATTCACTCTGTCTGTCTCCTCACTGCTGGTAGAAGTTTCAGAACTTAGCACACTTCGTTTGGAAAGATAAGAGGCAGAGACATGTATAAGTTATCTGTAGTTTACAAACATATTTTTCTCAGTTTCACTGTATCTACTGTGTGCTATGCACTTTTACCCAGTGAGAACAACTAAATTTTTTTCAAATTAAAAATGTGTAGTTATTTTTGTTCATTTACGTTTAACACTATTGATGATATATTTAGATTTATATCTACCACTTCACTGTTAGTTTTTTATGGGTCCCACTTATTTTGTATTTTTTCTTCTTTTTTCCTTCTTTTGAATTAGCTGAATATTTTATGTTATTGAATTTTCCTCTTTACTCTATATACTTTTACTATTGTTTAATGGTTACTCTAGAGATTGAGATGCATTCTTGTCTTATTATTCTATAGTATATGTTAATAGTTTTACCACTCCTTAGATAATACCAACACCTTAAAACATTTTAACTCCATTCTCTCTGACCCTATACATTTAGTTCTCTCTCTCTCTCTCTCTCTCTCTCTCTCTCTCTCTCTCTGTGTGTGTGTGTGTCAGTGTGTGTGTGTGTGTGTGTGCGTGTGTGTGTTTATTTAAACTACCCAGGGCATTATGATTATTGTTTTGCATAGCATATATTGATTTAGGTTTTCCCACATGTTTACTCTTTCTTTCTTCCATTTGTTTTCCAGTCTGGGATAATTTTCTTTATGCCCAAAGAATTCTCTTCATTATTTCTTTAGGAGTGAATCTTCTGGTGATGAATTCTCTTAGTTTTTCTTTGCTGAGAAATGTCTTTGCTTTGTCCCTGATTTGAAGAATATTTTGAATATTTTCACTCAGCGTAGAATTCTAGGTTGGCACCCAGGGATAGTTCTCAACCCCCTTTCCCTGTTCCTAGGATTCAAAAAACTTGACATTGCCTGAGAACTTCTCTCTAGCATGTATCAGTGCACTGCTGCTCAGGCAGCTCAGCTGTCTGCCCACTGTGGTGTCAGGAATGCAGGTTCAAGACCCAGAAAGACTTTGCTTTAGATCCTATTCCTTTCCTGTAGCTGCATTCTTATGCTGCTCCATCAGATACATCACCTCCATTTTCTCTTACCAATATTTCTATTAATCTTCAATATTAGTGACTTGAAGACCACATACACATTATCTGAATTTTTATAATCCTAGGAAAGGTGTTGAGAAGTAACTTGGTATGCACTAAAATTTTGTGTAAAGAAATGTGAGGTTGGGAAGGGCTTGCTCTATTTTGGACTAGATAACTGCATGATTATTAAATAAGCTTACTTCCCTTCTGATTAATAATTTAATTGGCTAGGGGAAGAAATGCCATCTGAATGCTATAGGAAACAAACCTCAGAATCCCAGAAGCCTAGTATAATAGTTTACTTTGCACTCACATAATGTTCATAACATTACATTGGGTTTTCAGTGGGCAGCCTTCCATATGGAATTCAGAGATCGTGGCACCTTTAATCCCTAGGCCTCAGGGTCCTCCACCAGGTGTTCTGCATTCAGCCAGCAGGAGAAAGAAGGTAACTTTAGTATTAAAAATAGCTAGTTTTTATAGGCTGCAAGCACACACATCGCTTCCACCTACATTCCAGGGGCCAAGATTCAGTCGATAGCCACATCCAGATTTAAGGGAAGCTGGGAAATGTCATCTAGCTGTGTGCTCAGGAAAAAAGGAGAAACTGGGTTAGTGAGCAAATAGACTCTAACACAGTAATTGATGGGAATTCAATTTATAATCATTAACTTTTTCTAAACCAAGCTCAAGAAGTTAAGAATTCTTTACATACATCCAATCTGGGCTTTAATTAATTCACATACAATAAAAAATTTTAAACCACCAAAGTGTAGTTTATCTCTATTAGTGGTTTTGTTGTTGTTGTTGTTGTTGTTGTTGTTGTTATTGTTGCTATAACTAACAAAAATAATAACACTTGTAGCTTTTAAATAGTCTAATGCATAGAATGTTCACGTATCTACTACATTAGAGACAGAATACTCCCTGGACTGACCCATTTGTTTTCTTTCAGTCCCTGCCTGGAAATTGTGTGTATGTTCTTTCAATGCCTGCTTGGGGCCACAGAGTGTGGATGCTGAGAAACGAAGAGCTGTGCAAAGGGACCCACAGTGAATTCATGCTAACCTCTGCTGCACTCTCACTGTCGTTTGTTGCTCATTACCTCCACCACCATCCTATCACCTCCTAGCAGAGCCTCAGGACTTGCTCACATTGGCCGCTATTTTTCTAGTAATTTTTCATACTCCTGACATTCCTTATTTTTCAGACAAACTCATCACTTCACTCTTCTTGTATAATTGCCATTTTTTTTGGCTCAGTGATCATCTCTTCCTTTTCCAGGTAAGCAGGGGCCGTATTTTTCATGTGCACAGCTCTATCTCCAGTGATATTTGGCGAATGAACACCAGTCAGCTCTATCATGTACCCCAATTTTCACCTCAAAATATCTCTGTCTCTAAAGAAAACAACTTCACATTCTTAACTCCTGTCATAGGAGATCTTTACTTTCTATGGCTGATTTCTTCTTCACCACTATGCCCCATCCCAATATCTTTGAGATTTCTTCCCTCAATCATCTCCTCTTCCTGCAGCATCTTTATGTTCTCCTTTTTCACTGGTTTTTCTTTGTCACCTCTCAAAATATAAAGAATTTCCCCCCAGTTGGAAAGGCTTTGTTTTCCTCCTCTTTACTTTCACAGTCAAAATTAATTACTGGCTTTAGTGACTCATGGTCCATGTACTCCCTTCTGCAATCTGATAATCGCTCTACTCTGGGCTCTCAAAGGTCATCAGTGACTTCCTAGTTACCAAGTTTAATGACCTTTCTCAGTCTTCATTTTCCTTGATCACTTTGCAGAACCAGAAATTATTACAGACCATGGGAGAGATAGCTCACTGACTACCACATGTCCGTTCTCCCTTTCTTACTAACACAACCCGAATTTTATCCCAAGTGGTAAAGTGTCCAATTCAATGATGATATTTCCCAGCCTTTGTTGCAGTACAGATGAAACATAAGCTGATGTGCTTTAGGTTAGTGCTAGCTGCTGTAACAGATAAATTCTAAATTCTCATCAGCTTAGACAACCGTATTTTTTTGTTGTTGCTTACATAACACCCAAAATGTGTATTCCAAGCCTTCTGCATGATTCATTCTGTAACCCAGTTTCCTTCCATATATTGGCTCATCCCTTTCTAGGACCTTAAAGTCCTCTACATTCAGCTAGCAGATGGGGAAGGGTGTGGAGGATAGCATGTGGAAGGCTAGAACTCAGCTATAAGTTGATACAAGGGAGGCAGGAAAATGTAGTTTATGTGATTGCCCAAGAGGAGAAAATGGATTCAGTGGGTAGTTAGCCAGTTTCTGCCCTACAGAGCCATTCAATAATGAATTCTGGCCCAGCCAAATCAGTAGGCATGGCTGAAACAGTCCAGATTCACATCTCCCTGTCTGGGTGTGTTCTAGGGCAGGACACCTCAGCTGATCAGTTTTTTGAGCCAATGATTGGCATCTCTTCTTACTCCCTGTCATAACAAGTTTATTATTCTTTTCACATTTTTTTCCTTATTATTGTTGTCATAAACCATGAGTTAATCTGCACACTGCCATAAAAAGAACCATTGCCAATTACAATTAGATGTCCAAGTCTTTTTGGCTATGAAAAGTGAAGTTAAAAAAATACTAAGATAAGTAGATGAGATAAGCTGTAACATGAATGTGTACTTTAAATCCCCAAAGAGAACCAAAATTGCAAAATTAGAGTCATGTTGGTTGTTGTCAACAATAATGTTTTTTTTTTTGCCAAGTATAAAAAGAAAGTACAGATGAGCTTTATAAGAAATACAGAGATCTCAGTGTCTCACTACCCAGATCAACAACCCTTCTATTAGTGTGATTCTCTCTGGAGATTCTAAATCAAAATTCTTCCCATCATTCTTATAGCATGTTTACTGGTGTAGATGATATTCACGTCTAACCTTGATCCACTGGTTAAAAGTGGCATGCCTGTGGATTATCCTTTGTTGAGCTCAGATTACTCTCTAATAGGGAGATTTTCATCTGTATTCAAACTCAAGATGATTACATAAACATTTGAACCAGATAATTTCTCCTTCTCTCTCTCCAATCTTATTAATAGTAATAATAATACTTCATTTAAGGATGCCCAAGAGAGTATGGATCGCTTAGGTTTGGGGATGAGGGTGAGGAACTTGTGGGAAGATTCTGAAGAAAACCATTGCGTGATCAGAGATATAAAATAAAAATCTAAGATTGTGCTGAGGAAAACTAGATAAAAAATAGTATGAATAAAAAATAAAATTGGAAAGCTATGATCTAACTTGCCTGGGGTCACAAGAAAGGTGTTTAGGAAGGCTCCTTTAAACCTAAGATAAGTACAGGTGAAGGAGAAGGGCCATCCGCCTCTGGATCTCAGCTGAGTTGCCCACCAGCACTGTCCCAGTAGCAAATACTGTAAGGCACCACCTAGATCCCCTTTCAGGACTCAAAGACTTATTCCTCCAGCTGCAGCACACAGCCCTTCCTCCAAGTATCACCGTGTCTTGAGAGAGTTGCTGTACCCAAGACCATGTGCCCTTTTCTGGGCCCCCAGTGCCTGGCCCACCCAGAGGTGTAAAGACTCTCACTCCCAACTTAAGACAACTCTGAGGACCTCTTTCAGCTTCTGAGCTTCCAGTTCGGTAGGTTAAGGCCTTTTATTGAAACTGGTTCACAGCTTGACTTCTTTCTCTGCCCAATCATGCTTCTGTTCCTTCCCTGTCACAGATGTTAATCCAAAAAACACTTCTTAATAAATATCCTACACATTAGTCTTCACCTCAGAGTCTGTTTCACAAGGAAGAAACCAGTCACACCTGCTAATGACTTCTCTTAGAATCACCAGCAAACTGCAAGAAAGTCTCAGTGATCAGAGAATCCGCACAATCCATAATTGGGTGGATGAATGTATTATTCCACCATTAATTTACTCCCAGATCATCATCCACAGACATTTTCAAAGATTTTTGTTCATCTTTAGGGTTTAAACTACAGTCAAGCTAAAACTGAGAGTATGTTCTCTCCAAGTCCTAAGCATACAGAGATCTTGATCCTGAATTGCCTGTGAAAATAGAAAAAAGGTCAACTGAGGTTGGCCAAAACAAGCCTACTCCCTAGAAGCCCTGGAAAATAGAATCTCTCACTTTGGCAGTGAAAGATATCAAAATGGAATTTCTTGCTGAATAAAAATTTGGGGACCCTAAAAGGCAGGAATTGGAGTCAGACAAAATGAAGACTTTACTAACCTCCCTGCAAATTTTAGCAAACAGAGGATGAAATGACATTTGTGCAGCCTTTGCCACAAGACATTATGCAGCAAAAATGTAGGAAACTGGCCTGACCTTGATGGTGGTTCTGCCTCCCTGCTTCTGAGCAAATATAGGAAATCACAGGGTCCCTCCTTTCTCTCTCACCCCTTTGTCTCCTCTGCCATTCTCCTTCTCCAAAGCAGTCTTGGAGAAAGACCTGGATGCCATTCTATTTTCATTACCTACTAATCATGTAAACTTGGAGAAGTCACTACCCTGAGTGTCATTTTCCTTACCTGAAAAATAGAGTATACATATACTCTCTCTCTCTCTCTCTCTCTCTCTCTCTCTATATATATATATATAGATATATATATATATATATATATATATATATCTATATATATATATAGATAGATAGATATAGATAGATAGATATAGATATAGATAGATAGATATAGATATATAAATATAGATAGATAGATGATATAGATATAGATAGATATAGATAGATATGTATGTGTGTATGTGTATATATATATGTGTGTATATGTGTGTGTATATATATGTGTACATATGTGTGTGTATCTATCTATATATATATGTATATATATACATATATATATACATATATATATACATATATATATATATATATATATAAACTTCGCTAGTATAGTTGGTAGAAATAAAAACGCTGCCACTGACAGAGCCAAGCAGAGCATGTCACAGCACTATGCTTAACATTTTGGTCCAGTGGTTCTCACCTCAGTTGCACAGTGGAATTAACTGGGGAGCTTCAAAAATACTGAAGCCTGTAGGGCACCCCCAAAGAGTCTGATGTAATCGGTTTGAGATGCTGAATCATCAGAAATGTTTAAAGCTCTTCAGGTGATTCTAAAGTACAGCCAGAGTTGAGAATTATTGTTCTAAGCAGAGTATTTTATCTAAGCCACATAACTACCCTATGAGTTCAGTGCCATTATCTGTCCTTCCCCCATTTTTACAAAAAAGGAAATTGAGGTTTAGGAAGGTTACGTGACTCTTCGAGGGTACAGATCTAACACGGGGCAAAGCTGAGATTTGAATTTATGCAGCATGACTCTGAAGACCTCATCCATCCTTGCCACACTACTGAGCTACCACCCCACCTACTGAACATGAGGAAGCACCTGGCATGACCTCTAGTATGCAGAAGATGCTCCAAAATTGGTAGCTAATTTTGTTCTTTGCTTTGTAGCTTTTCTCTTCTCCATTCTCTGCTCTTCACAACCCCCAGACTAAAATATTGCTTGGAGTTCAGTAGGAACAAAGAATGGATAAGATTTAGAAAAAAGTTAGGTTGGATCCAGGAAAAGCTATCCTTTTTCGTACTCTTCCCTTTTCCTAAACCTTGCCATGAACACACACTTGCTTTCTGTTTAAAATCTTTTATTACAGATGTCATACTGAAACGTTATTAGTTATCTGAGATATTTGTACCATCCCTTCTCAAGTCAATGTTTCACTTGCCAATGTTAATTTCTAGGTCTTGTCCATGAGCATATATGGTTTTTACATTTACAAACACACAATATAATTATAAATTCAAATTTGTTCACATTATGCCATATATATTTTTTTTCCAGAAGATAAGTCTTACAACTGAATTCAGTAGGCTAGTACAGCTCTGCAGATAATGAAGATAACTTTATCATGTTACTGGGCCCAAGATGTTTTCATTAAAAGTTTCCTTCTTAACCGTATGACTCATCAATCCCACTTCTGGGCAGTTATCCAAAGAAACCCAAAACACTAATTTAAAAAGATATATGCATCCCTATGTTCATTGCAGCATTATTTACACTAGCTAAGATATGGAAGCATGCTAAGTGTTTGTTGACAGACAAATGGATAAAGTAGATATGGTATGTATATATAATGGAAAGTTACTCAGCCATAAAATAAAATAAAATGAAATTTTGCCATTTGCAACAACATGCATAAACCTAAAGGGTATTATGCTAAGTGGAATTAGGAAGAGAAAGGCAAATATTATATGATTTCACTTATATGTAAAATATAAAAAACAAAATAAACAAACAAAACAGAAAGTTTGTTCTCATAGTTACAGAGAACAAACTGAATATTGCCAGATGGGAGAGGAGTTAGGGGGCTGGGTGAAAAAAGTGAAGAAATTAAGAAGTATAAGTTGGCAGTTAAAAAATAGTCAAGGATGTAAAGTACAGCAAAGAGAATATAGGCAATAATATTGTAATGACTATGTATGGTGTAGGTGGGTACTCGTCTTTTCAAGGGGGAATGGAATCGAATTGTAAGTTATATAAATATCTAACCAATATGCTGTACACCTGAAACTAATATAATATTGTCAATTGTAATGGAAAAAAATTTTTAATTTTAAATTAAATATAAATAAAAGAAAGGGGAACTACCAACTCACAATTTTGCAATCTCAATTTTAAAAAAATTCCCTTAGAAAAAAATAAGTCTCATTACTCTGAAAGCTGATGTAAAATTTATAGCCACATAAAAGTTGAATAAATGACATCTGCCTTCTTTTATTTGCTGTATATTTCTCGGTGCCCACATTTCTTCCTCCATTCCTGGCACAAAGAGCTCAAAACATACTTGATATATAAACAAGCAATGTTTTTCTTTGCTGATCAGTGAAGCTGTAAAATAAGATTTCTTAGGGAGAGGGACAGGAGACTCCAAACTTCAGCCTGAGAACAGGGCAGGGTGAACAAGAACAAAGCAGCCAGGCAAGCAGCTGGAATCCCATGGTAAAGGCCAGCTACATTGACCAGGAGGAAACATGTGGTTTTCTGAATTAACACCCTTTCAAGGCCATTAATTTTGAAGCATAACATATATAATCCATGTCAGAGATCCACAGCTGTTCCTTCAGTCACACATTGGAATTATTTCAAAAGAGCTGTTTACAGTCCTGGGCTCCTCTCTCCCTGTGCACTACTCTTGGAAGGGATATGGAGGTGGAGGCAGCTGTAACAGGAAAATAAGGCTGCAAAGAACTAGCATAGGTACACTTAGAGAATGTCCGCAGAGGAGGATTCTTAAACTAGAGTCCACTAGGCCTCCTCTGGGCACCAGAATGGAGCTTCAGGAAACTTAATACCCTGAAATTGTTGTAAATTGTGAGTATGTATGACGGTGTGTGTGATGGTGTGTGTGTGATGGTGTGTGTGTGTGTGTGTGTGTGTGTGTGTGTGTGTGTGTCTGAAGAGAAGACCTCAGATTTCTTCAGGTTCTTGTGCCTTTTGGTTATAGGGCCTTTTCCTTCTTTCATTTCATCAACTCAAGTGGGGCTCTTCTAAAGCCATCATTATTCATTAGGAGCTAGAGGGGAGATGAGAGGTGGGGAATGAGAGGGAGATGCTGGAAGACAAGGGAATTAACCATGTGGAAGGCCTTCTATTAATTGGATAGATGTGAAGGAATGAGAGAATGCTCATCATATATTAAGACCTAAAAATGTTCACTCATTATAATTATTACTCTATGCAAACACTTTATGCTTTCTCAGCTTCACAACACCACTATGAGGTCAGCATAAATTCTATATCCTATTTATGAGGAAATAAAATCAGAGAACTTGAGTAAACTAACCCAGGGTCACATAGCTAGTGGTAGAGTTCAGAACTATCTAATTCCAAAGCTTGGACTCTTTCAGTCTGGAGGCAGCCTCTCTGGCTACACTTAAGGCTTTTACATCTAAAGCTCAAGACTCTTGCTGTTTCTGTGCATCTGTCCATCAGAAGAGGCATTAAGCCTAAAAATGAACTCCTTCAAGCCAGGCCTAACTTATGTACTTTGGCCTCAGTCATCCCACTCATATTCCACACACAAAGCTAGTATCTTTCTCAGGAAAGGAACTCCCTTGCCTCTATGATGCAGCTAAGTCAAATACCAAATGGGAAAAAATGTTTTCTAGTAGTAACAAACCAGAGTGAGAAAGCTTTATAGTGAGTATTTTCTGGTTTCAAAATCCATGCTAACAACTGCAGCTAAACATCAGCTACTAAAACACCCTTCCTAAAACACATGAGAATCCTGTGAGTTGCACTGTACCGAGCACTTTTTATGTGTCTGCACTTCATGGGTTATTCCTATGCCTCAAAAGAGCCAAACAGCCTGGACTGACATTACTTCTTGAGAGGCTAAGCAAGACTCTCAGGGTCACACTTGAAGTCATTAGCAGAATGAGGACTTGAACCCAGGTCTATCTGATGACAGCACCAGTGCTCTTAACCATAATCCTCCCACCATGTCAACACAGCCACTGTGATTCATGGTACCCAGGGCCAACACCTCCTTTGGTTTTCCCTGCAGCCACTTCCCTGAAATCTGGCCAGTCTCTTAGGAGGAGAAATCAAGATAGATGAACTCTACAAATAGAAGATCCAGGTTCCAGGTCCAGCTTTGCCACCTACTAGCTCCGTCACCCTGGGCAGCTCACTTAACCTTCCAAGATCTCAGTTTCCTCACTTATGCCATGAAGATCATTGTTAATTGGTGCACCAAACCAGAATAGATTTCCACCTAAGCCTTAAGTGTTAGGCAAATGTTAGTTAACCTTTATGCTCTTCCGAACTCACTAATTCACTAGGTGGAAGCCCTTTCTCAGCCTCCCCACTGCCCCCCCTCCATCTTCAGCGTTCTTCTCGGCCACCGGCAGAGTCCCACCACCGCCACCAGCTCCTCGCACCCGCCGCCTCCCGAGTAGCTGCTGCTTAATCCCTCCTTCATTTTGGTAATTCCCTTGCCTTGCACAAGGGCAGGTCGAAGGTGCTCAGAATCTGTCTTCTTTCCTTCCTTCTCTCCGAGTCTGGGCTCGAGGGTCTGCCCCTCCTCAGGACTCTGAGCGTCAGGACCAGCTCCCCGCTGGGCAAAGCCAGTGCGGAGGGAGCCTCTGGCCGCACGTCCCGCCCCTGGGGGAGGGGTGTGACCTGAGAGTTTAGATAGGAGGTGCCTGCTGTCTGGTACACCCGGCGGCCAGCCGAGCTTCCTCTGCGGCTCAGCCTCCCCTCCCGAGGCGCGCGCTGAGCAGCTGGGGCCCCCTGCACCCCGACGCCGGGGGCCTGGCCCTCCCGCAGCCTCCCCTCGGGCCCGCGGGCCGCCGGCCATGCGGCAGCCGTTCTACCGCTGCCACAACACCACCTCGGTGGAGAAGAGCCACTCGGCGACGATGGGCTGGCTGCTCTTCAGCGCGGGCCTCCTGGGCAACCTGCTGGCCCTGGGGCTGCTGGCGCGCTCGGGGCTGGGGTCGTGTCCGCTGCGCTCGCCGCGCCCGCCGCCTTCGGTCTTCTACGTGTTGGTGTGCGGCCTGACCGTCACCGACTTGCTGGGCAAGTCCCTCGTGAGCCCCTTCGTGCTGGCCGCGTACGCGCAGAACCGGAGCCTGTGGGGGCTGGTGCCCAAGCCAGGCAGCTCGCTGTGCCCAGCCTTCGCCTTCACCATGTCCTTCTTCGGGCTCGCCTCCACGCTGCAGCTCCTGGCTATGGCCTTGGAGTGCTGGCTGTCTCTGGGGCACCCCTTTTTCTACCAACGGCACATCACCCTGCGCCGGGGCGCCCTCGTGGCGCCCGTCGTGGGCGCCTTCTGCCTGGCTTTCTGCGCGCTGCCCTTCGCGGGCTTCGGGAAGTTCGTGCAGTACTGCCCCGGCACCTGGTGCTTCATCCAGATGGTCCACGAGGAGCGCTCTGTGTCGGTGCTGGGCTACTCGGTGCTCTACGCCAGCCTCATGGCGCTGCTCGTCCTGGCCACGGTGCTGTGCAACCTGAGCGCCATGCGCAACCTGTACGCGATGCACCTGCGGCTGCGGCGGCTTCCGCGCTCCGGGCCCAGGGCCCGTGCGGAGCCCCGCGCCGGCGACCGAGAGGCGTCCGCGCCGCCGCTGGAGGAGCTGGATCACCTCCTGCTGCTGGCCCTCATGACCGTGCTCTTCACCATGTGCTCCCTGCCTTTAATTGTGAGTCGCTCCTCGCCAAAGCTGAGGGGCCTGGAGGGCGTCCGGCTGCGGGTGCGGGAGGAAAAGGATGGGGCGTGTTGGATGTGGTGCGAGAGAAAGTGCATCCTGGGCTAGGAAGGTTTGTTGCTGCGCTTCCCAGATCCAGTTCCCTCCCTTGACAACTGCGAGGAGCTGTAACCCAGTTTGTTGAGCGAGAAGAAGGAAAGTCAGAGAAAGAAAGGGAGAGTCGGGTGGTGCCTCCTCAGCCCGGCGCACTCCACTTGGCAGAACTCCAGTTGGCTCTCATCTTCCTTCTGGGAAGATATGAGCTATTTTTACGCCTCAGAACTTTGAGGAGCAGAACTTGGTTTTTCTTTGGCAATAGGAGTCCTCTCCTACTTCCAGATGGCTAGTTAATGTTTTATTTCGTTAGACCTGCCCACGATTTTGGTGGCATCAGAAATGGGAGATTGGCATCTCGGAGTTCTTCTCCCAGGTGTGGGCGTAGGAAGAGAATAAGGGAGGTGTAATCTTGCTAGAATGATTTGCAGAGGTGAGTGACTAAACGTATAGACTTGGTTTTTGAAAACTCATGCGTAAACTTTGAGGAGTCTGGACCCTCCAAGTTTCTGGTGCTGCCCCCGCGGACTGTAGTGGTGATAGAGGCAGAGAGGCTGTTTGGACAGGCAGATGTGAAAGTAAGTTTCGTCCACTGATGTCGTTTTAATAACCTGTCTTGACAGGTTGGTTTTGTTTCTATCTTGGCAAGCAAGGTGACATGAAAGCCATTATCTCGGGTTTCAATTTAGTAACGGGGTTGGTGGTGGAGATTAAATCACCCCATAGTTTTGAAGGTATTTCCTCCTGGGGTCCCAGACAATGGGACCTATGGATGTGGCTGAGGCTTGAGAAAACTTCAGTATTATTACTCCTTTTCCTCTCCCTCATCTCCCAGTGTAATTGCTCAGCATGAACAGCATTTAAACAAATGCATTGTCTTTAGAGTCCTGAGACTTTCCTGAATAGGAACGTTAAGTTTCTCATGGTAACACTGCAATTTTGGATGTGGATTTCAAGGATGGATAAAGGTGAAATATGATGTGATTTTTCCTTAAATGAAGACCTTAATGCAGGGGGAAAGAGTGGTCTGTAGCATCATCATGCAAAGTTAGGATCAGAACTCCCCCAACACACACACACACACACACACACACGAATGATATATATGGTATAGATCTAGTCGTAGATATTTAGCTGTGGTTCTCAAACTTTACCATGCTCAGAATTATCAGCAGGAATTTTAAAACACAGATGACTAGACTCCATTTCCCAGAGTTTCTGAATCAAATGTTTATGAAGAATTTTCATTCTTAACAAGTTCCCAGGTGAAATGGAATCTGCTGATCTGGGGATCAATCACATTTGGAGAACCATACTCTAAAGCAGAAGTTGGCAAAACACAGCTCACAGGCCAAAACCATCCTGCCTACTCTTTTTGTATAGCTCTGGAATTAAGAATATTTTTTATAAACGAACATTTGCAATCAATTTGATGACAGGGCACACAAACTCTGAACCAAATACTATTCTAAAAAAAAAAAAAAAGACTTTTATTTTTTCTGCTTAGTAAACATGTATTACAAAAGATTGCACATTTATTTACTTACTTACTTACTTACTTACTTACTTACTTACTTACTTACTTACTTACTTATTTTAGGTGAGGCAACCCTTGGTTGACCTCACAGATTGCAAGGACCTTATCAGCTTACAATTCCTTATTTTTTTATTTGTTATGCCTATAGCACCTGATCTTCCTAGATGGTCTCCCGTCCAAGTACTAACCAGGCTCAACCCTGCTAAGCTTCGGAGATCAGCCGGGATCAGGCTTGTTCAGGGTGGCATAGCCGTAGACTATTATTATTATTACTCTTTATTATTACATTTTTTATTTCATCAACAAAAGTTGTGGAAATGTGTTTTTTCTCATCATATCTGAACCTACCAAATATTCACTATTTGCCTTTTAGCCCATAAAACCTAAAATATTTACTGTCTGTACCTTTACAGAATATGTCTGCAGACCCCTGCTATAAAGATGTATTACCTATACTGTGGTAAAAGCAGACAGTAGCCAACTGCATGGATGTTATGTTCTGAGTTCACATGTTTTAGTAAGAATAATCAGAAAGCAGAGTGATACAGCAGAAAGATATTGCATTTGGACATATCTCTAAAAAGATATAAATAACTCATATGGGTTTGCGAGGATTGACTGAAATAATGGATTTGAAAATGATTTCCTAAAAAATTTGTAAAGTTCCAAAGATATGCAATGCCGACAACATTCTTACAGGAACTCTGATTTTCTAGAAAGAATAAGGGCCTCAGCATCAGACATGGATTTAAATCAGGGTGCATCATATACTAGTGATGACAATGGCTTATTTACCCTTTCTAACCACTGTTTTCTCATCTGTCAAATGAAGATAATGTACTTGCTCTGTAAAATAGCTATGAAGATTTGAAGTAATATATATCAAGTACCTGACCAGGTGCCTGGCCTAAAAAAATTAGTATCACTATTATTACTAATTATTATTTCCTTTTATTATTATTGGCTTCTAGACATAGAAAATTAATTAAGAAATATGGTCTCCTCAGGAGATAGAGTTATATTTTAAGGCAGTGGTTCTTAAACTTGTTTTATTCTAAAGACCTTTTTACTCTTAAAAATTATTAAAGAACCAAAAAGTTTTATCAGTATTTATCATTTTAGAAATTAAAAATAAGGAAAATTTAAAACATTATTGCAAAACTAGTTGACAAAATTTACCTCTTGTGTTTTTGCAAAGGTGCAAGGGAAACTTTGGAATTTCAAAATGATTACATGAATAATAAGATAACTACAGAAATTATGGCAGTTAAAACAAAAAAATATGTTAAGATCACAAAAGTACTACGAACAGTCTCTGAAAACGCACATATGTATTTCCTAAAGCTACTACTTAGAAAAGTCTAGAAAACACAGGATTACACAAGTACATATTCCATTAACCTGGGTGTAATGATGTCATCACACATCACGTAGCCTTCATAAAACTCCCTGTAGACCTATGAGAGGATGAAAGTGAAAAAGGCAAATAATGTCGTTTTTATGAATATAGTTTTGACCTTGCAGACACACTAAAGAGTATTGGAGAACCCCACACTTTGAAAATCGCTCTTTTAAGGAATGAATCTAGTGACTGGAAAAAATAAGGCTGTATGTGAAGGGGGGAAAAGACTTGTAAAAAGATCCTTACTAGTAGCATAAATATTGTATTTCATTAAGTCAGTGAAAAGGTCATTGGAGTATCATTTTTTAAAAAATAATTATGCTGTGATGTTGGATTAAAGCAAGACTGAGTTTTTGATTTCCTAATTTGATACAGTGGGAAGAAGCTATAGAGTATACAGGATGAGCTTTAGAAGCAATTTGAAGCACATTCTCTAATGTGGATAACACATTCATTAAAATTGTTTTACCTTGGAAAACCACAGTTGCATGGGGATTAGTAGGAGAACAGGGATGAGTGAGCCGTTCATGTATAGATTAGATGTATTACTTGAGAGATCTAGATAGGTAAAGATAAGTATGAGCTTGTGTAATTGCATTTATCAAAATGCATATAGTTAGAGAAGTAACAGAGGACATCCTAAGTGTATTGAGATAACTTGTGTGTGTGTGTGTGTGTGTGTGTGTGTGTGTGTGTGTTTCATTTTGATGCAGAAAAAGTGAGTGAGATGCTTCTTCCAAAGGAGGCTATCGGAAGCATGTAAGGAATGATAGGCAGGGGCCGGCCCAGGGGAAAGAGTCGAAAGTGGCTTTAAAGAACTGGAGCAGAGGGCAATGTCTAAGGTGTTGTGACGGATGGACTGGACAGAATAGGGCATTAGGATCAGCAGAGCTCTGGGGAACAGAAATACTTCGAGGTAAGACTCCAGCGAGTTAGCAAAAGCAACATTTTTTCATGGACTCCTAAATCCAACAGAGGGAGCTCTCCTCACACTGATTTTCTTTATGTAAATTGAGCTCTTTAAAAAATGCCTGGTGCATATTCTGAGATTAGTCCTTATTTTAGCAGTTTATGAAGTATGTCCTAGAGAATACTATTGGTTGACAGATTTTTTTGAAAGTCTAAAATTGATATTTTGTGAGAATTAATAGAACATACACTTTGATTACTGTCATGAATGAATCTATATTTTTAGTAAACTCAAAATATAAAAATATATTTACATTAAATTAAAAGGCCAGGTGTAGAGCAATACATTTCTAATACAAATCGAGTGACTTGAAAATACAAATAACCTAAAAATATACAATAGAATCTATTTGGGTAAATACTGCATGGAAATAAAATTGTTTGTTTTAATTATGTAAGTACTATTTAGTTACTCAGATTCCAATTAATCAAGTAATCTTAAATAGTTGGAATTACATTTTGTTGCACTAAACTTTGAGAATAAAGAAGCAAATCTAAAGGCAAACTCATTTATAAAGCGTTTGCTTTTTAAATTAACTGAAGTACATAGCTGTTGTCATCATTACCCATTCAGCATATATCTGTTACCTACAACATTCAAGACCCTGTCATTCATTGTGGGGATGCAAAATGAGAAAAACATCACATCTGTACATATAAGCTATATGTGGAAGGGAGTGATTAGGGTCATAGGAATTTTAGAGAAGGAAAAGAGTCACTCCTAATTGATAAAGTAATTATAGTATTTAATTTTTTAGTTCTTTTATATACTAGGACCTGTTGTCAATGTTTTACTAATAACATCTTATTCAAATTTCATAACAATCCTGGAAGGTCTGTACAATTATCTCCATTCTATAGATGAAGAAGCAGAATAACTTACCCAAAGTCACACAGCCAGTGACCCAGAAAGTCAGACTCTAAAGCTGGTGTCCTTAGCCACTACTCCAAAGGGGCTTTCTGAAGGGGGTGATATTTGATGCCAACCTTGAAAGGAGGTAGAATTTGGGGATGCAGTCAGTTTCCACATCTGTAAAATAGAGATAATGCTGATACGTTCTTCGTGGGATTTTTGTGAGGAAGGAATGAAGTTTTCAAAGTAGAATGCTTAGAACAATGCCTGGGAACATAAGCATTAGTCATTATTATTACTATTAGTATTATTAAGCAATGATGATGGGAGAGGACTTTCAGATATGGTATACTTCCTAAGTGCACTAGGTGCACTTAGTAGCTGAGTCCACTGAAATGTTTTCTGCAGCAAAGAATGAAAAGGTAAGGAAGTAATTATGAGAAGACACAGCTTCTCCAGCAATATTCCTTGATTGCCCTAAATGTGTCTGGTCTGCGTACTTATTCATATCCCTTCCCACTAATGTTGAAGTTTAACTATCCCTTTAAAGTCCATTTTGTCCAATTATGGATTTAGAATCTCAGTAGGCACAGGGAGTATAATAGCATCGAGAAAAAGTGGCTGGCCTCCAGCAGAGTAGGAGACAGTGGTAGTGCTTGTCTAGACAGTGGAGTTGGCTGGATGGCAGGAAAAGCCACGGGGTAAAGCAGTTTGCATGGCTCTGAGGAGGCCACAGAGACCTTAGGGAGGATCAAGGCAATAGGAGTAACTGGGCACAGGTAAGCAGGCTCATATTTCTTGCATGTTTTTTTTTTTTCTCTAGTCCAAAAGGAGGCTGTCGACCACAGAAAGGTAGCCATCTGTGCTAAGTAATTTACACGAGTTGAACAAATCCTTTTGCAAGTCTCCTGTCTTTTCCTAGTATGCCCTATCTCTTCACATCAACTGAAAGCTTCTGTTTTGTTAATGTCTCTATACATGCGACATTTCAGAAGTGTTACTTATTTCTGAGCTAACTCATAAGAGAGAATAGAAAGCAGACAGGAGAAAGAAAGGAGAACTGAAGAGAATATGGGAAGGGAAACTGTATTAATAGAAATGTGGTGACCCTGTTGGTAACAGATTCAGTGAACTGGATTTGTCCCATCTCAGCTCTTCCCTGAATGGCCTGGCAGAGACATGGAAACTCCAGTGCTCACAGCAGGTCCAACAGCTTCCAGGGGCTTAGTTAGACAGGATGTCCTGGGAGTTCCTCACTTTCACTGAGCCTCCCAGGTCAGCCTTGGATCTTCCCGGCTCCTCACTTGTACCCATATGCTACAGCAGGCTTAGTGGCTTATAAATTTACCAAAACAGAATGTTCCAAACTAGGCTGCAAGTTTCTTAGAGAAATGTAACGTATCCTAAGTGAATTAAGTGAATGTATTGCTGGCATCAACCTTTCGATATCATAATGGAATGTTTTTCTTTAAAATAGTATCAGGCTTACTATGGAGCATTTAAAGCTGTCCACAAGGAATATGAAACTTCTGAAGAAGCTGGAGACCTCCGTGCCTTGCGTTTTTTATCTGTGATCTCAATTGTGGACCCTTGGATTTTCATCATTTTCAGAACATCACGATTTCGGACGTTTTTTCACAAGATTTTCATAAGGCCTCTTAAGTATAGAAACTGGTACAACAATTCCTGCCAAACTAACGTGGAATCCAGTCTGTGATAATGTTTTACATTCTCTGGTAAGTTAAGGAATGTATCACTTTCTGTCAAAGAACCAAGACAAAAAAAAAAGAATCTTACAATTTAAATCCTTAAAAGTTATCTCCCATAACAAAATATTTAAATGTATTGGATATCTTAACAATATATTGTCACTCTATATTTACGAACAATTTCAGTAGATTTTTAAATTTCGGGTTATTAATAGCGTTTAAAATTTTATATGTTGTAAACAATGTTAGAAGTCCTAAAGTTATGATATTATTTAAACATTTGTACTTGGTATCCCTAATATATTAGAAAGGTTTTTCTGAGTCTCTAAATCCAATAGAAACACCACCGTTTACAATTATGATGGATATTCTTAAAATATCTTACCTATTCATTTCTAGTGAAACCTGATTTATTTATTTTGTATCATAATTTCCCATTTAATTATTTTATTTGTCAGCTGATCTAAGTATACCTGGATTATAGATGCTCTTCAGAGAAGTGAGGTGGGAAACACACTAAATTAGGAATATGGAGAGGCCTTACCCAGACAACATCTGGAAGGTGCTCATTGCCTCACATGGAGAGGCAAAGCTGTAAATAAGTAGATGCAAGATGTGACTATGCCTACAACTCAGAGGAGAAAAATTAATTTTTATCTTTTGAAGTCTAGTTTCTTATGTAATGAAGCAGGAATGTTAGTAGGAATCAAAATTTGAGAGTGGTTATAAAAGTATTGTTTCAATTTTTGGCACTTCCATTTCATAGGTTGATCATATTAGTTAATTATTTGGGGAAGAGATTTGTGCTTCTTTTAAGTGATGTGTGACTTATCAGAAAGCTGTGTTTATTACCACTGTGGTTGTGTGAAGTGGCAGGGTGACCTGCACAACAGAAAGCCCACCCAGGACTCACTAGACCTCAGTTAGGGTGGTGGCAACTACCTAACATCTACCCATTCACAGTCATGTTCTGCTCCTTGTGGAGACAGCAAGATCTTACTGAGGTTCCTGAGAACTGTGCACTTTGCAAACTGGAGCAGAATGGGCTCAGATGGAGCACAACTGAGCACTTTAATTGTACATTTAAATATTTACGAAGGTTAGCAACACTATGATCAAAAGAGAAAAGTGGGGAAAATATGGCTGCAGCTGTTTAAATGAACAAGAGACTCTAAACCCAGCTTACAGGTAAGAATGTTCACCTTTGGTAAAAGAACAGATAGGAGACATTAGTGGGGTTTCAGTATCTCTAGAGCCCTTTGTACCCCAACACATGCAGACTCTGAAATGGAGAGCCAGCTACAGTCGAATATACTTGAGACCCTCATTTAGCCGTTCTCGTCCAAAGACAAGAGTATTTGCCTTATTTCTAAATTAGCAGCAACCCCATTTTTCACTTCTGGTTTATCTCAGTGACAGTTTTAACCTGGATACATACATGTGTCTTTTTGTATAGTAAAGCTGTGAAATGGCCAAATTAGGATTAGGTGAATTATAATTTGAGAGTATGATGTGATAAAAAATGTAGTCATGTTCAAAGTTTAACTTTCATTTGTATATTTAATGGGTAAGTATATAGTGTTTTATTGTCAGTGGAAGTACATCTTTTTTGTGATCTCCTTTTGAAAGGTGTGTTATGATCGTTGTCAAGGTAATTTGAAAGGCCCCAGAAGAATCAATAAATGTAACTTTATAATATTTTGCAGAGAAAATTATTTTCTTTAAAAAAAAGAAAAGAGTTTAGTTTTCTTTTTTAATACATAATTTCCAGCAGTGTTTCGTTCGCTAGCAGTTTGATAGTGTGGATTTTTGTAGGCTATTCTATTAACACATATTACTTTAAACAAGTTTGCGTTGGTTTCTCCAAGGACTTAGTAATCCTTTCTGTTTAATACAAAATGTAGATATACCATCCTGATGAAATCCATGTTAAGGTGAAAGTCACCTCTTCAGGGATCTCTATTGACTTATTCATTAGTTGATTCAATATGTCTTCATTGACACATACCATGTGCCAGGCAGTTGGTTAGGTGCTGAGGAAAAGAATACATAAAGCTCATTGCTGGACCATGAGTTGCTCATTGTCCAGTAGGGGGAGACATGCACATAAACTTTTACAGTAGAGGATAGAAATCCCAGGTGTTAATGTGCAAACACAATTCTGTTAAAAGAGGAGGCCTGGACTAGCGGTGATCTGTGGGACTGTCAGAACTTCACAGTGAGAAGATGCTTAAGTCCAGTATTGAAAATACTGGAATTTTGATTCCAATTGAAAGCTGGACAAAGGGCACAAAGAGATAATTTACATAAAAGGAAATATATATGGTTAGTAAATGTAGAAAATTTCCTCCCTAATCAGAGAAATGATAAATTAAAATCAAATTATCAAGGACCAAACAAAAAAATTATGACTCACAGTAACAGAAAGGCTCTTATTAAGGAAAAGGAATGTTCATGTTCCCCTGATGAGTTTGTAAATTTGTCCACATTTTCTTAATAGCAACCTGACTGCATACCAAAAGCCCAAAAGTGTTCTTTTCTACTGTTTCAGTAATTCTACTTTAGAATTCTCTCCCAGAAAATAACCAGAGGGACTATCCTCGTTATGTGCAAAACTCTTCTTTATAGTATTATGTGTAATAATAGAAAAGAAAAAAATGAAAAGGAAACCATCTATATGACCAAAACAAGGGTTACACAAATGCTCCAGATATATATGAAATCTGAAAAAAAAAACATATATGGAAATTAGGCAACCATTAAAAGATATTTTCAAATCATTTATAAAAATTGAGAAGAAAGTTTACAGTGTAATATTAGGCAAAAAAAAAAACATGTTACCAATAACTTTAAGGTATGATCCACAAATATACAGGATTAGAAAATACTTTGAAAAAATAAATCGAAGTGTGAACCAGTTACCTTTTATAATAGAAATGCTTTCATAATTCTTGGGATTTTTCAGGTTTTAAAATAAGTTCAGGTTTCTTTTACATGAAATTATTTATTTTTAAAAATGAATTAAAATGGACTGAACAAACAAAAAGGAAAGGCATGAATGAAAATCTTTCTAGTCTAAAGGAATATGTACAAAGCCAGAGGAATGAAGGAGTGTGGTGTGCCCAGGCTTAGTTCATAGTTCTATCTGGCAGAATTTGGGGAATTATGAGCAAAGGTAGAAAAGAAGTTGAAAAGAGAGACAGGTTTCACATCATAAAAGGTGTTGGGTGAGGCGGTTGGAGCTCTGTGAAGCCTGGATACTCACTGAAGACTGAAGCCAGGATGCCATCAGAATGGAGTTTGAGGGAGATCACCCTGGTGGCACAGAATGTGGATGGGGCAGCTGGGGCCTTCAGGTAAGATGAGAGTGGGTGTGCTGGGGCTCTGTGCAGTTGTGCAATCAGTGCACTAGACTAAGGTGCTAGCTAAAGAAGTGAGTAAGATTAGAATACAGCTCCAGCCCTGCTTTCCTGACTGTGGGCTTCATCCACTCAAAGGCAAGGGCCCCTTTTTGTGATTTTTCTACTTCTAGGAGAACAAAGACATCATATATTCAAGTGTAGGAATGCCCTACTGCAAGGGAGGGAAAGAGATGAGGAGAAACTGAATTCAATCAGTGGGGAGGGAAAGATGAATTGCATAGCTTTTTAGTAGGAAGAGCTGATGGGAAGGATTCCAACTCATGACTCAGTCATGCTTTTTGTTGTTCTTTCAGTTGCATATATTTCATCATTTTCTGCTTCTTAATTTCAAAGTTTTAATATTTTTAGGAACAAGTTAAGGGAAAAATTCTGAAAAAAAGTCTCTCTCAGTTTTTTCCCCCCACATGTCCAATGTATCTGTACAGAAAGATTGCAGCACTAAACCCAGTGAAGTTTCTGGGCTATCTCTGAATTTTGATTATATTGCTACTCAGCCAAGATCTTACTGGGCCAACTATTAGGAATGTTCATTTCATTCCAGAAATTTATCAGGCCAGGTGTTCCTGAAACTTTAGAGGAGAGAAGGAATCCTACTAATAACAAGCACTTGGATGACCCCAGAACTCACTAGGCATGCAAGCTTCCTGCTCATTTAACTAAAGATCTCTGTGCTCCAGGCCAGTGCTTTTTCAAGCTCATGGCCTAAATCAGCAGCAGCATAACCTGATATATACAATCTCTGGCCCCACTCAGATCTACTGATCAGAATTTCTGGGGGTGGGGCTAGCAAGCTGTTGTTTAACACACCTTCCAAGTGATTCTCCTGTATGTTAAAGTTTGAGAACGACTAATGCATGCAAAAAAAAGAAAAAAAAAGAAAAAAAAAGAAAGAAAAAAAGAAAAAAAGACAAGAAACTAAAATATGCAATAGACTTCATTCATGTTTCTTTGAATTCTGGGTTTCAGATGTTCTTGAGGCAGTTCCTGAATTTACATACAGGCGGCCGTCACTGATTCTTTCACCTGCTCAAAGCACTGATGGCAGTGACTGATGAGCCTTTGGCCCATGGAGGGAAAGATGCTCCCTGAGATGTGCTGCTTCTTCAGCCCCCTAGACATGCTTATTGGGCCTAACCCTGACAGCCGTTCTGTTGTGAAAGAACAGAACTAAAGGACACTTACAAAAATATTATCAGAGATTATATCTAAAGGTGAGCTTTCATTAGGAATTTAATATTTTTTAGCTCTCTATAGAATAGAAAATCCCATTAAAATATGTAAAGCTGTTTTTAAACTTTTGTTATTTGACCTTTTTGCATAGTTTTAGAAATATATGTTTCATCTTCCTTTCCAGGCTTTACAAGATTTGAGGGCCAGATATTCAACTATTTTTCTTTTTTTTTTCCTTAATAACTGACATGTGCTATAGAAGGGCTACAAACATATCATAAATATACATTGAATAAAAGGTTCTCTTTCATAAGCTTCCAAAAACATAAGTATATTCGATAAGAGGCTGCTATAATTTGGTCAGAGATTCCTCTGTATCTGGTGAGGAATGTTCTAACTCCAGCATATAAGGATTTTCTTCTTAGACCATTCAAAGGTGGAAATAATAAATGCAGGATAAAACATTTTTGTTCCAAATGTTTCCTACTGTAATAGAAATTATAGAACTTAACATGCATTTCAATTAGGAAATAGCAACTCATTATTAACAAAATTAAGATTTTAAAAACTTTGTTGATTAGGCAATTTTAGTATTGTAAAAACCACCTCCTCTTATGGGAACAGAGCTTTTCATGCCATCTCCTGTAATTCTTCTCAGGAGTGAGACTAAAACTGCCAGTCTGAGTATTCCCAGTGCAGCATCTAGGTGGAGGAAAGCTGAGCTCACAGGTAAGGGGTGGGACTGTAATTAAGGTTTGCTCTCCCTGCCTTTCCACAATTGCCTAACTCTTGGAAGCAAATCAGCAGATCTCACTTGATACCACCGAGAAGAAAATTTCAATCTTCTAGACAATTTTTAAAAACTGCATGTTATCAGGAATCAGTGCAGTCTTAAAAATATTTGCAGTGAAGCTGTTTAGAATTTGTCATGCTCTGGTTACAGAGTTTATGAAGTCAAATATAAGGAAAACAAAAAATGAATTTGATATTTTTTCTTTTTGCTAAATGCTAAAGCCAATAAGAGCAATAAAGCATAATCAAGTCAAATCTGATAAGAAAGAATATTTTAAGTCAAGCTCATAGGGCCTTATAATGATTCTTAATAGAAAGTACTTAATTAATAATTAGAAAGAATCCAGTTGGAAATGTGACAAATTAGAAAATAAAAATAATACAATGTAGTGCACGTGTTATCAGGTGCTACAGTAAGTAGATTTTTATACAGCAGAGCTCCAAATTAGAGATAATTGATATTTAACATTAATCTAATAGTGCATTGTATAGACACCTGGGCAAATGATGAGGTTGGTAGCTTGCCAACATCCATTTCTTATCAGTACAAAATGGATTTAGAAACCGTAAGTGCCATGCAACACCGTTCATAATAAATTAAGAAAAACTTCTTTAATTCTCTCAAATTTAAAAACCGCCAGGAGAGTCCTCAGGTTAAAAAGACAAAGTGCAATGATTTACTGAGCCTCACCCCCAGAAATTCTGATCCAGTAGATCTGGGTGGGGCTAGAGAATGTATATATCATGTGCTGCTGCTGCTGCTGCTGCTGCTGCTGCTGCTGCTGCTGCTGCTGCTGCTGCTGGTGGTGGTTTAGACCATGAGTTTGAAGAAGCACATCCAAAATAAAATGATCCCCGCCAAAAGCTACAAGAGCACCAAAGATCTATCCTTCAATGTGAACAAAAAATAATCATCAGGCAAAGCAGAATTTAAGGCAAAAAGTTTGAAATAAAAAGTCAATCTGTGACTATAAAATAGAATCAGTAATGAATACCTTACACTTGCAGGGGTCCCTAACCTCTGTGCCGTGGACTGGTACTGATCCTTGGTATGTCAGGAACTGGGCCACACAGCAGGAGGTGAGCAATGAGTGAGCGAAGCTTCAACTCTATTCGCAGCTGCTCCCCAATGCTAGCATCACCTCTTCAGCTCCACCTCAGATCACCAGGCATTAGACTCAAAGGAGCACCGGTCCCTGGTGCAAAAAAAGTTTGGGGACCGCTGCCTTACAACATAGATTTGTCTTGACCAAATAATATGCAATTAAAATACAAAGGAAAAAACACTAGAAACATGAGAAATGGAAGTAATCCCTATTGTCACGGATGATTTTCATGCCCCAACATCAATCAAAAGTAGATCAAAATAGACAAAGACATTTGTTTAAATATATTTATATTTTTGTTGTCACATCACTGAAACTCAGATGGATTTTTACTCAATAAGCAGAGTATATTTAGGATGGTCTATTTTTAAGCATAGGCTATGATACAGAACTACGATTTACTCTGGAGGCCTTAGAAGAACCTTAAGAAAGACACACAGTACTCAGCCAGAGCAGCTCAAACCGAGGTTCCACAAGAGGCTTCAGTGTGAAAGATACATTCCACATTGTAGGATATTGTAGGCAGAGGAAATGAACTGTGTTTCAAACACAAGACCCAAACTCAAAGTCATAAGGACAGAATCTCTGGCGGTTAGATGTTAGTTTGTGATCCAGCAGCTTTGCACATGCAAAACTCTGTATACTGTGATCCAGGATGAATATCAGTGAATATCAGTCAGAATTTTATTTGTTTAATAATCGTCAGCGATTCTCCAAAGCAATAAAGAAGCCAGCTGTTGAGTTATATCATTGCAGTAGGCAGCTTCTAACAGAGTCGCCAAAGCTCCCTGTCTCCTGGTCTTCACGGCCTTCTGTATTCCCTTCCCCTCAAGTGTGAGCTGGACCTAGAGACTTGCTGCTGAGTGGAATATAGCGAAAAGCATCTGTGATGTTATACTCCAGATTAGGTAAAAAAGGCTCTGGCTTCTGCCTTGCTTGTTGGCTCTAATGGAAGCCAGCTGCCATGCTGTGAGAGGCTCACATGACAGAAAACTGAGGGAGTGTGGGGTGGGCGCCAGCCAACAGGCAGCGAGTTGCTGAAGTCCTCTGTGCAACGACCCACAAGGAAATGAATTCTCCAGCAACCATGAGAGCATTCTTAGAAGTGGAGCCTTCTGAGGCCAGCCATGAGATGACCACAACCCCTGCCAGCGCCTTGACTGCAGCTTTGTGAGAGAGAGATACAGAGGACCCAGCTAAGCCATGCCCAGATTCCTGACCTCTACAAAAGGTGAGAGAAAATACTGGTTTTAAGCTACTAAATTTAGGGGTAATTTTTTTTTTTTGCAGTCATAGATAACTAATACATTATTATTAAATTAATGGATAAATTAATAAATTCATGCAACTTATATACAAATAAGATAACACAAAACAGTTATAAGCCTTGATTGTATATTAGACTACAAAAAATCTCAACAAATATAAGGCAAAATTGAACAGTTCAACTTCTCTGATTAAGAAATACCTTCTTACTTAAGTTGAAACAAAAATAAACTCTTTAATTACTTGGGAAATTTTCTTCTTTTTGTGTATATCATACATATTAAATAGTGCCTAAGATATGCTTTTACAGTTTAATTCTAAAGTGAACATCCAGGTGGGCACAAAGGCAAATCAAGTAACAGGACATTACCAGAAGACCCAAGTGCCTTCCCTCATCACAGCTCTTGAGGTAAACACTGTCCTGACTTTGTGATAACTGTCTTTGCTTTCCTTTATTTTACCACCTACGTGTGCATTGTAATACATGTATGTATTCTTTTAGTGTCTCTAGCTTACCACTGTGTCTCAGATCTGATTCCTCACATGTAGACATGAGAACAAGAAGTCAGGTGTATATCATTTGTGGAGCTCCTGCTCTCAGGAGAAAGGTGATGAAGGACACAGGATATAGCAAGGCCAGGCAGTGAGGATGAGGTCTCAGCTACAGCCTGATCCCCAAGAAAGCTCTGGCACATGGATACCACTATAGTATGTGTCCCAACGAGATACCTGTGACAGCATGTCAATAAAAATCTTTGGCAAGGGTGTGCTGGGTATGCTGAGGTTCCTTTTAGACAAAGGGCAACGTTCCAGAGCGGGAACTTATTGTGAACTATTAGCAGTCAATACTCTGGGAGCTGGGGGTGGGTGCACGGGCCTGGAAAAGGCATCTGGACAGCACCCATGTCAGGTTTGTGATTCAGCCTTGCTCTATGTGTAGCTGCAGTTTCTACATTTTCATTGCCAAGTATTTTTCTATTGTATGAATATATCATATGCTGCCAATGAACATTTGAATTGTTTCCAGATTTGTCTATTACAAAAAAAAATGCTGTTTTGACTATTCATATCATGTTGTGTGTTGGACATCTAAAAGGGTATATCTAAAGCATACACCTGGGAATGGAATTGCAGGATTGTAGGGTATGTACATCTTTGATTTTATCATATTATAAAAATTATTTTTCAATTTACACTACCACCAGCATTGTTTGGTAGCTCCCATTGCTTCACATCTTTGCCAGTTTTTATTTTAGCTATTCTGGTCATTTTGTAATGATATCTCATTGAGGTGTTAATGTGTACATTTATTGGCTGTTTGGAAATTCTATTTTTGTAAAATTTCTGTTCAAGTCTTTTGCCTAGGTTTTTCATATAATGTGTCTTTTCTTATTGATTTGCAAATGTGCTGCCTACTGTTATTTTTTCAGTTACATGTGTTACAAAAATCTTTTCCTATTCTGTATCTCTCTTTTCAGCATCTTTGACTTCTAATGAACAGAAGTTTTTATTTTATTAGAATCTAATTTATTAATCTTCTCTTTTATAGTTAAGCTTTTTTATGTCTTGTTTGAGAAATTTTTTCCTAACCTAGAGTCATGAAATATTTTTCTACATTATTTTATAAAAGCTTTATAGTTTTGCCTTTCATAGTTGGGTTTTAAACCACTTGTAATTTATTTTGTGTATGGTGAGATATAAGAATCCAATTTCACATTTTTACCATATAAGTAACCAGTTGCTTTCAATTGAACTTTTTATCAAAAAGTTCATCCTTTCCTCATTGATAATAAGTTTTACTTTTGTCACATAGGAAGTTTCCAAATTTGAATGTCTATTTCTAGTCTCTCTATACTATTACACCGGCTTCTTAGCTACTCTAGTTTTACAATAGCTGGCAAACTAAATCCTTCCACCTAGTTCTTTTTCAAGTGAGCCCTGCTAATCATGTTTCTGTATAAATTTGAAAATAAGCTTGCCAAGTTCCACCAAAACAAACAGACCAAAAAACCTGCTGGTATTTTTATTGGGATTGCAATAGATCTATTGATCAGTTTGGTATATCTCCCAATTTACTTAGGCCTTCTTCAATGTTTCTTTACAAAGGTTTCAGTTATTGTTAAAGTGTAATATACATATTAAAAAGTATGCAAATTATAAGTAGATAGTGGAATAAATTTTTGCAAAGTAAACACCTAAGTAACCGGCACCCACAAAAGAAACAGAATACTACCAGAATCCCATGTTCCCCTAAAAACACCCATTAGCTATTAACCACATTAACAAAGGGTAACCACTTACTTAACTTCACATATCATGTGTTAATTTTGTCTGCTTTGGGGCTTTATATAAATGGAATCACGGTATATACTACTTAGCTTTTTTTTCACTCAGCATTATGCTTATGAAATTCATTCATAGTTATGTTTTATTTATTCTCATTATTGTAGTGTGTACTATTTCACTCTATGAATTCACTGCAATAGATTAATCTATTCTGTCATAGGTAGACATTTGAGTTATTTCTAATTGGGGCTATTAAAAATAATAATAAACATTCTTGTACACATCTTTTGGGCATATATTGCATACATTTCTATTCAGGAAATAACTGTGAACGTAATTGCTAGGTCATAAATATTATCTCTAATACTGCCAAGCAGTCTTCCAAAACGGATTATATTAATTTATTCTTCTATGGCAGTGTATGAAAGTTCTAGTCAATCCACTTGTTCATCAATACTTTATATTGTCTTCCTATTTCAATTTAGCCATTCTAAGACTGTAGAGTGGTATCATATTATAGTTTTAATTTGCATGTCCTTAATATGTACCTTTGCATATTTTTATTGTCCTTTGGATATCCATACCTGTGAAGGATCTGTTCAAGTCTTTTTCTATTTATAAAAGGTTGTCTGCCTTTTCCTTATTGAGTTTCATCATCTGACTGTTAGATTCTTGAGTTTGGGGCTTTGGGCAGTATTTGGCAAAATTTTGTACAGTGTGGAAATTCTAGTAAATCTAAATCTACTTAAATCCTGAAATTCAATATGAGAATTTTGATAAGGAAGGATACCTATAGCCATGGTAGGTGTGTTTTTGCTGATTCTGAATTATGACACCTCATTTCCTGGTGAGCTTGATAAGCTAACTGTTCATATTTCTGAGATTCTCTGACACCTAAGATGATGGTGCCTTCCTCTAAAGAGGATTCACATTCACCAGGCACTTAGGTCAGTATAGGACTACTTTAAACAAGCTCAGGCCATAAGGCTTCTTTTTTGTCCCATCAAGATGACACGAATTGGGGTTACAAACTTACAGGGACTGCCAGCATGTGGTTATAACTTCCCAGGGACAGGGGTTTTCTTTTCTTTACTCCCTCTCTACTGTACAACACCAAAGGACTTTATTTTTCTTACAATCTCTTGGGGCAGGGGTTAGAGTGAGAGTAGGTTTACTTCTGGTTCATTCTCAACCTGAGGAAGTAACCTTAACCTTACGGGGGAAGATTTCCTATGACACTCCCCATCTGTGCCAGAATTTAAACTTTAATTTCTGAGCTTGTGAGCCCCACAAAGTCCTAAAAAATAAAAATCAAGTTTTCTTAGCTGGTGGACATCCTCAAAGGCAAAAGCAACGTTAGTGTTCTGTTTTCCCTTTAGATTCCTGTTTTCATTTACATTTGGCCTGATAAATCTTTATTATCTTATGTTTTTCATAGTTTTCAGACTTTTGAAATGGTTGCATGTTTTTTACTTGTTTTCAACAGGAAGATTAGTCTGAAGAGTCTAGTCTGCTACATTATCCAAAATATGACTTGTTTTAAGTTTTCAGACTATCAAACCACCATGAAAGAGGAAAGGAATATCTAAAATGAAATAATTAAAATTGTTTAGTGAATAATCAAAACAAGATCAGTTAATGTAAAAAATATATGAATTAGTCAATACTGTAGTGTAGAGGTAAAATCCATAGCAACAAGTACTTTTAATATTTTTTAAAAGGGATTACATTATTTATAATATTAGAAAAAAAGAACACAGATCCTAAGCAAAATGTAATTTCAAATGGTTAAATGGATGAAAGGATGAAAAAAATGTAAGTAAACTAAAAGCTGATTTTTTGAGGGAAGAGAACTAGGAAAGACCAAATTAATTATAATTAATTAATTAATTGTGAAAATAGCACAAAGAAAATTAAATATAAAAGGGATGCCATTGATAAAAATTTGCAGCTGTGAGAAGATATTAGGCACCAAGAATTTTCGAAGTCTACTCCCCGGAACATCAGGGGAGTAAGGCAGGAAGTCAGATCAGGTGGGATCCAAACCTTTTTCCATCTCTATCATCTGGAGCATCTCTATTTATATTGATATCTAGACTTGACAAAAAAATTACCACACAGAAGAGATAAGCATTACAAATTGTGTTAAGGGTCCCCCAGACCAGCCCCCCGCCCCCCCACCCCCCACACACACACCATTTCAATGATTCTCTAGAAGAACTCACAAGACTCAGCATCTGATTGTGCTCATGGCTATGATTTATTACAGTGAAAGGATACAAAGTGAAATGAGCAGTGGGAAAAAGCGCATGGCATGAAGTCCAGAGAAAACTGGGCACAAGCTTCTCAGAGACCTCTCCAGTGGAGTCACACAGACATGTATAATTTCTCTGGCAAATAATTGTGACAACACTTGTGTTGTTCTCCAGGGACGTGCATAGAGACTCAGTGCTTAAGGTTTGTATTGGGGATTGGTCACATAGATGGCTTCTGACTGGCACATACCAAAATTTAAGACTCCTTGAAGGAAAGCAGGTGTTCAGCATAAATCATATTATTTGCACAAACAGTGTAGGCACAATGAACACCCTTATCACTTAGGAAACAGTGGGAACCCTCCCAAAATCTAAGTTCCCAGATGTCAAATACAGGCCAGGCCAACTGTACAAGCAGGCCTTCCTAAGGAGAGCAGTCTCAAGCCTGCTGTATTAACACCTCTTCTACACATGAAATTTTATATGAAGGAAGAAAAGCAGTATTCTTAACATATTAGTATCTAGAAAATATAATAAAATCATCTGATAAACTATTAAAGTGAATGAGTTTATAAATGTCTTAATATAAAATACATAAAAAAATCAATAACATTTTTATATACTAATAGCAACCCATACAAGAACAAACAAACATGTGTATAGGTCCTGTTTGAAATAGCAACTAAAACATATATACAATGTCTGGGAATCATCTTAACAAGATATGTAGTGATGGCATAAAGAAAAAAATATAAATTGTATTAAAAATACAGAATAAGACTCAAAAAAGTCACTAGAGTTTTATTCCTAGTTAAGAGAACTGAATATGAAGATAACTATGTCTAAATTATTTTATTAGTTTAATATAACCCCAAGCAAAATCTCTACTCCTTTAAATTCATTCTTTAGAAGAAAAATAATTTGTTTGCCTACATTGACAAAATGATCATAAAGTTTGCTTGGAGAATACAAAGGGAAGAAAATTCTGGGAAAAAAAATTAGTTGTGGGAAGATTTAGTCCTATTCTGTTTCAATCTATTCTGTTACAACAATATGGTAATTTTTCAAAATGTATTTGTGCAAAGAAAAAGGTTAGGTCAATAAAATAGACAGGTCCCAATATAAATCTTATTATATGAATGGTAAAGAATGTACCACAAATCAGTGAGGAAGAGAAAGACTAGTCAATACATACTATAGGAATAACTGTTTAACAATGTGGAACATGTTGTTAGGTTTCTAGGCCCTAATTTGTTTTTAGAGAAAGACAAGTGTGTCTTATTTTTTAAAACTTCCAGTGGTCATTATGTGGCAATTAAAAGCAAGATATGTGTAACTTTGAAAAGGATTTACAGTTACAGTATTATATGCTACTTCTATTTGTCTAAAAAGTAGCTAAAATAAGAGAGTACACAGGCCTGGGGAAAATACTGCAAAGGATTAATATCTTTGTTATTAAAATAAAGATATATCTTCATATGAGTCAGAGACTGTAGTAGCCATATGTCAAAGGCTACTACATGTGGCTTTGGATAAATTATTTAGCTTCTCTGAGAATCAGTTTTCTTCCTCCTTGCCAGGCTTGTGGCAAGGATTTAAAATATATGTAAAGTTCTTAGTTTAATAGTTTATTTGACACATTATGGTTGCTCAACGCATATAGTACTAACTACTAAGTGTTAGTACCACTACCAAGTGGTGGTGGTGGTGGTCATGATAATAAGAGCTCACTAAGGAGAACATTAAGTCCCCCGAAAATAAATGCATAAAGAATATGAACAGAGTTCTCAAAGAGGATATAAAATCCATAAGCTTGGAAAAAAATGTTTGCCCTCACCAAAAGTCAAAGAAATGTAAATTAAAAAAATGAAATAGCATCTTCTGGTCTACTAAACTATCAAAATATTTTGAAAAAAGTAGAACCCAGTGCTGTGAGAATGTGCTGAAATTTATATTTTCATATATTACTGAGAATATATAACTTATTACAACACTCTTTACCCAGTGGATATGGAAATTACACTGATACTACATAGAAAATACTAACAATGAGAGAAAAACGGGATGCATATTTTTTGTGTATTGTATAGCAGCAAAACTAGAAGGATATATTTCAAAGTAGAAACAGTAATCACGTCAGAGTAGTATATTATGGAGGATCACTACTTATGCAACTTAAAAGTTATAGTTAATTAAAATATATTTTTGATTATTTCCAAATGGGATCTTTATCTTTTAAATGACACCAAAATTTAACTTCAAAACCCTTAGCAAAAGCAGACGGCCCTGATTTTTTTATATTGCTCCTCTAGAGGGAGCACAAGTGCTTAAAACACATCATAACCATAACTGTTAGAGACACAATAGTTAAGAATTTTAGAGCTATGAGGGACTTCAAAGAAAATCTAATGTGTTTTCTTTAGTCTTAGGGATAGACAGAAGATAATCTCTAGCTATAAATCATTTGGTTTCTGTTATTAATCTTGCTTTTGAGTGACACAGACTTGCTTGTGTTGAGTATATAATCTTTTTGAGTTGAGGTTCCCAATGGAGAGAAAAATGGCAAAAGAAAATCAAGACAGTATGGAAGTGCCTCAAAAAAATAATAGAATTGCCATATGACCCAGCAACTCTTCTTCTGGGTATCAACCCAAAAAATTGAAAACATTTATCTGTAAATACACACACCACACACACACCCCTCTCAATGTTCACTGCAGCATTATTCATGGTAGCCAAGACATGGAAACAACCGAAGTGTCCTTCAATAGGTGATTGAATAAAGAAGATGTGGTACATATATGCAGTGGAAAATAAGAAAAGATGAAATACAGCCACTTGTGACAACATGGATGGATCTCGAGATTATCATGCTAAGTGAAATAAATTAGACAGAAAAAGTTGAGAATCATTATTTCACTCATATGTGGGATATAAAACTAAAAGCAACAAATGAACAAAACAAACAAAAACTTATAGACAAAGACAACAGTTTAGTGGTTTCCAAAGGGGAAGGTAGAATGGAGAGAAGGTAGGTGAGAGAGAAAAGGATCAAATATATGGTGACAGAAGGAGATTTGACTTAGGGTGATGAACATACAATGCTGTACACAGATAACATAGCATTGTACACTGGAAATCTATATAATTTATTAACCAAGGTCACCCCAATAAATTTTTTAAAAAAGAAAGAATCGAAAATGCAAACTATTTTGCCTTAATATTTCTGCCATGGAATTTCAAATAATTATCCCTTGAAATTTCAAAGAAAAGTGCTCTGCACTCATTTAGTGGTTTTGTTCTTTGTTTTTGTTTTTTGGTATCCTGTTAAGGTTTGGTTCCACAAAGCATCAAGATAAGGAAAGAATCTGCAGCTTGATGTGTAGTTAATTGACTAAGGGTTTATCCAGGTAAGGCAAATCTGAACAAAGGTCCACTTGGGGGCCTGAAATGTGTCTGTCTTGCTATGCCAATTGCAATAGGAGATGGGATTTAGCTTTGGATGGCCCTCAGGTTACATCTGGGCTCAATCACTCTCTAGCTCTGAGTTCACTCTAAAGTGTCTCATCTGTTTGTTAAATTTAAATTTCAAAAATCCTAATTAAGGTGTATAATTGCTTTCTACTAACTCAGTTTTGCCTTAGAGCTACTGGAAAGCAAGAACGAAAAGAAGAGCACAGCTTCTTCAGAAGCATTTATTTCTCTCTTCATGTTTATATACCTAGATAGCAACAAAAAAAATGGGGATGGTAGGCGCCTGAGAACTTATTTTCTGGTACTTAACCTGAACGATGAAAATCTTCTCAGATAATATGACAAGTCTTAGTCGCTCTTTGGGCTCACACACAGATAGAGAAGCAGCAGGTAACACTATTTCTCTTGGAATCCAGAAGTGGAAATAGACTATAAAATTCTTCTATTTGGAATGGCTTTCTCAGAAATCTTAGTTCGTGTATTGAATGCAGTCTGAAGAATGAAATAAAAGGCCAAGATCCTGGACTTTCATCTCATTTGTGGAACATTTGCCCCTAATAGAGGTGCTGTGCTTTACTATCTCCCGCAGGGGGCCCTCACCCATCTCTGCGCTTTTCAACCACCACCTCCTCCTCATTATTATTTAAAAGAATGTGTGCCTTGAGGAAAGTTACCAAAAAAAAAAAAAAAATCAGAGAGAGAGAGAGAGAGAGAGAGAGAAGCAAAACGGAAATAATACACCATATCCCTACCACCAGGAAACTACTATTATTAACAACTTGGTGTATATCCTTCCTGATATTTGATGTGTGTGTGTGTGTGTGTGTGTGTGTGTGTGTGTGTGTGTGTGTGTGTGTGTGTGTGTGTGTTACCAAAATGAGACATACTGTGATGTTTTATCAGCTTATTTTACTTAAGGTTCTCCAACTTTCCATGTCACTACATTTTCATCTTGTTTAATACCTGATCAGTATTCAAATTCCACAATTTGTTCCCCAAATGCCACCTACATTCATTTATTCAAACCGAACCTCAATCCACAACCATGCTTTGCATCCGATCATGATATGCCTTAATCTCTTGATCTAGTACAGTCCCTCTTTTTTTTTTTTTAACGAATATCACTTTTTGAAGAGACTGAGTCAGATGACCCACGTTCTGAGTTTGTTTACTACCTTGACATGCCTTTCAACTTGTTCTTCAATCCCCAGAATTTAAATCTGAAAGTTAAAACTAAAAACTTGATGAATTCAAGTTAATTTTTGTTTTAGCTAGAATATATCATGGATGATGTTGTACTTCATGTTACATTTTTAACATATCAGAGAAGATACATATTAACTGGCTGCTAAAATTCACTCCTGGGTTTAGGGTAATAGTCTGAGCCTTTTATTGAACAATTAATAACTCTTGTACCCCTTGCAATAAGATCTCTGTGGTTTTACTTTGTGGTTTTATAGAAATATTTAGTTCCTATCAATCATTTACTTAAATGTTTTAATAGTAACTGCACACCTTGTCTAAATCAATTAATTTTAATAGGAATAACAGAATGATGATTTTCTAGTTCTGTCATTTCTTCCACATTCTTGGCAAGCATTCTTCTGTAAAATAGAACTCTCCCTCATTAATTGGGGATATTTGGTTATTCTAAGATATATTTCTTACAGGAAAGTTTGGATAAATGCTTAATTCTTTCTCCTTAGTTACAAATGATCAAAGTAAGAAGTCAATTTATAAGCCATCTCAAATAATGATTTATGAGGTTCATCGGCTTTCTCTCTATCTTTCTCTCTTTTTTAGTATCTTTATATAGACATGGATTTTTATAATTCAGCAATGATTCAGATCCTTTAAATCATTATTATTTTTGATATTCAAATTGTTGCAACTTAGGGTTGCAATAGGCTGGGCTCCGTATTTTGACATATTTTTAAACTGATTTTACAGATAATATTTTTTCTGGCACTATCCCAGCCCTCAATTTATGCTTAATACTTTTTGTTGCTATTCTCCTACATCATTAATACTCTTTAATTATGCATGAGGATGTATAATTTTGTCTAATATAAACAACTTTCTACTTTTTAATTTTCAACTTAAAAATTCATGACCATAAAAAGTATTTATCACTGGCCTGCAAAGTCAATAATTCATTGTCCATTTTCTTTCCAATTTCCAAAATGTTATTGGTGTTGTCTCTTTCCTCTTATTTTTGTCTTTGTGGAGATTTAGGCAGGAGCCAGGGCATGACACTTATATGCCAAGTTGAAGAATTTAGACTTTAACTAGAAGGCAGGGTAGAGACATCGACCAGTTATGGACAAGGGGATAACATTATCCAATCTCCATTTTGGAATAATCACTTAGGCCATAATATGGAGACTTGAACAAAGATAAATGGGATGAGAGGCTGGAAAACCAGTTAAGAATCCTCCTAAACTGCACTCAATCAGATAATCAGATCCAAAGAAGTGGAAATGGGGATAGAGAGAAGTGGATGGGTCAAAAAAGTGTTCATAAATAATTATCAACAGGACTTGGTGATTTATATTTTATTTAGATATAGAGGCCAAAGGAGAAAGAAGAAGAAAGGATGAGCCAGGTTTCTGGCTTGGGCGACTGCATGGGTAATGATGCCGTTCACCAAGACTGAGGACATTGGATGAGAAACCAGCTCAAGGGGCAGTAAAGCATGCTGCCTTTATAAATGCCAAGTTCCACCACAGCTTATCTTAATATAGATATAAATGACCACACTTTCCCAGCAAATGCATTTTCCTGTTCCTGGACATGATAACACCCCACTTCTACTTGAAATCACCAGCATTCCTTCTTCCTTCTTTCTTGGACAACCTCCATACCAATTCCACCAAGCTACCTGTTCTGTGCCACATACACTGACTTTCATCCAGCTTCAGTGAAAAAAGTGTGCCCGCTCGTCTTTACGACATACCTCTACTTAGGCCTTAAATCGTTCTCATCTCAAAATTCTCAAGGTGTTTACCTTGGCAATTACTGATTTTCTCTCCTATGTTATGTTTTTCTCCCTCTCTAGAATGATTTCCATCTATATGCTATCACCAATTTTAGAAAGACAATTTCTTTTGACCCCACCACCCCTTCAGCTACCACTGAATTTCTTAGCACCACTCTTAGTTCTCCAAACTTATCCATACTGTTGTCTTCATTCCTTTATTTCCTTTTTAACCTTCAGTTATCTCTTCATTCTATCCCCTAGCTCCTTCCTCTCCAATCAGGTTCTTGTCCCTATTATGCCATCCAAAGGTGTTCTTAGCAGGATTAGCAGTGGAGTACCTCCTGCAAAAGTTAGTGGTCGGTTCTCAGCACCCATCATATTAGATCACTCAGCAGCACTGGCCCAGACCACCACTCGCTCCTTTATTCATTCAACAAATATTTACACTATGCCAGGTGTGTGTCTAATCCTTGAGATATTTCAATAAATTAGAGAGACAAAGATCCTTCTCCTCAGGGCATTGATATTCTACCAGAGGGAGATAGCTAGCAAAAAACAATTAATAATTAAATTGTGGCATGTTAGAAGACAATAAGGTCTATGGAAAAGAAGACAGAACTAAGTGATGACCTTGTAGAACTTCCTTTTATCACACAATTATACTATAACAAAACACATCCTATGTGGCAACGATATTTAATATCAAATTGAACTATAGGATATGTGTATATATCCCCACATAATAAAAATTGAATCACATTTCCATCTGCTATCCTTCTTAAGTCAATACTCTTCTCTCTCCTACTTCTCTTGGATTTGATGTGAGAATGTTGGAAGAAGAAAACATAGAAATTCAGGAGAAGGGATAATGAGGATGCTCGCAGTGTGCATGCTCCTCCAACTTGGAGAGAGGGTCTGTTCCCGAGCTCCTTGAAGCCAGGCTGCCTTGGGACTAATGGAATGTGGTGAAATGATGATGCAAAATTTCCAAGCCTCAATCTTACAGCTTCCACTTTCACCCTGTTGGAACACCATGCCACCACAGAAACCAGCTCAGGCTAGCCTGCTGAAAAATGAGACAAGCCCTGCCAGCTGAGGCCTCCTAAAACAACCACTTCCCAGTCTAGCCACCAAGTGACTTCAGCCACAAGAATAATCCTATACCGACCAGCACAGAAGCACCTAGCTGAGTCTAGCCCAACATTACTGACCCATAAATCAGTATAATGTAAAATGACTGTTTTAAACAATTAAATTTTGGAGTGGTTTGTCACAAAGAAATAGATAACTGATGCAATAGGTATTAAATACTTATTATTTATTAAGATGATAACTCATTGTTTTAAAATTAATCATTGATCTTTTAATAAGTCAAATTTTAATAAGTAAGTTTAATATTTTACAGTTATTTTAAAAGTTAACAGTGGGGATACACACTTTTTAATGAAAAGTTCACCAGCTATATATCTTAGTAAGTCATGTTTTTTTTAACAAAAATTAAATCATACATAGTGTTCCATGACTCACTTCATTCATTTAACACTGTAGACATCTACCATGTCAAGAATGCACAGCTGTATTTTTAAATAGTTGCAAAATATTCCATTGAACAGGTATACATAATGTATTTATAGAGCTCCCTTTTATTGGACATTTAGGTTAGTGACTAAAGCTAGCATATAAAAATACTGAAAGGAATTTCTTATACTTACAACGTTGAACATTTATCATTTGAGCTTCAGTTTGTTCATCTGTAAAATGAAGATATCTCTGACACTTCCTACAGAATTAAAAAAAAATAATGAGATAGTGTGTATGAAGATTTTAACAGTTTAGAAGATACAGTAAGCCCTTAACAAATTGTAGTCTTTTTTCTTATTATCATCTGATTATGAGCTTCATTAGGGCAGGGACCATATTAGCAGTACTCAGGACCTAACTCAATAATAAACTAGCTGACATCTGCTGAGTTTCTATGAGCCAGGCGTTAAGTTCAACTACAACCTAAGTGCTGTTATTATCCCATATTACAGATGAGGAAATGGATGCACATAGTATTGAGGTAACTTGCCTAAGGAAGAATTAAATTTAAATTCAGAGCAATCTGACTCCAGAAACTTAAAACTATACTGTGCTCAACTGCAAAAAGAAATTAGGAAGAACCACAATACATGGAAATTAAACAACATGCTACTGAAGAATACCTGGGACATGGAAGAAATAAAAAAAGAGATCAAGAGATATATAGAAATGAATGATAATGACAGTAAAATAGATCATAACTTTTGGGACATGGCAAGTTCGTATCATTACAGGCCTAGCTCCAAAAACAAGATCAAGCCAAAATAAACAACCTAATGCTTCATCTTATAAAACTAGAAAAGGAAGAACAAATGAAATCTAAAGTCAACAGAAGGAAATAAATCATCAGAATTTGAGAAGAAATAAATGTAATTGAAAACAACAATGACAAAAAAAATAGAAAAAATAAATACAACAAGGATCTGGTTCTTTGAGGTTAACAAAATTGACAAACCCCTGGCAAGACTCACTAAAGAAAAAAGAGAAAGAACACAAATAAACAAAGTCAGGGTTGAAAGAGGAGAAATATGACTGATATCACAGAAAGACAAAGAATCATGAAAGAATATAATGAAAAAGTATATAATAAAAAATTTAATATACTAGAAGAAATGGACCAGTACTTATAAAAATACCATCTTCCTAGACGGAATCAAGAAGATCTGGAAAATCTAAATAGACCAATCAGCAATATGGAAATCGAAACAATCATCAAAAACCTACCAAAAAGTAAAAGTCCAGGACCAGATGGCTTCACCAGTGAATTTTACCAAACATTCAAAAAAGATTTAATACCTATTCTCCTCAAACTTTTCAAACAATTGAAGAAAAGGCAATACTTCACAACTCACATTATGAGCCCAATATTACTCTGATACCAAAACCTGGTAAAGATAACACAAAAAAAGAAAACTACAGACCAATATCTCTCATGAACACATGCAAAAATCCTAAATAAGATACTAGCAAACCAAATAGAGCAACATATTAAAAAGCTTATACACCACAATCAAGTGGGCTTCATCCCAGAGGCACAGGGAGGGTGCAACATATGCAAATCAATTAATGTGACACACTATATAAACAAATTAAAAATAAGAATATGATCTTATCAATAGATACAGAAAAAGCCTTCGACAAGATACAGCATCCATTTATGATCAAAATACGTAACAAAATTGTTATCGAAGGAAAGTAACTGATGCGAAACACTTCGTGCTGAACCTGGGCACATAATAAAGACCATATATGACAAACCCTCAGCCAACATTATATTTAATGATGAAAAACTAAAAACCTTCCCTCTAAGATCAGGAACAAGACTTTCCACTATCACCACTGTTATTCAATATAACATTGGAGGTCCTAACTAGTGCAATTAGGCAAGAGAAATATATAAAAGGTATCCAAATAGGAAACAAAGAAGTCAAACTGTTGCTATTTATGGATGATGTAATTCTCTATATAGGAAACCCTAAAGACTCCACAAGAACACTACTAGAAACAATAAGCAAACACAGTAAAGTCTCTGGATACAAAATCAATGTTCAAAAATCCGCAGTGTTCCTATACTCTAATAATGAAGCATCTAAAAAAGAAGTGGAAAAAAAAATCCCTTTTGCAACTGCAACAAAAAGGAATAAATTTAATGAAACAAGTGAAGGACCTATATAATAAAAACTATAAGACCCTATTAAAAGAAATTTAAGCAGACACAAAGAAATGGAAAGATATTCTATGTTCTTGGATTGGAAGAACCAACATAGGTAAAATGACCATATTACATAAAGTATTATACTGATTTAATATAATCCCCATCAAAATCCCATCATCATTTTTTAAAGAAATATATCAAAATTTCATCAGATTTGTATAGAAGTAAAAAAGACCCTGAATTGCCAAAGCCATTCTGAGAAAAAAGAATGAGGCTGAAGGCATCATTCTGCCTGACTTCAAATTATACTACAAAGAGACAGTAATCAAAACAGCATGATATTGGCATCAAAAGAGACCAGTGGAACAGAATCAAGATCCAGAAGTAACCCCATATTTATATGGGCAAATAATTTTTGACAAAAAAAGCCAAAAACATACAGTGGGTATCTTTAATAAATGGTGCTGGAAAAATTGGAAGGCCACCTGCAAAAGAATGAAATTAGACTTTTGTCTATCACCACACAAGAAAATTAACTCAAAATGGATTAAAGACCTGAATATAAGACCGGAATCAATAAAATGCATAGAAGAAAACATAGGATGTAAACTCAAGGACCTTGGACTTAAAGAGGATTTTACGAATTTGACCTCAAAGGCAAGGGAAGTAAGAGCAAAAAATAAATAAATGGGCCTACGTCAAACTGAAAAGCTTCTGTTCAGCAAAAAAAATTGTCAACAAGGTAAAGAGAGAACCATCTGAATGGGAGAATATATTTGCAAGTAATGCCTCCGATAAGGGTCTGATATCCAAAATATAATATCCAAAACAAAGAACTTGTATAACAACAACAACAAAAAAACAAACAATCTAATCAAAAAATTGGCGGAGGACCTGAACAGACACTTCTCCCTAGAGGACATACAAATGGCCAACAAATATATGAAAAGATGCTCATCATCACTAGCAATTAGGGAAATGCAAATCAAAATCACAATGAGAGACCATCTCACACCTGTTAGAATAGCTATAATCAACAGGACAAGTAATAACAAATGTTGGAGAGGATGTGGAGAAAAAGGGACCCTCATACACTGCTGGTGGGAGCGCAAATTGGTACAGCCACTATGGAAAACAGTAGGGAGGTTCCTCAAAAACTAAGAATTGATCTACCATATGCTCCAGCAAGCCTCTACTAGGTATTTACCCCCAAGGACTTGAAAACCCATATCAGAAAAGATATTTACACACAAATGTTCATTGTAGCACTATTTACAGTGGCCAGGACATGGAAGCAACCGAAGTGTCCTATGATAGATGACTGGCTAAAGAAGCTGTGGTGCATATATATAATGGAATATTACTTAGCCATAAGAAGAGATGAAATACTGCCAATTGCGACAACCTGGATAGTCCTTAAGATAATCATGCTAAGTAAAATAAGCCAACTAAAAAAGTTGAAAATCTCATGATATCATTTATACATGGGATATAAATCTAAAAGCAACAAATGGACAGGACAAACAGAGACTCAGGGACATGGTCAATGGACTAGTGATTACCAGAGGGTAAGGGGTGGGGGAGGAGGGAAGAGGTAGACAGGGTAAAAGGTGTTAAATATAGGGGGCTTGGGGGAGGGTGAAGTGGATAAAGGGGATCAAATATATGGTAGCTGAAGGAAATTGGACTCTGGGTGATAAAAACAACAATAAAATATATAGATGTCAAATTATAATGAACACCTAAAAATTATATAATTGTATTAACCAATGTTACCCCAATAAACTTAAAAAAAACTATACTGCGCTGCCTCAGTAAATATATGCCTTAATAAATTGTTACTGAGTGAATAAATTAATGGATTCTAGATTTCTAAAAATGCAATTTCTGGGTCTCATAGCACACACATTTTTAAGGCTTTTAACACATATTGCAATGTCAGCAATTTGAAAAATTTTTAAAAGCAGTACAAAAATATCAATAAAAGTGTATAGAAAAAAACTGAAGGAAACACATTGAAATGTTAAGACTGGCAATTTATGATAGCTATATTTTCTTCATTTTTCCAAAATTTCTAGAATGATTTGTTACTTTATACAAATAAGTTGAATAACCATAGCCTTACTTTTGTGTGTTTCTGCCTTATAGTTGGTTCTTCCTTCAGAAGTAAACCTAAGAGAATTTTCATCATTATATTTTTTCCCTCTATCAAACTTAAATAAAGGAAATGAGAATCACAGGTATTTGGCCTTTCTAACTCATTTGATCAAACTCCTGGCACGAATAAGCAGTGTTGTAGATTTACCTTTCTGATATTATCTGGCTGAGGACAAGAGAACTGTGGTAGTCTTAACATCCATTTGTAAAGCACTTTTTCTTGACTCATGATTTTGCAAAGACTTTATCAAGTTGTTTCTCAAACAATCCTGTGAGGTTGTTAATAAATCCCACTAAGTTTCAGATACACACACATGCCTACGTGAATGCAAAGGTAGCTGGACACTAATTTAATCTATGTATTTTTTGTAATATTAACCTATGTATTTTTTGCACAAGACTTCTTGAGGCTTCAGGCCTTTCCCTGGTTTTAGCAGTGGCTAGGCCAGTCTGTGCTTACAGCCTCAGAAAAGGGACAATGTAACAGAAATAGGCATCAGTTCTTGGCTTACAACTTTTCTAAACTGGAGTTGATGAGGAAGAGCAAAGTGGCACCACTTCTTCCCCAACTAATTTCACAGGCTTTGAAGAAGGGACGGTGAATTTCAAGAAAACTAGAGAGTTTAGATGATAACACAGGAGTTTCCTAGATAATGTGGCTTGGTAGCCAAAAATCTGCGGGGTTTGAGGGAACTGAGGGCACAGAAAACTGATGCTTCACTTCTTGAATAGAAACGGGGCAAACAAGAGTTCTCTATGCTTCACAGGATATAGAAAGAATAAGAATATTTCTCAGAAGCACAAAAGTACTGATGACATGGAAAGAAAGGCAACCAGATGTAATTAGTCTTCAAGTTTACCCTTTCATCAGCCAACTCTAAGAAGCTATAACTTTTAGTCTAGAATTTCCTTTTGGTTCTTTTTTTATGGTTTCTACATCTCTATTAAGATTTTTTTTTTTTTAACCTGCTCAGTCACAATTTCCCTTAATTCTTTGAACTTATCTCAAAGTTGGTTTCTACTGATTGCTTTTTTGTTATTTTTGACTCTTAGGTTGGTGGTTTTTTTTTTTTAACACCTTTATGAAAGAGGGACTTCCTAGTGATTGTAGTATCAGAATTGGGTCAACCAATGACACTAACGGATGATAAAAATCTAATGTCAAAGCAGTCACAAAGTGGAGCAGGGCATCATCTCATTAGAAGTGGTGCATGTGTGATTATTTCCAGTCTTAAAATAAATAGGACAGCTGCAAACCATTGTGAAAAAATGTAAGGGTAGCGTCTCTAATCTTCTTGATCAGTCTCAAACAACCGGCAAGACAGTCTCACTCATTAAAGAAAAGAAGTAGAAGAGAGCTTAAAACATTAGCTTCTAATTCCCTGCCTTCAGCCAAGTAGGACAGTCTCCTCCAATGATTAATTTTTTTCTAAACAAAAAGCAGTTTCCTTGCATTTCCTAACATAAAGGTAATACATACTTAGAGGTAAAAACAAACAAACAAACAAACAAAAAAACAACCAAAACAGACAGGCATAAAGAAGAAAGTACTACCCAGAGAAATTAATATTTTGCTAAATATCCAATTAGATGCTATTCAATGAAAATACTTATGTATATAATTTTATATGAATGGAATAGTATACATGCTTTTAACTCAATGGGTAGTAAAGACCATTATCAACAAATATAGATACCTATCTTTTTTAGTGACTGTGTATTCGATTGCATAAGTGTATCAAATACATTTAACCAGTCCTCTACAGAAGGACATTTCATTCTAGATTCTTGCAATAATGAACATTCTTCCTGCTTTCTCTATGTGTGTGTGTGTGACATCTTTGTGTACTTGTCAGATTATGCCTCCTTGGGGTAATACATTTTATTTCTGGGCTGCAGCATATTCAACATTTTTAATAATAAACTATTCCCACCAGTAAGGTTGAACCCACTCACACTCCTACTATCTTTGGTCATACTGGGAATGTGCAATCTTTTCGAATTTTACCTATGTGTCAGTCAAAAAGTAATATCTAAATTGTGTTGAGTGACTTGCCAGTGAGTTCTAGTGCAGTGTTAAGGATGGGTATCTTAACCATTCTGGCTTTAAACGGACAATGTAATATAATAGCATGTAAATTAGAAAATCTGGCTTCCACACTGGTAGCTCTGTGTCCTTGAGTAAGTCGCTCAACCTTTCTAAGCCTCAAATGTAAATGAAATAATTGGAATGACTATGATTAAACTTCCTTTCCAGCTACTATAAGGAAGAGATGATGGGAATGCATTGTGCAGATCTGTAGCAGACACTGTTCATTGACTGACTCAATGCCATTCCCAGACCCTTTTCTTTTACCTGCCTCTACTCTAGAAGAGGCTGAAAATGCTCAATACCCCCTTTCTCACCCTCCTTTGGAGCTAAGGGGTAGCCATTTTACCAAGTTCTGGCTAATGAGATAAGAAAGAACGTCTGTTGGGTGCTTCTGGAAAACTTTTTGCTTTCTTGATGGCACAAGAGAGAGCAAGCTAACAGGTGCTGTCTCTCCCTCACCCTCTGCCTTCAGTGCTGACTTGATGCCTGGACCTGCAGGGCAGTGTGGTAACTTTGTACAATGTCAGCTCAGTTAAGCAGGATCTGTTTTCCAGAATCCTGCATGGTTTCAGGTTACTGTTGGCCAGGAGATAAATGTTACATGAGATGTGGAAGGCAGTGGAAAAGCAGCAGTCATGGTTTCACACTCTGGACAATACAGGGTTCTAGGCATGGTGGTAACTCTTGCACTTTGTCACTGATCTGCTGGCTCACCTTGCTGGCATGAGGCAGCACCTAGAATCCAGCTCCCACCAGATCTCCTCCTTCAGTTTCTCTGGGTCCTAAGTTGAGTGCATGTGCAGCTCCATGAAGAGTGCCAAGTTGTCCTGCAATACATCTGCATTATTGCAGTCCGAAGTTGTGAGAGACACGTGCAGATCTAGTCTGTCTTTGAGCATTCCAGCTCATGAATTAGTTTGTCCTTGCAGGTTCCAAGTCTATTCCTGCTCTCATCTAAGTCCAGCTTTCTATCCTGACTCCTTCTGGCTGTGCTATAGTAACTTCAGGCTCAACACTAGAATCAAAGATAGCAAACAGCCTTGCATAGACTCCTCCATAAGCTCCCATGATCATGTAAGATCTCACGCAGAATTGTCCGATAAAACTTTTGTGATGATGGAAGTGTTTTATATATGAGCTGCCCAATATGATAACCACATGTGGCTATTGAGCACTTGAAATGTACTTGGTACCACATGGCAGGGCGCGGGGGGAGAGGGAACATGTAGACAGAAAGCCAGCATGCTGGGTATGACAGCGCTGGAGGAAAGAGTCCTGGGAGGCCCACTAGTTTGCCACACCTGAATTTCTTATATAAGAAAAATAGATCCCCCTTAGCTTGCACAGTTGGGAACCCCATCTCCATTGCAATCCCTAGGCCAGAGTTATCAAGATAAGGTAAGATATTCACGATGAGCAGGTAGGCTCTAGTAAGATGTGCTCTTCAGCAGGCAATTTTTTCTTTACTCCAACATGATGACTTTTTTTTCCCTTGCTAGTTCCCTGTGTAGATCCTTCCAGCACCCTTCTCCAAATGAATATGACCTTCTTTATAGAATATAATTGTCCATGTTGTCAAACTGGATTTCTTTGTTTAAAATATCAGCCCATTTTCATGACTTTGCAATTATGACAATAGGTGGTAAGCAATCATTTTTGTCAGCTCCAACTCTCTGAAACTTATCACTTAACTCATAAACTTTACTAGGAATGGTGCTTGCCACATGGGCCCTGCATGGTTAACTGAAAGTGAAAAAATAATGGGGGAACATTTTCTTTCAAGGCTGAGCTTGAGTAGAGAACAACGTGCAGCGATTCAAAACTGTGTTCACAAATTCTACACAATTACAAGAAACATTTTTCTTTTTCTTTTTCTTCTTCTTCTTTTTTTAATGGTTGCTTAAACAAGTGGTTATCCGTTATGGTGTTGACATAGGAAAAGGCGAAATGCTGGCCACCGAATCAAAGCAACGTGCAACAGGCAGCTCAGTAAGTAGCATGTGTGGTTTGGTTCCTTGGATGGAAAGGCTGGCTTTTCGCTTCCTCCCAATTTAGGTCCCTCCCTCTTAGTGTATTTTCCTGAGAATTCAAAAAGAAAGAAAAAAAGGAAAGGAAAGGAAAGGAAGGGAAGGGAAGGGAAGGGAAGGGAAGGGAAGGGAAGGGAAGGGAAGGGAAGGGAAGGGAAGGGAAGGGAAGAGAAGGGAGGGAAGGGAACAGAAAGGAAGAAAAAAAAAAACAAACGAGAGAGAGAGAGAGAGAGAGAGAGAGAGAGAGAGAGAGAGAGAGAGAGAGGGAGGGAGGGAGGGAGGAGGGAAAAGCAAGCAAGCAAACATATTGGTCTTAACCTGCAAACCGTCTTTGGGGTCTGTTGTTCCTTCCTTTTTCACATCTCAAGAGACTGATGGTCTTGACTTCCCTTGTTCAGGGAGTCGCTTTGCTTCCCCGATGCACCTTCCAGCCCTCTCCCGGGATAAACGATTCCTAGAGGAAGTCCGAAGACCGTGCGGCTTCGAGCATCCCAGCCGAGAACGCCACTCCCGCCGGCCGCGCGGGGCCAGTGCCTGGACCCCTCCCCCTCGCCCTCCCCGCCGGGGCACCCAAGGGGCTCGCAGAGCGGCCTGGCGGCCCGAGGGCGCGGGCCTCGGACTTGCACACCGCGGCGCCCAGCACGCCCCCGGGCGGTGCCGCGGGGGAGGTGGCAGCTGCGTCCGCGCGCGGCGGGCGCGGGTCGGCGGAGCCTCGAGCGCCCGCCTCGCGGATGCTGCGGCCGCGGCTCCGGGAGCTGCGGGGACCCGGGCCGGGCCTGGCCTGGCCTCGGTGCGCGCTGGGCACCCGAAGCGGGCTCTGGATTTCGACCCCTCCTCGTCCTTTCCCTCTGGGTGTCGGAGCACTCTCGCTCAGACCCTCCTCCTCCCAGGGACAGGCCGGCAGGGGAGGACGCATCTCTCCTCCCGGCTCCCCACCATGGGCAACAGGTCCAACGACTCGCGGTGGGAGGACTGCGGGACTCGGCAGTGGCTGCCCCCCGGCGAAAGCCCCGCCATCAGCTCCGTGATGTTCTCGGCCGGGGTGCTGGGCAACCTCATCGCGCTGGCACTGCTGGCGCGTCGCTGGCGGGGCGACGCGGGGCGCAGGAACTCCGTCTCCTTGTTCCACGTGCTGGTGACCGAGCTGGTGTTCACCGACCTGCTCGGCACCTGCCTCATCAGCCCGGTGGTGCTGGCTTCGTACGCGCGGAACCAGACCCTGGTGGCGCTGGCGCCCGACGGCCGCGCGTGCACCTACTTCGCCTTTGCCATGACGTTCTTCAGCCTGGCCACGATGCTGATGCTCTTCGCCATGGCCCTGGAGCGCTACTTGGCCATCGGGCACCCCTACTTCTACCAGCGCCACGTCCAGCGCCACAGCGGCCTGGCGCTGCTCCCCGCCGTCTACGCCGGCTCCCTGCTCTTCTGCTCGCTGCCGCTGCTGCGCTACGGGCAGTACGTCCAGTACTGCCCCGGGACGTGGTGCTTCATCCAGCACGGGCGGACCTCGTACCTGCAGCTCTACGCCACCCTGCTGCTGCTCCTCATCGTCGCGGTGCTCGCCTGCAACTTCAGTGTCATCCTCAACCTCATCCGTATGTACCGCCGGGGCCGGAGAAGCCGCTGTGGGCCCTCCTTGGGCGGCGGCCAGGGCGGCCCTTCGACCCGCAGGAGAGGGGAAAGGATGTCCATGGCGGAGGAGACAGACCACCTCATCCTCCTGGCTATAATGACTATCACCTTTGCCGTCTGTTCATTGCCTTTCACAGTAAGTTACTCACTTCGCTTTCACAGCCCAGCTCTGCCTCAGCCTCCTCACACCCTCCCCGCTCCTACCCTTTCAACTGCCACACAGTCTTTTGCAACTTGTGAAAATATGTCCTAATTTGTAAAGGTCTGTAGACTTCCCCTCTCCTTTTTCACCTTTACCTCACTTCCTTCCTTCCCTAATCCTGGTGTAGAGGTTTCTCTCGGCTAGTGTCTCTCATACAATAGTACAGTCCTACTGATAGGGAGCCTTGACACTCACTAAGCCACCAAACTCTCCATCCTAGGATGAAAGGCCCCTTACAGTGTCCCTGAGCCACCACTACTAGCATGGCTTAGTCCCTGAGGAGGAGGCAGCCCCTTCTACCTCTGGATGGTTGCGGTTCAATCTGACTTCCCTGAGCTGCAGTTTTCCTCATGGTATCCCCCACCACACTGCTGCTAGTTCCATTCTTTGTCTGGTGTTTCTCAAAAGGCAAAATGTGGTACCCAACCCAGTGGACATTGATAAAAGACCCAAATGAGAAAGATCCTTGTTGCAGAACTTAAGATCATTATTTGTCCTAAAAGTTCAACGTTTCTAGTTTATGGGTTTCCCAGTTTACATATTAGGAGCATAACTCTGTAGCCATGAAAATTCATAATACATCTGTAATGATAATTATAGGAAAAGATGGTTACTTGGAGAAACCCTTTACTAAGCTTTTGAGATCCCTTTAAAGGAGGCATTTACCCTCTTACAAAATATCTTCTTGATGTCACTGTCAGAAATGTATACAGGTGCTCTTCAGCATGTGCTCATATGAGCAGTTATAACAGGAATGGCTGGTCCATCTCAGGGATGGGAGAATTGGGCATGTCCACTTGCCATGACCCAGCAGGCCAGAGCCTGCCTGGAGAACTGAAGGCAGAAGCTTAGGTACTGGGATGGGTGTGGTCCTGGTTTGGGGCAAACTCAGCATTTATTTCTATGATGCTGTGAGATTGAGCCTGCTGAGGTTTACAGAGAGCCTCTGAGCACGGGCTGGCCTCTTACAGAGAAGTAGGAATTGAAGATTCTGGCCACTCCACTTCCTAATCTTCAGAGGAACAAGATTGATCTTGCAGGTAGTGAGGAGTTGGCAGTGATTCCTACCTGCTACAATCTTGGAGAAAAGAAAGAGTTGGACGTTGCCTGCTATTAGTAGATCTGACCTGTAGAAACTGAAGAAGTAACTTTATCCTACTTCCCACCACCATCACTATTTTTTATTATCTTCATACACTATTAGCCCACGCTAAAGCTGTGTTCAGAAGTTGCTGACACTGAGGTCCCACTTGAGGCAGGAATCATTTCCACATGTCCCATAATAACCAAGGACACTGTCAGACAAGGCAAAGGCTTGTGGTTGCCTTTGGAAATTTTCCTATTATTTTAACAGAAACATGCAGTCCAATAGAAATACAGCATGGGCCACAAATGTGAAACACATATGGAATTTAGGATTTTCTAGTAGCTACATAACAACAAAAATAAACAGATGCAATTAATTTTAATTAATGTATTTTATTTAACTCAATTTATCCAAAATATTAGCAATTTACAATGTAATCAATATAAAATAATTAATGAGCTATTTCCAACTAATTTTCTTCCTTATGTCCCAGAAAATACTGGTAATTTATCAGTACTTTCTCTGCCTGTTTCTGCTGCAACTGATTTCCATGTCCCTTAAAAGTTGTCCAGCAAGGAGGGGAGTTCACAGCTATGTACCCAGGGGACTACCAGCTTATTTCAGCACTTCAGGAGTAGGGGAAGGAGGATGATGGGGATTTAGGAAAGTTGGGACTACTAACATCATTGTCTCAAAGTGTGGGCAGGTTGGAATTACTGTTTCCTCCAAAAATCCCAGTCTAGGACTTCCAAAGTTTGGGAAGAGAAACTATCAAAATGTAAAATGCTCAGTGCCCTGCAATGAAGTCAAGTTCAACCTCAAATATTATTATCAATATCAATATGGCAAACATTTGGAGATGCTAATTTTTACATACGCTATTCCATTATTTTCACAACTGCCTGTAAAATAGATAGTATTATTATTCCCATTTTATAGATGAGGCAAGTAACTTATCCTGGGTCCCACAGCTGGTGAGTATGGGAGCCAGGATTCAAAGCTAAGCCATTTAAACACAGAGCCTATGCTCTTAACCACAGTACTATTGGAGAGAAAGTATCATTTCTCACATGAGAAAATTGATCCAAGATTTCATAAGAGAAATGTGAAGATGTTATAAGCATCTAGACCATTCTGCCTCTTAATTCCAACTTGTTAGCTTTAAAAATAAAATAGCAAAGACCTTTTTCTCCATGTCAGAAAAAGGGGCCAAGTATATGTTTTTGTTTTTGTTTTTCTTCCCACAAACCTGTGAATTAAAAGCCTGAGAATGGGTTTTTAGGAGATTGGTTAATGTAAATGCTGCTCTAAATTAAGAACTAATCAGAATACTTCTCATGTAAAACCTCCATTGATACCATAAACATTTTTCAACTGATTGGAAGAAAAAGGCATGTGTTGTTTAGAAAATGACATTATTTCAGCTGTCCAATATGAAATCATGCATATGACCAACAACATATTCAAATCTGTTTATACACTAAAGGCATATATATATATATATATATATATATATATATATATATATATTAATAAAGTCCTCATGTTAATCAGAGATAAATAGAAATTTTCCTCCTGGAATGGAGTATATCACAGGAAATATATCAAACCTCCATTCTTGCCTCAGATAATTAGTGTTTTTATTTCCAATCCACATCAAGCCACTTTCTCACTACTTTACTAATAATTGTGGATAGCTTCTGGTCATTTTAAATGGTTTTCTACATGCCATTAGGATAAAGTGCTTATGCATTTTATCCAGTTATAAAATTTTCAAGAGTGAACCATTGACTCATTCTAAAAATGTCTTCATCTTTAGAAATTCATTGGGGCTATAATTTCTAGGTAAATCTGATTAATGGAAATCTGACCTTTGCAATACAGAACAAACTCAAGTAAACAGCCCTGGAGTTTCCTGTTTGTTCCTAGTACTCTTTATGACATGAATGGGGGCTATAAAACATATGAAATTGGTCAATGACATTGTGGAAAATATCATGATTCTACTAAGGATGAGAGATCCAGAAATCTCTATGCATAACCATGATGAACTTTGCTTGGACCACTGGAAGGTCCTTATTGTTCATGCATCATTAATGGTGTATTTGGGGATTGTAGAAATAGTTTTAATATACATTACTTTTCAAGAGAAAGTTTCTCTATATGAGTGTTGTTACTTGACACTTTTTACTTTCCATAATATCATTTGATATTATGAAATGGTGGTTGTGAATAAAGACACGATTATACTCAGTTCATAAAATTTAGACAGGAAGAATCCTAGTTCTTTTCCCAAAAAAAGAAGTTGTACATTATGTCTCCACCCTTGGTTGAGTTCATCATCACTGCCATTTCAGATAATTAAGGCCTCAGCTTAAAGAAAAACAGCTTTCAGGGATGACATATTTCTTTTTGGCATGTCAAGAGCCTATCACAATATTGAGTTTAAAAAAAGAAAAAGAGTAGAAATAGTGAAATAGGTCACTGGAGACATAGTTTTTCAGGAAGACAGTCAACAAGTCTTTTTCTACCTAAAGGCGTAAGGCCCAGTTAATCTGCAACTTGGTCTTTTCGGTTTCTGTGGCTTCTCTTGTCCTTTATTTCGAAGTTTCTGACCACCACTCTGCATCTTTATCTTGAGTTTACCTCTACTGTGCCTCAATGTATATCACCAAGTCGTATCAAGCTTCATTTTTCTCAGGATATTTTGCTGCCTAAAATTTCCCCTCTCTAACAGAAAACTAGACTTTAGACTTCTGCTTTTGGGACATAGGTATGATCGGACAGGCCACAGATAGGGAAAGTGCATTTGAAGAAGGCTGACACTTCCTCTAGACCAGGGTTCCTAACCTGCACTCCATGGACAGCACATAGATGACTGAAATCATTTGCAAAGTCGTGTTTATCTGAGTTCTGGGTAGATGTTTTTTTTGTTTGTTTGTTTTTTGTTTCTGAAGCTACTACCCGGGAATATCCAAGCCCAGAGCTCTAAACCTTAGCATTAATGCTTTTGTTTCCAGCTCTAGGATCACCTGGAGCTCAGGGCAGGGGTCGCTCTTTAGTGCTGGAGCCACATGGATGCCCCTATCTTTCCTTCTGAAGGGAAATGACTTCTGTTCCCTCTACCACAAAGAACCTGTGGTTTAGGGGAAGAGGTTTCTTTACAATATCAAATACCTAGAAAATAATCTTCCCATGAAAGTTGTTTTTGTTTTTGTTTTTTTAAAGAAAGAATGGATTATGCAGTCTATAGCCAGGACACTCTAATTTGTTTCACAAGAGAAGATAAACATATAACAATCTCTGCCTGCAATTTATCCATGGAAAGTGGAGGAAAGAAACCCCCCCAAAAAGCTAAGTAGCTACTTAGATGTAGCCATGGTCCTTCAATCTATAAAAGAAACAGTGATATTCACAGACTCCTGTGGCACCTTTGTGAAGAGAGTTCTCTTTTAAACTTATAAACTGGTCAGTCAGTGGTGAATGTTACATGAGACTTTATATCACAGTTTTTATCCAGCAGGCAACAGGTAGTGACTAAAAAGAAAGTATGGGTCCCACGTCCCTAGTGTGACTCCATGGCTTTCCTATTTACCTGACGTGTGATATGGGACAAGGCAACTAATCTTCTAAGCCCTGGTTTCCTCCTTACTACAATGGGAATAATAATATTGTGCAGGCTCATGTAAGCATTAAACAGAGTGAGACTTATAAATTGCTTAGCATCATGCCTAGCACACAGAGGTATGCAGTAAATATTAGCTGCTGTCTTCATAGGATTCAATTTCCAAGGGAAAAATCAGATTGTCTGTTAATGATTAGGAATTCTGGAAGCTCAAACTCATTTGTTTGATTCGCCAGGCTTAGGCACCAGGTCTTTTGTTTTTATTTCAGGTGTTGGGTAAGATTCTGTAATAGGGCTCTCAACCTTGGCTGTACATTAGAATCCCATGGGGGATTCTAATCCCATGTGGTTTTTAAAAACCACAATATCCACATTACAGGCCAGATTTAATTAATCAGAGTCTCTGAGGGGGGGAGCAAACCATCAGAATATTTTTAACGCTCCTCAGGTAATTTCAATGAGCAGCCAGGTAAAATTCTCATTTGCTTTAAAATTTGAACTGACTATGTGGTTGTATTAATGGTAGAAAAAAGTGGGGAGGTAGGAGAAGACAAAACTCACATCAAAACTTTCAAGGGTTGCTGAAGTATGTCTCTTTTCCAAGTGTAAAAGAAGAAACTGTCTTCTACAAAATATTGGCCACCTCTAGAAATGCAAATTTTAAGCATTTCTAAAAATTATCCAGTGTACTAGATGTGATGGAAAGGAAACAAATAGTACAGAATTGCTTCATCCTCTAAAACTGTTTTCACTTCTCATTGCTTTGTCACACTTTAAAGAGATCAGGAACTGAAAACCTGATTCATCTTCATATGTGAAGCTGTGACACTAGAATACTGAGCCTCTCACCATTCGACTAGCAAATTCAGTGTTATCCTATTCTTTGGCGAAACTAGACCATAAACTCAGCTGCAGACTTTTTCTACAACAGAGTGCTCGTGTGTGTGTGTGTGTGTGTGTGTGTGTAGTGACTAATATATTTTAATCTATAAGACTTATATATACTGTTATCTTCATTTCTAAACTCCAAAATCACTCTTTAAATACACCATATAAGTCGAGTATATTTCTCATCCCAAAGAGTTTAGCTTCCAAGAAATCTATTGCTCCATCGCATATGCCCACCTAATTTCCCTCTTCTCTCCATAATCAGAGAAATCCACCATCAATTCTTTTTCCTTACTCATCTGCCAAGTCTTTTCTCCATTCCCAGTGCCAAGATTCTCTGGCATAAACACCTGTGGCTGCCAAACCTTTCTGCTATTGTCCTAACATAAGCAAATCGAAGATGACAACTCTTCTCCCTCCCTGCAATTTGCTTTGTATATGCAGTTGCCAGATGCCACCAGCAAAGTACCAGGACAGAAAGAAATAAAACATTCCTTCTTCTGGTGAAGTAGAGTGGAGGAAAGAAGGAATAGCTTTCTAACCCATGGGCTACCATTGTTAAGAAAGTCCCTGGAGCATTATAAAGAACCGTTTTCAAATGACTGGTGTGATTTACTTCTGTTTTCCTCTTTTCTATAAGCTGTGTGGAAGTGTTTGATCTTTATCAAGCATGCACAGTTCCTTTTCTTTTAATCTGACCCAAAAGCTGTGTTTCTCCCTAAACATCTAAGGAATCAGACAAGAGCTGGTATCACAGTTTGAAATCACTGGTCAACAGATAAAGACGCATCAGTTTTCCAGTGTTTGGGACATCGTTCTGAAGACCCTTGCTCTAGTACAGATAAACTGAATGTAGCACATGGTGAGCTAGTGTCAAGGGAGTTGGAATCTGTGTCTTGATTCAACCACTAAACAGCCCTGGGAACTTGGGCAAGTCACCTAACTTCTCTGCACCTCCTTGTTCTCATTGGAAAAATGGAGATAATAACTAATACTTTGGGACACTTAAGCGAGCACTGTTTTAAGTAACTTACACATTTTACTTTCTGTCATCCTCCCAATAACCTGAAGAAGTAGATATTGTTGTTATGATCATGCCCATTTTAAAGATGTAGAAACTGAGGCACATAGAGGTTAGTTTTCTTACCTGTGGTCCCAGAGCTATATATGGAGGCCAGATTCAGAACCCATGCTCTGTTGTGTACCCTGTCTCACTGAATTGTGATAGTTAAATAAGGTTGAGTATTTGGAAGTAAATGTAACATGTTGTTACTAACCTTCCTGAAGTTCACTTCCTCATTTGCTAAAAAGACAATACTTATGTTTCAGAGTTTTTGTTAGGAAAAAACATGTGCAAGAAGAGTGAGATTTTGCTACCCACCTTCTACCACCACTACCACACACAGAACAAAACATGTTTCACTTTTAAACCTTAAGAAATTGCCATGATCTAAGCTTGTCCACTGCTACAATGTAAAACTAACATCATTTTCTCCTTTTTTTGCTTCTTACAGATTTTTGCATATATGAATGAAACCTCTTCCCGAAAAGAAAAGTGGGACCTCCAAGCTCTTAGATTTTTATCAATTAATTCAATAATCGACCCTTGGGTCTTTGCCATCCTTAGGCCCCCTGTTCTGAGACTAATGCGTTCAGTCCTCTGTTGTCGAGTTTCATTAAGAACACAAGATGCAACACAGACTTCCTGTTCTACACGGTCAAATGCCAGTAAATAGACTGACCTTTGTGGACAATAGCTAAGAAGTGCTTAGTTAGCCAGCATCTGGAAGATCATTTTGAAATGGTTCCTTGGAGAAATGAAAAAAGTTAGTTTATAAACAGAATGAAGTTACCCTCATAAAACAGAGTAAACAAACATTCTAGCAGTGGCTTAGGCTGCAGATGTGCTGACAAGGCACTTCATGGAAGGTGTCAGAAAGATCTATAAAACCTACCCTCAATGAGCATGTTACATGGCCTTCAGAGGAACAACAAACTATGTTTAAAATCCAGTTGCCTTTTGATTTAAACTTTCCTGTTGATTGAGAAAGCATGTGGTTTTGTAATTTGTTTAAAACCCTAAATAGTTACTTTGTGTTTTCTATTTTAATCTTCTGTGTTACTACTGTTATAAACACACAGTGTGCAAAGACCCAGATAAAACTTCATATTCTTCAGGAAGTCGATACGTGGAAGCAACCAAGCCTGGTGTTTTGTGATTGCTTAACCGACCCTTTCTTTGGACAATAAGGTTGAAAATCATAGGCACTTTGGACTATAATGTTTGTGTATGTGGAGGTACTCTCTTATCACTACAGTATGACTTGTAAAAGAGTAGGCTCAGTTGGTTAATGTCGACTTTTTAACTAGTTCTCCAGAAATTATGTGTGTCAGGTTGTTTATTTTGTAATGTTCATCAAGACAACTTTAGGAATTTTCCTCTCAAAAAGAAAAAATAGGCTGTTAAGAGAGTTAATTCTGATTACTACTCTTCATTAAGTGGCTATGTCTGAAGCCACATATTAGGATTAAAAACAGAAAAATCTGGTCAATTCATCAGATACACTGGAACCTTTTTAATGCTGATGTTGACTCCATGACTCACATCTACTTTATAAGATGATTGTGTTGTAGCGAAATTCATCTGTATTTTTCTCCAGGAAACACAGTTTGACTCATACTATATTGGAAATCATGTAACAGTGAGTCATATCTTAATATATTTATAAATCTAAATGTTTGTCATGGTGTAAACTCAGCATCAAAATATTTCAGTGAATTTGCACTGTTTAAGCATATCTTATTTACTGTGTTAACTCATCTGAAATGTTATAAAAATAAACTATGAAACAAAAAATTTGAAAATAGAGTAGTATTTGATGAATTTTCCCAAATAACATTTAATAGTGCAGACATAATCTTTCAAAATAAGATAAAAGTGGAAAAATTATATATTCTTTTGGCAAGATTTTAAAGTATGGTTGCATTGTCAATTAGAGTTTAAAATATTCAATATGGTATTTGATATTAGAAGATATTTTTCCTTATAGCATGATGTTCAAAATAGCAGAACCATCTTAATTTTTAATGAGTGTTATTACAAGATAGCTATTATAAAGAAAAACAAAAAGAGATGTTCATTTTTTCCAAAGTCTCGTTGAGTTGCTTACGTAAAACCATGTCTTATAAGTAGCTATCAAACTAGATGATCACTTAGAATTTTTCAAACTATTCTAGTCATCACTGTATTTTGACACAATCTATTTCAAATCAGCCGTTATTTTAAAAAGAATAAATCAATGGTTTGCTTTTTTACTAATTTAAACAAACCAGGCAAACTTTAACTTAACTAAAATCTTGACATGCAAATAAATCTTCCCTGTCCACTGAGTATTCTAAAGTTAAGAAATTGTTCTAAATAGAACTAATTAGGCTCATGAATAATTCTTAAATATAAAATTCTAAAGTTACTTTGAATCTGGAAGATTGATTTCTTTAATCAGATAACTTTTTTTTCTTTAAATGAAACTGTTAACTAATCCACATCACTACCAGCCAAAATCTTGGAATAATGCCTGATAATTAAAAAAAATAATAATAAACTTGGACATAATATCACTAGTGGGAACAAAATTATTCACTCTGGGGGCTTAAAATATAGCAGTTTATTTAAGAACTGGTAGATTCCTAGAGCTTTGTTTCCTAGTTTACTACTGTTCTTTGCACTGTTAAATGACTATATCCTATTATTTTATTTGCACTGATATATAGATGTAATATGTAATAGTCAATTGACTATTATTAATGGTAATTTAAAGGTAACAGAAAAATAGGTAAATATTTTCTTTCTAAAAATTCCATTTCATCTGACATTTATTGAAGTTTACTGAGTCATTTTGAAGTTAAATAAAAAAAACACAGAATTGGGTCTGATATATTCGAGAATTGAACCGTGGTGAAAGAAGACCTAGATTTCATTCTTTGCCTACTACAGTGAGTGGAATGAAAAGGGAGAAAGCAATTGATTCAGCTCAAAATGCCAGCCCTAACTTTAGGTGTCCAGAAATGGGATGGGCCAAAGCAATCTATTCTGAGCTGAATTATTCCTGGATGGCTTCAGGTCGTTTTTTCCCAAGAGAGTACTTGGAAATCTGGGTACTAAACTGTGGCCTCGAATCTCTAAAAATCTGATAGGGACCTGAGTTTGCTTAGAAGCTGTAGAAAGCCTCCAAAGATCTAAACGCAAAATGGTTTGGACCCATGACAGCCTAAAGCCAGGCCAATGCTCTAAAAACAGCACTAACCCAAAACAACCATGCTGGCAGAGGCTGAAAAACCTGAGCAGTGGGGAGGACAAAACCAGTCCATGTCATTACATTCTCATTGGAATTCAGTTAAACTTGGTGCATCTGTCTGCTCATATCAGTGCCTGGTGAAGGGGTTGTCCTAATGTTTATGCAATGTCAGCTCTGATTTGAATCAAGAAAAAACATATTTAGGTTTAGAATTTAATGTATTTGAAAAGCAGGGGAAGACAATTAACTTGCACTTAAGCAGGATTTTATTTTACTTTGCCAGACCTAATGGCTTGAGCCAAATCTAATGGTTTTCTGAATTTGGGAAGAGCCTCTACTTGAGTTGTTCACAGACTGAGAAGGTGTCTTGTCTGCAAATGAGTGATTTATATATGTGGACTTACAATGCTTACTCATGAAAGTGGTGTTGCAACTTGAATATTTGATGACTATCTTCTACCTTCATCAAATGCTTAACTCCATTGGATTTCCTCTCTGAGTGCAGTTTTAACGTACCTCCAATCACTGACAGCATTATAATTTCTTTAATTTACAAAGCATTTTGATCACCTGAAATATAGTATGGAAATAAATATTATTTTAACAATTTACAAAAGCTATAGTCTAATTTATACATGGGCCCAAGGCCATGCACTGGGCATTAATTTTTATTTCAGAAAGTTAACTTCTTTGTTTTTCTGGTAGATGTTGTGATTTGTTTTTTTATTGTAAGTAAATTTTCTGGAGTTATTTTTTTATTTCCCATAAAATGTACGTATTATTAAAGCTCAGTTTGGGTGGTTTAATTCTGTGATCCACGTGTTTTATTTTTAAAAATCTGCCAAGTCAAATATATTCGTGTGGATTCCAGTAGAAAGAGATTGTACACTCAAAAGAGAAACTGAGGACTGTTAAATGAAAGGAATATTTACAGAGTGGTAGACAAGGTTCAGAAAATCAAAAAGGATGGTGAAGGATCCCTTGTAAGCTGTCCTCCTAGGCTGCAAAGCACAAGGGCATAGCAGTCACTAGAAATGAGTGAGGGCTGGTGGAGATGCCACCCAGCAGGAACTGTGACCTTAAGTAAGGAAGCATAGCTGCTGCCAAATCACAGAGAGGGAATGAGGGGTCTACCTTCCTAGTGGACCTCCCCTCCTTCTCTCTACTCTTCTGCCTGTTCCTCGCATTGGCTAAACTCAATGGGTAACCTGGATGATGCAGTCCATGAAGCCAGGGTAACCTGGGTGACACAGTCCATGAAGCCTTAGGTACAGGTGAAGAGTAGAGGGGCAGATGGAAAATATCCAGCATAAGTAGATTAAAATTTTTTTTTTTAATTACACCAACACAAAAAATGAAACCACGAAGTGGTTTCTGCTTAAATTGATATTCTCTAGCAAGTTTGGGTATTAGAAATCAGCCCCATCTGTATGGAAGAAAGTAAAATACTGTAGATTTCTTTATCAAATTATTTGCCCTTGACTCTACAACCTAAGGGTCAGTGTTTACATCTGTCCAACTCTGGAGGCAATTGATATAATCACAGAAGAGAAAGGGGATTAGACCAACCATTTTTTCCCTCTGACTACAGCAGTACAATATAACAGCTATTTCTAAGCAGAACAAAGGATGATAGTTATGCATAATGATCTAAAAATGAACTGAAGCTTATTTTTTTTAAGAAGGACCACTAACGTGAGAAAAATCGAGAAAAAGCTCACTTAAGATGCTGAGGGTGGGCCATATCCCCAAATTTAACATAAGCTGAAATAGGTCTATACAGCTATTATAAAGAAAGAGTATATGTAGCAACTCTGCAATTCCACACAGTTTAAAATGCCAATTAAAAAAATACCAGAAAAAAGTAAATTTTAACAAAATGGAAGAAGATTAGCCAAGGCCATCTGTCCATGTTGCCCTTTTGGCTAACACAGAATTCATCTTTACTCCTTCACTCACCCCCTTACAGAGCACCCTTTTCCTAGCATAGACTGTCCCCTCTTCCAATATCACTGGTCCTGTTGTCTTTGATGCACTAATTCAACCTTTCCCCTTTCAGCAAATTCTAGATTTATATGGGGAATATTAAAGACTTGTCAAGCTTCTGGAGTTTTCTCAGTCAAGTTATTTAACCTTTCTGATTCTTTGTTTCCTCATCTCTAAAATGGGAATAAAAAATTATGCATCTCCTCAATCGTTTTGAGAATTAAATGAGTAAATGCATGCAGGATGCTCAGCATGATGCCTGGATATGGTACATGTGAATAAGGTCAGGGATTTAGTATTATCTTAGATGCCTGGTTCAGTGGCTCCTCTGACCTCACACACCTCTGGCTCAGGTTGCTCATTCTTGGTGGGGGTCGTGAAGCTAAGTGTCGTGGTATCTATTTGGTAACTCTAGGTAACTGTCAAGAAAGATGATGATAATAAGCATGTGGGACAAGTTTGTATTTCAGAAAATGAAGTGAAGATTAGCACACATGGGACAATGTAGAGAAGTGTGTAAGCATGAAAGAGAGGAATCCAAGAGAGACAGACAACAGGACGTAAAACATGTTTTCTCAATGGAGACTGGGAGGCAAGAGGGAACAGCATCTGAAACACTATTCGAACAGGATGTGTCGTGTGTGTTGGGAAATATAACAGTATTACAACACTGAAATTAAGCAGATTTCATTTACATATCATCTTCTGAAGATCCCCAGAATAAATCCAAGCCATGTGCCACGAATGACCTATCATCTTCCAGAAACTAGTACCCAAGACTTGCTCTCTCCAGGCAAAACATTTCTCATTTCTTCAACTCTCTCTTATGTGATACCTCACCATTTCAGTGCCCTTCTCTAGATCTTATCCAAGTATTAATGCCCGTTTTAATATGTTGGGCCAGAAGGAAGCACCAAAAAATAATTCTAAACTGTTCTTATCAGTACTGAGTACTGATAAGTTAGTTGCTGGCATGATCTGAATATTATATTTCCATTAGTGCAACCTGAGAGATTACAAAGCTTTATTAGCAACTGGGTAGTGCCTTTATAATCTTTAGTAAATGAAAGAAGCAACAACACTCCACATTACGTAGAGGAAAAGTGGATGTGCTGCGGTCAGTGAGTTGGTGTCTAAGGACATCCTTATAAGATGCCCTTAAAATTTTAGTGCTCATCTTACCTACTGAAACCACACAATGTTTGGGGTTTTTTTAATCATTTGCCTACAGACTCTTGGACTGGCTCTGTAGAATAGGATTCTGAGCTTTGAGTTTACCAGCTGCTCTGGCCTTTTGTGTTAATAAAGTGACCCTTGAAGTGGTACAGAACATAGATGCCATTGCCACAGTTCAGAAAAAATTTTTCCTTGAAAACAGAACTCACTGATTTTAGTTAGCAAATGACAGTTTTGCTAGAATTAACTGCCTGATACTGATCTCTGTCCTAAAAGTGTGCCTGATGTCGTGATAAACATTTAAAAATGGCAACGGCTGTGTGATTAAACCTTTGAAGAGAGTTGAGACTATCTTTCAGCCCTTAGAGAGACTCTCAAAAATGTCCACACTGGGAAGAGCTCAGAGGAACAAGCCAAAAAGCCCAACACTTTTGAAAACTCAAGATTAACTTTTTATGTTTTTAAAAATAAATGTCCTCATGTTACTTGTAAAATGAAAGACATAGTAACCAAAACACGGTGAGCTGCATACTGTGGTGTACTACTCTTTGACCTGTAAAAATAAATCTTTCTGGTGTGAGCAGGCATTCCGATAAAAGAAGAGCATGCTTAACTATAAACTAGAGACCTTTATTCTCTTTACTACCTATTATGGTGATTAGGGAAACACGAGTTCAGATGGTCACACCTTTCCATGAAATGCCAGTTTTGGAAGACTAAAGAAGGTGGCAAATCAGTTTCCTGTCCTCTACAGAGATCTACTGTGTTCTCCATTAGTTATAATTATAGTCATTCAAAGAAATACTAAGTGAGGAAATAATTATCCCGTATTATCAGTATTAAAAGCTTTTTAAAACAAAATCTTGCTTTTAATTTATCTCTCTGAACATGTGAAATACTATTTGGAATGCTTTATAACAAGAATTTTAGATTGAGACAAATCACATGGGGAAAAAAACTGATAGCTTTATTTTTAAACCAACACACTGAAAGGGGAAGGAAGCCTGGTGAAACTGGGGTTGGAATGCAGACCTCTAATCGGTGAGTTGCCTTTCCACATGTCCTCATTCCCGAAGGCTCCTCTCCCACCTCCCTTCCCTGCTCCTTGACTCCAGCCACCCAGCCCAGTGTACTGTACCCAGAACAAAGCTACAAGCTCCCATCTCAGGGTCATTGCTCTGGCTTTGTCTCTGCCTGGAATAAATGCTCTTCTCCCAGACAGCCATGACTCACTACTTCATTTCCTCACTTCATAATTTTACTCCAGTGACACCTCCTTAGTGAGGCCTTCACTGATCAGCTTTCCCAAAGGTGCACCCCCTTGAACTCCCCATTCCTTTCACCCTACTCTATCATTTTCCAATAAGAACCTCAATAAATATACCCCAAGGATGATGTTTTTATAACCTTAATGATGTTTCCTTGCACTAGAATGTGAGTTCCAGGATGTAGAGAGATTGTAGTCTGTTTTGTTTTAACGGCTAATGTTACTGTGTCTTACAGTTGTCAGATGTCTCATACACTTAGAATTGTATTTTATAGATTTCAGGGTCTTCTGTTTTTTTTATTTGTTCAGTATATTATTCTTAGGATATTTTTAAATGATCCTATATGATGTTTTAAGTGTTTCTTAATATCAATCTCATTTAATCCTCAAGACAACAATTGTGGTGGCTTTCTATTGTGTTAATATAGTAAAGCCAGAACTACATTTCCCAGAGTTCCCTTTCTCCACATGGTTCTGGTTTCAGTTTTGCCACAGGAGAGTGTTTTGACAAATTTGAAAAGCAGAAGTGAAGCAGTAGCCATGTTTAAGCTTAGAGTGTTGATATTAGGTAAGGCACCATTGCAGCGCATGCAAATTGTTGTGGATTTGCTGGCTCACTTTGTTGGCATGGGAAGGTACTGGCTGGGCCGTCAGTTTCCTACCTCCTCCCAGATGGTCTTGGAACAGCAACTGGGTCCACTTCACCTCTTACAGGGCCCACTTTCCTCCGGCTCATTCCAACCCTGGGCCATGTTTATGTGCTGCTCCAAGAGTACACTGGATTTTCTGCACTCTCAGTCACTCACATCATTGAGGAGGTAGTGGGAGCCTGATAAAATATACTGTAGATATCTAGCCTAGATAGCCTAGACTGATAAAAGAAATCTTTAAAAAATAGATAATACTGTTTTTAAGATTTATTTGGCTTATCACTCCGTTTGGGGATATTTTTAGCTTCAGACCATAATCAGCATTTCTAAGGGTGAGCCTACCAACTTTCCCAATAAGGCTGCCTTTTGAACAAACTAAAACAAATGGCACAGAAATGGAGGCTCATTCTAGAAAGATCTTTGTAGAACTAAGTGTAAAAAATGTACCTAGTCTCCATGGCTTGGATAGGCTATCTCCAGAATGGTACAGGTTGCTTCATTATTCAACGTAGGGAAAAACCACATACAACTACAAAACCAGTTGATTAGAACCAAGAGGAAAAACTATTGCAGCTGTGATTAAGTTAAGGATCTTGAGATGGAAAGATAATTTCTTCTGAAAGCCCTAAGGAAGAATCCATCCCTTGCCTTTTCCAGCTTCTTGGCTCATGACCTATGCTTCTTTCATCACATCTCCTCTAATTCTGAATCCCCTGCCTTCCTCTTCTAAGGACCCTTATGGTATTTATGCCCACCTGGATAATCTAGAATTATCTTTCCATAAGTTAAGGTCCTTAACTTAATCACAGCTGTGAAGTCCCTTTTGCCATGTAGGGTACAAGGGTTCCTAAGATTAGGATGTATACTGACCAGCGATTCCACTTCTATGAATATACCATTGAGAATATTATTTTGGTACAGGAGATATATGTACATATGCCCATAATAGTATTGTTTGTTATTGCCAAAAGAGGAAAGAACTTTAAATAAATGAGTAAATTGTGGCATAGTCTCACTTGTGTTAGAATTAATGGATTAACTATAAATGTTTCCTTATGGATATATCAATGTCGAGTGAAAAAAGACAAGTTTCAGATTAATTTATAGAATAAAATGACACTTGTGTAAAATTTCAAAACGATAGAAATGAACCAAATTTTATGAATGCAGACATCTGTAGAAAGGTTCAAAAACTTAGAAGGAAAAAAATATCCCAATGGTAGTGGTCCCTGGGGATGGTAGGAGGGGGGAGGGACAGCACAAACTGGACATTGTCTCTAATTTTTATTTCTTTAAAAACTCTGAAGCAAATAAAATACATTGTTAACGTGTTAATTCTGAATAGTGGGCACCCACATCTTTGTAAATTATTTTTATGCTTTCTTCAAGTCTGAAAGTTTGACTAATATTGACTAAAAATGACTAATAGTCTATTGACATGGAAAAATAAGAAGCTACTCTGCAAAGACAACACAAATGTGTAGATTTTGCTATAGTGAGAAAATCAACTAAAAAAGTTGTGCGTGGGTCGGGGGTGCATGGGTGGAGAGGGAGAGAGAGAATGTTTCATGCAATGGAAGCAGCTAAGTTGTGTTTCTTTGAAGGAGAGACTTCATAATGACAGCTTTGGCGACATTCCCTAGTCAGGATCCCTAGACAGTGCAGTGCCCAGAGACTTGTACTTTTGCCCAGGACAATGTATGCTACAATAGAATAAGGGCACTTCCTGTTGCTCTTCCAGAAAAATTCAGAAAAATTCCAGACAAATTTAGGACAAAACTATCACCCGTTCCTGGCTCATCCAATATTTTTCATATACTTCCTGTTCATTTATTTGCTTATTGACTTAAATCTGACACAAGACACAATGTTATTAGAAATCAAACACAATTTTTTAGATTACCTTTGCCATTATAACTACAACTGGGAAAAAATAAAAGGCGATCTCCAACCTATTTACTTTGGAGGCTGTTTCTTGAAATCAGTTCATGTTTTCTGAAGAATAACAAATGGAAAGTTATCACCGATCATCTGGGCTGCATATTCTGAGGTAACATCCAAACAACCACACAAATGACAAACTTCTCGACAAAAGGCCTGAGGCTTAGTGACACCACAGTTCAGACCTCTTTTTTAGTGGGCTGCATCCGGATTGCCTGCTTGCTCATCACACAGGAACGCTACTTTTTAAAACTAATAAACACTCCTTCCTAAGACAGGGCTTGCTGGCAAAAGCCCTGACTTAGTGTTCTTGGGGTTTCTGAACCCTACCACAGGAGATAAAGCAGAGAATTCTGTTCCTAAGAATCATCACGAATTTATAAATATTACATGTCAGTGAATGCTACATGAAGATTAGATTTCTGTTTGGTGAGATTGGTGACTGTTATTTGCACAGCAGGCTTTCTGAAATAAGGATAGTACATAATAAAATTCATAATCCTTTTCCTACATCTCATCACACAAAATTTTCTATTAGCATGTAAACTTCTCAGGAACAGGGACTTGGTCCTATTTATTTAGCACAGGGTCTGGCACCTAGTTGGTCCCTGTTGAGAACAGTGCAAACACTAGATGATCATGGAGATCATGGATTGCATTATCTCACCAAGAGGCAAGAAGTATGTTCTATCCTCTGGTCTTCAAAGACTGAATAAAAAAGAAACAAACAAACAAAAAGGCGAAAATACTAGAATTCTAATCATCCTCCGTCAAAAAGAAAAAACAAGTCTTTTTACATGTGAAGAAATCGTAAGTACAACTACCGTGACTGTGATTTTAGAAAAAGATAATCTCACACTAAAATCTATAATAATAAATAGCTCACAAACCCATTAATCTTTAAGGAACAATGTTTTAAATTGTAGAAAGAGGACCGAGATTTTAATTTTCATGTGTAGACATCCACACACATATAGGACAGCAAACGTTTACTTTCATTTATAACTTCAAACTTCTAAACATGAGGTGGATGGGCCTCGGTACCTAAGGGAGATTTTTTCTGCTAAGCAGCTTGATGGGTTTGAGCATGTAAATTTGGGGACAAGCTCAGTGGCAGAACTGATTATTTCTTTGTAGTAACTGAAAGAGGAACTTGAGATCTGAAAGAGGTCATCGCATAGCAGAAATACATTTGAAAAAGAGAATGATGAGAAATGCTGAGTGTGCTGCATAGAAGACAGGGCCAAGGACCAGGGAGGGGCTTTAGGAAAAACTTGTCTAGTTAGTGTTTAAGTTGTTTGCTATGAGATTTAAAACATAAAATGCCTCCCCTGTCTCTCAAGTGAACGCTTCAGTTTACATTGCTCCGTATTAATTTTCTGTATGCGTGAATTCTATTTAAGAATCTAAGAGATAGACGGAGCTCTTTTTCTGGACTTACTTGGAGCAAAAGAGAGAGAAGACATAAGGACAAAGGAGATAGCAAATGGTGTTTAGCTGACTCCCTAATAGGCCCCCTTGGGTGTCTTTTAAGCATCTCAAACTTAACATGGTCAAAACAGAAGTCTATCCTAATCCTTCCTCAGGCCTTTTCGTGTTATTAAATGGTACCCCAGCCATTACGTGGCTCAAGCCAAAAACCTAGGTATCTGCTTTAATTCCCCCCTTCTCACTCTCTACTTGCTGTAATCCATCAGTAAGTCCTACCAAGTCTACCTTGCAAACATTCCCCAAATTGATCCACTCTGCCATTCTAGTCCAAACCTCCCCCCCTCCACCCCAGACACTACTGCAATAGGCTCCTAACTGGCACCTTACCCCTGCTTTATCAGCCACACCCACCCTGGCTTATGGTCTCTTCTTCATACAGCATCCATAGTGATCCTCTTTCTCCCTTGCCGATCCACCTCAGCAGCACTGCATTAGTCCTGTTGCTCAGTCACCTTTGCCACAAGAACATTCCCTTTGCTCATGTGTCATTTCCTTAAAAAATGGTTCCCCATTCTATTGCAGCCATCCTTCCACTGGAAACTCTATCATATAACCCTGTATTATTGTCTTCATAGCACTTATCACTATCAAACTTTCTTTTCGCTGTCATGTTCCGTCTCTCCTCACCAGAATGCATGGCTCACAAAGGCAGAAACTGTATTGTTCACTACCATATCCTAGGACAAAGCCTGGCACATAGTAGAAATTCAGTGGTTACTTGCTGAGAGGCAGTAAAGCATCGTGGTTAAACATCTGAACTCTGGCAACAGGCAGTCTGGGTTTGAACTGCAGCACTGCCATTTACTAACTGTGCAAACTTTGGCTACTTACTTAACCTCTGTTTCTACATCTATAAAACAAGATGATCATAATAGCATTTGCCTTATAGGGTTTCTGTGTGAATTAAATGAGTTAATATATTTTAAATGCTTAAAGAAATGCTTGGCATGTAATAAGCACCATATGGACTATTGTTTATTTACTCTGATCTGCCCTTAATTTTTTAGGTAGAAAAAAAATTCTGTATCCTCAGACCTTTAAATTCATTAACACCCAGTACCACATATTCAGTGATTTTTATACTTTCGACTATTCTTTAAAAGAGTATAGAAAAGAGTCAGTAAAGGGGCCTGGATGTTCCCTCCCACTTTGTAGCTCGAGAATATCCCAAGGGCACATGACCAGAGGCATTTGAGATCACAGACCTTATAAAGAAAGAGTTGACTCTTAGGAGTGGGAAATCAGGGCCTCAGCATCCTGCCCTTTTAAGTCTTCAGAGAGTGAGTGACTTCTTCTGCAGGTGAAACAAACAGTTACTTACAAATATACTCTTATTAGGGTGGAATCTAATCTGACACTCTTACTACATACAGAGCTGTCCCCACAACAATGTTGGTAGAGTTGCCAGATAAAATACGGGACACCAATTAATTTGGATTTCAGATAAACGGCAAATAATTTTTTTTATCTGAAATTCAGATTTAACTAAGAGTCCTATTTTTTTTTAACTACTACAATCTACATGCTGGGCACTGAAAGGCGGCTTGGCAACACAGATCTGGGATCAAATCTGAATTCTTGAATGCAGTATAGACACAACTTTGAACAAGTTATTTAACTCTCACCGAACTTCAATTTCCTGGTCTATAAACAAACCTACCTCACAGAGTGTTTATGAGGTTCTAACGAGGTAGGCTTTGTGAGAGCACTTAGCATAGAATAAATAGGAGACTTGCAAAAAAGCGTTCATTTGTTTCCCTTCCATTCTGGTGCTTTAGGTCTGATCGCTGCCTGAGACACTGAAAGTCATTTTTTTCTAGGATAATTAGAATCAGTCTTGAGGGCAAAGGAAATAAACATTACGTTCTCCTCTCACAGTTACAAGCAACCATGAAAACTCAGAGGCATTCAACAGTAACACCTATTCTTGCTCATGAGTCTAAGGGTTGGCTCAGAGTTGTGCTAATCTGAGCCGGGTTAGTGTGGCTCACTTATACATTTGTGGTCAGCTCTCAGGTGGGCTCACTAGTTTTCTGCTACATGGTCTCTCATCTTGCAGTAGGCTGGTCTGGTCCTGTTCTCCAGACAGGGTTAAAGATCTAAGATAAGAAGCAGAGATATGCAAATGCTTTTACAAGACCATTTGTGCCAAGTTTGCTATTGTCCCCTTGACCAAAGCAAGGCATGCAGCCAAAGTCAAATTAGGTTAGAAGGGCACTCCCAAAAGATATCAATTATAGAGGCATGAAACAATCTACAGCACTCCCAGTATATGGATTTTTAACTTGTAGAGCAAAATTTCAAGTTTAGAAAGTCAATAAATGAAGGCATGTACAAGAGACACCTGTTGAGAGGTCTGCCCTGCCCCACAGCTATGGGAGCTACTCAGCCTACCCACAGGGGTGGGTTCCTGGCAGCCTTGTTTATGCCGTGTGACCCTACACTCTGGGGCGGAACCACTGACCCAAGCCGACCTGGTCATATTCTCTTTCTGGAATTTGGAAATGGAACCAAGGGAGTTGAGTCAGAATCTGTGTGATAGTACCTGTAACATGTAAGCTTGGGCGCTCTGGGAAGGCCGTGTTTTGCCACATTAACTGAGAAGCAGGAAAAAAACAGCCAGCCTCTCAGCCAGTAGAGAGAGACAAATGAAGAAAATGCTGTATTAATTTCCTATTGATGCTGTAACAACTTACCATAGACTTAATGGCTTAAACAAGTAAATTAATTATTTCACAATTCTGGAGGTCAAAAGTTTGAAATGGGTTGGCATAGCTGTGTTCCTTCTGGATGCTCTAGGGGCAATTCCATTTCCTTGCCTGTTCCATCTTCTAGAAGCTGCTTGCATTCCTTGGTTTATGGTTGTATCGCTACAACCTCTGCTTCCACTGTAACATCTACTTCTCTGACTCAAACCCTCCTACCTCCCTGCTTTAAGGACCCTTGTGATCATGCTGGATAATCCAGGAAAATCTTCCCATCTCAAGATCTTTAATTTAATCAGAGTGGCAGTCCCTTTTGCCATGTAAAGTGGCATTTTAACATATTCCAGGGATTAACACATCTTTGAGGGCCATTCTTCTGCCTACTACAAATGCTCATGGAACAACAACAGCAGCAACAACAACAACAACAACAACAACAACAAACAGATGAAAGTTTAAAAAAAAAAGTTTCAACAGCCTTCTGCTTCTTGACCTAGTCAAGACATTCCTGAATTTCTGTCCTCCGGTTCCATGACACTCTCTATTATATTTATAATAAGTCTTTTGAGTGCTAGCTGTCTGGAGTGCTCTGTTGAGAAGAATTCTGAAGGCTTATTGGAATGCATAATCAATGAACAATGGGTACTAACCAAACTGGAGAGGTATATACAGGATGTGTCACAAATTTATCATCCTTGCTCTAGATTAGAGATGGTGAAGCATCATGACTGAATGTAAATGTTTTTCTTATTAAAATGGGGTTTAAACTATGAAAATGTAAATCCTTGCTAATGGCAGCAGAACCTGAATTAAGAGCTATCCTTTAGGAGACTGCCTGTCACATGTAACTTGGGGACTGTGGGTAGGCTGCATTTTACCGTGTACCAGAAACTTAGCACTTAGAAGGAGGAAAACACTCAACTTGGTGATTTTCCTATCCAATATCTTTCCCTTTGAATGAAAGAGCTGCTTTTCAGGGCCCCATCATGACCCCACATCAAATGGCCATCACAGTCTATTGCCTCCTTCTAGTCAGCCAGAAGGCTGCAGCCAGGAGGCAATCCATATCACCACGCAAAACATTTTTCCATGTCAGAGCACTTTCTCACAGGGTAAGGTCATTGATTTCAGGAGCTCTAAGTTTTATTTCTGTCAGTTTTATTTAGCACCGTGTGCCAGGAGTTCACTTATGCCTGGATCATTGGCCTGGCTTTTATAGGGAATTCTGCTCTGAAGTGACACTTAATAATCTCACTAATCGCTCACTCCAGTGTTCTCGATGACTTCATAGTGCTGAAATTGCACTGTCACATTAACACCAGACAGGAACAAAAATAAGATGAGCTCGTTATGCCCCCCAATTTATGAGAAACCAAAAGGTGTTCTAGGGGTAGAGGGGTGTTGCTCTATTTTTTTAAGTGGCATCAAGAATTCAAACTGTCTCTCAGAATCGATTGAAACACTTGAAAGGAGAGGAGACAGACTCAAAGCCTTTACAAAAGAGACTCCTTCCTATTAACTGCCATGAAGTTCTTTTTTCATCAAGAATTCTTTTCTCCCAGAAGATTTAAGGAGGCATATGCGCTTTAATCCCCCACGGCAGCTTTAAACTCCGTAGAATGAGTGTTTACAAAGTGGGATCTTTTACTAGATATTGTAAGAGAGATGTCTGAGCATATGTTTTGCCAAGAAATTAAAATCTGGTCTTTGCCAAGGAGCATAAATATACTTGGCAGAATGCAGAGACCCAGTAGCAAAGATAAAAGTAGTCCTTCCCTTCAGCCAATTTCTCACACTTATTAGAAAACATTTGCCTTCTCCTGGAGTGAATATTCTCCCTTTGTGCTCAGTCTGATTCTGGGAGATATCATCCTCTGGCCCTGCAAGGCCCACCAGAGAGATGTTGAAGTGAGATGCTCAGGGTCACGTAATTCCATCTCTATGCTGCTCCAGATGCCCACAGACCCACAGAAGCTCAGTTTTTATCCAGAGACATTTCATCTCTCAGTAATCTGATGTTTTCCCCACTGGTAATGACCAATTTTTAAGGAAGACATTTATATTTTAACTATGCTATTCTTTTTCCTGCTTTAAAGACTGATTCGATTCCCTTCAGCTCACCGGGCTTTGTAAATGTCATAAATTTCAGTAAGCACTTTGATGATCAGTTAATAGGTAATGTCCTAGTTTTATAGTCCATGAAGCAACTGGGGGACTGCTTATACGAATATGCTGGTAATTTTAAGATTTTTTTCCCTTCACCTTTCAATATGTATGTCCCCAATTTCACACTGGGAGAAAAACAACCACAATGGCCTGATTCTCACAAACCCTCTTTGTTCTTTCTTTTCCTGTGACATGTGCTCAAAACCAACCAATTATCAGAAAATTACAATTTTTTATATACCTAAAGTTAAGACTGGTTCTTTTTTCAGCTACTTAAAACATGCTAACCTGATTTAAGTGTTAGAAAAAAAAAAGTCTAATTTAGCAAAAACTTGAATTATCATCCTTAACTAAAATTTGATAATATTGCTTGCCAGTTCATTCAATTTACTCAATGTACTTGACAAGACTACAGCTGTGTTTTTTTAAAAAATAGCCTACATAAAATTACTCAGTTGCTTGTTTGCTTAGAACTATTGTTGTTCTGTGTTTATCTCACTTTTCTTCTAAACTGTGGGTTCCTGGAGGGGAGGCATCTCAAAACATTGTACCAGGAAACCAAACAAATCCCTGAACTTCAGGAACTTGGATAAATGCAAGAGATGAGGCTCTACACGAAGAGCCTACATCTTCTTTTTAAATTATTATGTGCTTAATTAAATTTATTGAGATGACATTGGTTAATAAAAACATAGGTTTCAAGTATACAATTCTAACAGCTTCTCTTTCTCCTTCCACCCACTGCTACCTTGTAATAAAAAATAAGCATTTCTCATTATTCATTATTTAACTTTTGTCAAAATCTTCTACAAAAAAAAGCTGTCACCACAGATCCTTTTTGAAAAAGAGTAATGTACACTATAAATCACCCCTATAAGTCTAAATAATAAACAGTAAGTAAGACTACTACTTGGAATTCTTGTGGTTGGGAGGTAGAATAAAAGGAAGAAAGAAAGAGACCTCTCTTCAGAGAATGACTAAAGTAGGCCAATTTCACATTGTAGATTTTAGAGTATAAGTTTGAAAAGTCAAACATCTTAGGGAAACATTTTTAGTTTGTTAATAATATTGTAGACATATTTTTCCATAAAACTATAAATAAAAGGATATGAAAAGTCATGGTCTTGCCCATTTCATTGTCTGACAGGTAGTTACACAAACTCGAATTACTTTTAATAAATGAAGCAAGTCAAATTTATCTCAGGAAAAAGAAAAAGTAAAATACAAACAAATTAAAATCTATCATTAAGATTTTCAGATGATAAGCCACTTTGGAATAATTACCTTCCATCCTTCCTTGGCAAACTTAATACACCAGAACTTGGATTTCTACAATAATCTAGAAAAGAGTTCTTTGATAATATGAAATAAAATTTATTTTAGTACCTGATTTTTCTACTTCCATAAGCAGTTTATAAATATATTTTTGTACTATGTGTGCTAAGTAAAACAAAGTATATTATAATGGGAAACAGACGCCCTTATGAGTAAAACACAAATCTTTCAAGGTTTTAGCAGAAAATAAAAGTTCACAGGAAGTCACTCCAGAATGAGAGTCCCCTTAAGTTCTTCACATGTCAATTTCCACTGAAACTGACTCAGGAATAGCACACCCTCCTAGTTCTTTAGTTCTTCTTAACTCAGTTGAAACTGATTTAGTATTTTCTTTTATACATGTAAATGCATATATTCATGTTGTTTTTTATTTTGTTATTGTGGTTTATCATTGACCTTAAAAAACTTGACTAAATAAGGGAAAACATAAAAAATAATTATGGAAAATCCAAATTTGAAAAAGAGGCACATTTCCAAAGCACACATTTCTGATCCTAAAATAACCTCCCTCTATCCCTAAAGAACTAGTAGAACTTTGCAGACACCTTATCCAGCTTCCATCTCCTCCAGTTTTCTGCATTTCTCAAATTCACCAAGAAGGCTTACAATCTATACCCATAAGAACCAAATGTGGCATTGTGACATTTCCTTTTATTTCCTTTCCTTAAATTTCTTTCACCTGCAGATTCTCCACTTAAGCCTAATTTCTCATCTGAGGGACACAAATAATAAATCATTCTACCCCTTTCTAGCCCAGGTTACTAGCTCTGTCCACTTTTGAAGAAAGCTATGATTCAATGACAGCTCACCAAGTATAGACCTAACCAAGTGATATCCCTGACCTGGACCACAGCCATCGCATACATACAACGCTGTGACTTGGAAGGCATGAAATTCAGGGGGACTCAGGTTGCCTGGGTCTTATTCATAAAACCATTCACATCCACTGAGAATATGGAGAATAAAGCCCCATAAGGCTGCAGGAAAGAATGATGTAAAATCCTGAGAAGAAAAGAGACGTAGGATTGACTATCTCAGCAGGAACGGCAGTGGGTTAAACTTCAGATTAACAGCCCAGGGAAAACTGAGAGTTGAGTACATGTTCTTTATGACTCAATGTGGAGTGTTACCAAATTCCATTCATGGACTTTATTCATATCTGAAACATAAGCTAGAGGAAAAAATCCAACGAAACAACCAAAAATAGCAACGAACTCTCACTATTAGGAACAGATTCCATATTTCCACTCTTCATAGAAAACCCTGAAGTTTAAGAGTGGTAGTTTCTTATAAACTAATTAACTCTTTATATCCCAGAGAATATAGCAGGAACAAAAGACTGGTAAGTTTCTTTACTCCCTTTTCTCCTCTAAGCTGTTGTACTTACCCTCCTACTAGGAGAGATTGTGTATTGAGGGTAAAAATGTCTTCATGAGGGTAGTCTTTACAAATTGGTGTCCTGGTCTTCACAGACTTACCACAAACATAATCCCTTTCATAAGAGTCGAGACAAACTTCCACTCCTTCCTAAACCTCTCTCTCCCTAAGCATCTCACCCACTGCCTTAAATTCCAACCTAGAGATTCACACTATCTGACCCTCAGAACTATCTACCATAAAGTATGTATTGATAAAAAGATTTTTTTTCAGTGTTTAAACATGGTATTTCTGAATGAATCAGTTTTTTTTCCCCTTAAATGGTCTGTGCCTTTTAACATTGTAAACTATCTTCCATGAGAAACTATCTATCCAGTTAGTTATTCAGATGTCTCTTTCCAGGAGTTGAATAGAAAAAAAAGCTGAAGTTGATAAGATTTTTATCATCACAGCAAGGAGCCTTTGATACATTTCAACTAAATTATGATCTTTCTACAACTTCTCTTGGCCCCAAGAATCATTTTACTCAGTAATGAAATGAGAGAGGCACGCTCTGAACAAAAATTGGCACAAGAGAAATTGGATCCAAGTGCTGAAGCTTTAATCGAAGTTATTTATTATGAAAGAACAGACATGAAAGCCTTGGACTCTACACCAGCTGTTACTTCCAAGGAGTCCACATTCTTTTTTGGCCTGTTTCTTAGATTGCATGATGTTTTAAATAAAACAGATTTCATTCCTTCTGATTTCTATAATAAGCCAGATGCTAATTAACGTCAAGAATTTTATGGCAAAAAAATATATATATATAAAGGCAAAGAATACTATTCTTGCAATAATTGTGCAGGCAATTTTGTGGGGTTTGTTTATTTTTGTCTTTTTCTTTTGATTTCTTTTTGAAAGGTGCTAAATATGCCAGGAAGTACTGTGTTTTGATGCTCATGGTACAATCCTTTTATTTTCATTACTGGCATTTTTACATGCATAGAAAAGAATCCTTCACTAGGTGACAAAGCAATCCTGGCTATTTATTGCAGGAGTCAAGTATCTCTTCAGCCAGTTTTCATGACATATGCTGTTTCTGGGCCTCTTTGGGTATCCCTGCGTTAGGACAAGTCTCTATTCTTTAAGGACTCACAGCCCTGGAATCTTTTATCCCAAAATGCTGAATTTGTCCACAGGCCTGGAAGAACAATGTGAAATACTAATACCCTGAACCAATGGTCTGTACCTGCTTTCAGTGTGGGCACACTCAGGAAGAAATAAGGCTTGACAAAGCAGCCTCTGTAAGAAGAGCTGTTCCGTGAATTGTATTTATTTGGAGCACAGAACCTTGACTTCCATAATTAAGGCTTCCCAGAATTGTTATTCTAACAAAATACCTAATGTTTAGAGATTACTTATTATAAGTCAAGCATTTTTATAAATTTAGCTCATTTAATCTTCACCACATTCCTACGGGTAGGTTCCTAATCTTAGAGATGGGAAAACAGGAGCTCAGAAAAGTTCAGGTTGCTCGTGTCATCCTGCTAGCAATTAATAGAGGTGGGTTAAAATGTAAGCAAGTTAACTTCTGAGCCCTTAGCCACATTTTGGGCAGTAGCTTACCTTTCAGAATGAAAGAATGTAAGAAAATAATAATAATAATAATTAATAATAATAATAATTAAATAAATAGTAACAAGAACAATGCCTACAAAAGTTCATTAGCTCAGGACTTTATATGAAAATTTTAGAATCAGTTGAGAATGACTGAGGTTAATTTAAAATGTTATAAACTATAAAAAATGTACAGTGAGGCTTTATGTAAATATCCAATGTCTCCTCTCTGAGGAGAAAACTTTTTCTCAGGTGGGATTAAGAAAATTATCTTTCTTTTTGTCCCATCTAAATGCTCCCCTCACTCTTTACTCTCTCATATTCTATTTATCTCATGGTGTCTTTGCCCCAAGATGATTTGAAATTGCTCAAAGTTGACTTTAAGTACCAAATTATTATCAATAGATTGCAAAGTGACTGCTGTAGATGTTTTTAACTCAGTAAATGATTTCTTTCTCTGTCCTACTCATTTCTTCCCTTACCCCATTTGCATAATCCTGTAGCACTTCATTTATATACGTTCCAAAAGCTCTATATCTTTCATCTGTTTCTGTGCTTCATTCTGTTCTCTATAAGAATGCAAAAATGATTTTATTTTGCTTCTTTGGGCATGAAATGTGATTTTCTAATAGAGATCTAGATTGGTCCCCATTCATATCCTCCCTGCATTCACCTCACTGACTGAAAACACCTGTGGCTCTCCACCTTAGGGCTTCCTTCCTGATCGGGGAGAAAACTTACAGGCTGAGCCAGAAGTGTCAGAGTTGATGATCCTGAGAGCAGAGTTTAATCCATTGATAGATGGAGTATTAAAAGATAAATACTCTAACTTCCTTACTATTCATTGGTATAACTCTGAGGTATATTCTACACTGTCATCTAGGGGTGCCTGGGTGCCATGGTCAATTCGTGTAATACCATCAAACATACCCCTAGGCAGAGCAGTCCCAGTTTTCTTGCTTTATCATTTCACACGAAGCCTTAGTGGGGACTGGAGAAGAGGGGAAGATTGTCCCATGCCAATGTAGATAAAGTATCAGATTATAAAAATTATAAATATTGATTCTATACAATATTGATGAGTGCATGAGAAAACAGCCATTCTCATTTAGGAGTGAAAAAAAAAACAATATAATCCTTTGAAGGCAGTTTGGCAATATCTGTCAAAACTTTAACTGTGTGCATACGCTGTGACCCAGAAATTCCTCTTTTAGGAATATTTTTCTGCAGAAATACTTGCATATGTATGTCTAGAATTTTGCATTACAAGATGTTTATAATAGCAAAATAATACAATGACCATAAAGGACACAAATAAATTGTGGCACATTTGTAAAAGGGAATACTTCATAGCCTTAAAAATAAGAGATGGATATATATACACACATAAAGTTATTGTGATGTTATGTATATATGAGAGAGATAAAATAGCTCCAAGATCTATTGCTAAGAAAATAAAAAGGCAAATTACAAAACATGTTCTTTTGTTTTTAAAATAATTATACATATAAAGTAAACAAGAACATATGGAAAGATATATTGTGTCTTAGATAGGAAGACTCATCATGACAAAGATATCAGTTTTAAGTTATTTAATAAATGTGATGAAATCTCAATTAGAAAAATAACATTAGATTTCTTTTCTGGAGCTAAATAAATTAATTTTAAACTTCATGCTAAAAAATAAATAAATAAACAAGCAAGAATAACCAGGAGAGCACAGGGGGAAAAAAAGCAATTATGAAGATGGAGGAGGATCATTCCTATCAAATATTCAAACATATAAAAGCTTCTGTAATTCAATTGCTTAATACTGGTACATGAAAAGGCAGACCAGTGGAACAATGGATAGTACAAAAATAGAGCAAAATTAATATGAAAGTGTAATAAATTTTATAGATGTCATTTCAAATCAGTGAAGGAAAGAAATTTTGTAACATTCCTTTTAATTAAAAAGCTTTCTGACCTAGAAATTTTGGAATGGATAGCCATTTAAACAAAAATTAGATTGGGCCCATATTTCATACCATATACCAGCATAAATTTCAAATGGATCAAGGATCTAAATACACAAAATAATTTATGTTAGTATTAAAAGAAAACATGAGTGAATTCATTTAAAAGTTGAGAGTGAGGAAAACCTTCCGACTTAGGACTCAATATTTATACACAATAAAATAAAAAAGCTTTTATTCAGCCAAAAGCTGCACAAGCAAAGGCAAAAGATAAAGAAGAAATTGGGGAAAATATTTTGCAATCTTTATCATGGAGCTAATCTCTGTGATATAAAAGGATCTCTTATAGATTGAGAAGAGAAGACTGACAACCTAGGTCAGTCTAGAAATGAAATGTTGGTCAAAGGGTACAAACTTCCAGTTTTAAGATGAATTTAATTCTGGGGAATCTATGTACACCATGGTGACTGTAGTCAACAATACTGTATTATACAATTGAAAGTTGCTAAGCAATAGAACTTAAATTCTCCAAAACAACAAAAAATGGTAATTATGTGGGGTGATGGAGATATTAACTAATCTTATTGTGGTAGTCATTTTGCAATATATACATGTGTCATATCACGTACATCTTAAACTTATACAACATTATGTTAATTATATCTCGGTAAAGTTGGGGGTGGGAAATGATTGATAATCTGATAGAAAATTTGGAAGATACATGAATAGATGGTTTGTAAAAAATAAAAGCAAGTAAGATTTAAACATGGAAAAAAAATCAATCTCACTCATACTATTTCTCTACCAACAGATTGACAAAAATCCAAACTCCTACAATTTACTCTGTTCACCAGGTTGTAGAGAAACAGGCACTCATACATTGTTGGTGGGAATTCATAAGTATGCAACCCCTGTCAAGGGAAATTTAGTAATAACTAAAAAAATTACATGTATTTACTCCTTGATCTAGTCATCTCACTTTTAAAGACGTATCCCAAAGGAAAAAATTGTGTTACACAAAGTTATTGTGACATTACTTATAAAAGATTAGAATTAACCCAAATGTTCATCAATAGAGTACTGGTTAAAAACAAACAAACAAAAAATAGTGCTTCCACACAGTAAAATTGACGCAGCTCTAAAAATAAATTAAGTCAGTACTTTATATATTGATATAGAATTATCTTCAGGTTACTTATTATTTTTAAAAATTAACATGCAGAATAGTGTAAATGCTATACTTTTTAAAAAGGGGAATACATATATACATGCTTTTATTTTCACAATGTAAACATGAAAAAGTTTTTAAAAAATTAATAAAAATGGTTATGCATAGAGCAGATAGGAAACAGTGGAAGTATCAGGGATGGAGGCAATATTTCTCTCAATATACCTTGTTATAGTTTGACCAGATGTACTTTTTTAAACTCATTCAAAAAATGAAATTAAGTCAAAATGAAAAAAAGAAATCTCTGTAAACAAAGCAAACTAAAATAAATGGAACTAATTGTATGGCATATTGGTAACACAATCTCACAAAGGGAAAATTTCAGATAACTTCAGAACACAGTAGTTTAACCACATACCTTAGTAAGATATAGTCAATAACTACAAATAAATCTCAACATCATTTTGTAGTTTTGTTAGTAGTGGTAATATTCATATTGTTATTATTGTTATTTTGAAACTATTTTATGTATTGCAGGATAAAGTAAATAAGCAATTATGTCAATATTATAGAGAACCAATATTTTAGGATAATAGACACAAGAATAAAATCAAACAAATTAAAAATTCTGTAATCATATTTTAATTGGAAATATCAGCATGAACTCACAATTATTAAAATATATTTTTCTGTCTCTTACCATTGAAAAGTCCAATAACAATGGGCACCTGCGACACCCAGATTTAGGTGTCTAAATATCATCCCCATCCCTCAGGAAAAAAAACAGAAACACTAACTAGGGTTCTTGGAAGAATGACAAGTTCCAGATTTGCAGAGGAAAAAAAAGAAAAGGAAGATAATGTATAATATGACCCTAAGGCATTTTATTGAGCCAGAAAATAATAAAATGTTTTAAAGATGAACAGAGTAGTAAATAAAGGACAGCGGAGCCAGTTTAAAGGGGTGCTCTACAGTCAATTTAAGAATAAAAAGAAAACAAAACAAAACTAATTGAAATCACATGAAACATTTGATAAAAGTTTATGATGATACTCAGAAAAGAGCAAACCCTCAAAAAATAATCTGTGTCCATTCAAAATAGCTTGTTCCTGAGCTCTATTTCTACAATGGTAGTTAAAGGGAAAGAATTACGCACTTATTGTGCCTTTCCTATACAAATTATATTTCAAAGTATCCACATAGCCCTAATTGATGTTGAAAGTCCCGATTTACAGACCACTGATAAATGAATGTAGATACATGATAGAATCCAAAATCACCTATTTTATAGTCTCTAATGAAATAATTGATTCAGACTATGGTCATTATCAGATGCTAAAACTCTAGAGAAAAGGTAAATGAGAACTACATACTTGCAGGGTGCCAAGCACCGATTACTTGCTGGTTACAAGGAGAAAAGAAAAGCTTTGTACTGAAGAAACCAGGCTGTCACTTTGACCACAATGATAAATCTTGTCAACAGAAACAGTAGGACCACTAGCGATGATAAAACTCCTCATGATGCAATCTGAAGGATGTGGTCCCTCCTATAAAATATTCGTGCCAAACATTGATCCTGAATTTAATCAACTGTAGGAAGACATTTTTTTTTACAATTGTAAAAACCAATCAGGGAAACTAAAAATGGACTGAATATTAGATGGAAGGATTATTGTCAATTTTGTTAGGTGCAATGAGCTTTTGTGAGTGTGTGAAGCTGAATATGGAAGTATTTAAGGATAAAATGTCCTGATGTTTAGGATTTGCTTTAAATTCTTCAGCAAAGAAAAATTATAAAAAAGAGATGAAATGTGGCAAAATGTTAATTACACATCAGAGAGATACTTGCATAAAGAGTTTATTATAATTATCTGTCTTCTGAATGCATGTTTGAAATTTTTCAAAAAAATGCAAAAGGGACAACTTGTAAAAACTAAAATTTTAGTACATTCCATTTTTGTTTTTAAAATATATATGTGTGTAATTTTCTGTGTATAGAGAAAGTTTACTTTCACTCACTCATTCATTAATTAGTATATATCTTCTATGACTGGTGCTGCTTGTCATGATGGGAACAAAATCCAGGCCCTCATGGACCCTACATTAGAGCAAATGAAGCAAACATTAATCGAATTACGAAATTTATTATTTAACTGCAGATGTGATGAGACCTTAAAGGAGAAGTCCTGGCTGTGAGGAGAGCATGTAACACCAGGAGATCTGGCCACCTCTGGGGAAGTGATGGTCAAGCCAAATGGAAAACAAGTGTATTGTTTCCCAAATGCAATAAGAACCTCAGGAACTCAAGAATAGAATGGCTGCATAACTGGTCATAAGAGAGGACTTAAAGGTTAGGGGTCAGTCAAATGTGTACAGTATCCAAGGGCACAGAATCTCTAAGGATCCACACAGAGACCTTGGCGTTAATATGGCAAGAAAACAGCTTTTTACCAAGTCCAACCAGACAGAGGAGGCAAGGCAGGTAGAGAAGCTGATTAGGGACTTCCTGCTGGCAATCAGCAGAGCTCCATTTGCAGATGGAGAGAGTTGAAGGGCCAGCTGGGAAAAGGTGGGGAAGAAGAGGACCAGGAAATTGGACAGGGCTCACCCAAACACATAAACTTGGATGAAAGGTCAGACTCCAGTTTATTTGCTAACAACAGTGCACTACTTGAATTCCCTAAAGTAATACTTCTAGAGAAGCATTAACTATTAACTAGAAATCCCTCCAGATTGTAAACTTCTCTTGGAGCAATTATAAAGCATCCTGTCCCTTCTGTCTATAAGAAGAGGTTAGGTTGTCTCTTGGCTAGGTAAATGCATCCTCCTCGGGAAAGCCAAGGAGGAACATACCTTTCTGTTCCCTTTAAGATGGAACAAATGTGGTGAATCTAAAAGAGACTGAACCTATCACTTGATCCTTAAAAAAAAATAATTATGAAACATTTTAAATACAAGAGAACTGCAGAGAGTAATATACAATGATACCTACCACACAGAACTTCAAAACTTTAACATATGATTAATATATTTATTTAAGAATAAAATATTACACATACAGTTAAAGTCCCTTCTATATCCCTCCCCAAACCTGTTCCTCTTCCCCCCTGGAGGCAACTACTTTCCTGAATTGACATATCACATTGATACATTTATAGTACATATATGTACAAAGTCTATGTGCATATATATGAAAAGTATACATCTGCAAATAACAGATGGAATGGGTTTGTGCATCTTTACACTATTTTTACAATAAATTACCCGTCTATGTGCATATATATGAAAAGTATACATCTGTAAATAACAGATGGAATGGTTTTGTGCATCTTTACACAATTTTTACAATAAATTACCCAAGCTTCATCATACTATAAAATATCTGTAACTTGTTTTTGTTTCTTAATATTATCTTTCCAAGATTAATAAATATAGATCTAGTTTATTTGGTTTAACTATTGGTTATATTCCATTATGAGAATACACTACAGTTTTTTCATCTGTTTTACCTATTGGTGGGCATTTTAAAGCTGTAAATTTTCAAATATTACAGACCATGCTGCTGCAGTGAATCTCTTTGAGCATTACTTTAGGTGCACACATGCATGAGTTTCTCTAAGATTTATACCAAGAAGTGGAATTTCTGTTTCTGACTTGTCTAAATATGACTCTATTATTATTAGGTGCAAAATCTATCTTCAAACAGCTTTGACCTTGAGGGTAAAAGATATTAGCAAGACCAAATATTGCTAAAAGGTGATATCGTCCTGTGGAATAATTAATAAACATTGCTTTACTTATTCATTTATTTATTATAATTTTGCTAATCAGTTAATGACTGTAGATATAGGTTTGCAAATTATTATTTACCTGGCATAAATGACTTTGATTATGTTTCTATTTTGTTAGTATTCCTTCCCTTTATCCTAGGGTATTTAGTAAAACAAACCTTAGTTCCCCTAGAGACATCTCAGAATTATACCTTCTTCCCATCTTTCAAAACCCAAGGACTATTTTTCTACTATACTGCATATAAATTAATTAGTTTTCTTATGTTAAAAAACTACCATATTAAGAACTGCTCAATGCAAGTTTTAGATCTTTAGATAATAACTAGTATTGCCATACTGTTTATCTACTTTCAGTTTTAAGCCAAAAGTCTTAGCATTTTAGCTATCCCATGGTTTCTTCAAGGAAACCTGCTAAAATGACACCTCCGGTCTAGAACCCAGTGAGCTTACCTATAAGATCTAAACTTTTCAATTAATAAACACGATTTTAGATATTAAGATATTAAAACATTTCATTTCAACTATTTATATGTGTAGATCAGATATTACCTAGAATAATAAGAGAAAAGAATCAAACATAAGGAGCAAAGTAAATCAATGACTAGTGCATATTATGTATCAATGAGTTCTCTAATGACGATTCATAGCTAGATATTTTTTCCTTTTCATCATTGTTTTGTTTTCCATCCACAAAGGAAATAATCCAATGACTCTTTTATTCACATTTGCTTGAAAGATATGAGAGCTGATATGTAACTTTAGTCAAACTCATTAAATTGTCAGAATTATTGAATTAGCTTAATTCACTTAGTTAAAATAAATCAGGTTATCTCAGCTTAGACCATAAGATAGTATTAGCTGCCCCCCCCACCAAAAGCTAAATTTCAGCCAAATGTAGCAGGAATATGAAGAGTCTGTTTTCCATTCCCTACTTCATAGCTATCCTCTAAACTTTAGATGACCTGATATCATTCCAGAATAAGCCAGAAACCTGGATTCTCCTCCATTCTGAGTTGCACTGCTGGAGCTGGATCAAAAGGAAGCAACCCACAATTTGCATATCAGCATCAATAACTATTAAATTGAATAAGCAAGTTCTAAGGGCCACAGTGAGATGAAATCAGGAAAACTTACTCAGCTTTATGGATGCATTTAGTTTCTATACATATGATATGTGCAACTTGAACATTTCAAAAATAAAAAGGTACAGCTGCACAAATCATCATATAAGCCAAGTGTTAATATTTCAAGCTCATAAGATAAAAACAAAAGTTTCCTTTTCTGAGAAGAAAATGTACGTTTTCAGGCATCCCTTAATGATATTTTTTATGTGTAATCAGTTTTGAAGGGCAATATTGCAGGCGAGAGAAAATTTTGTTGTTAATTTCCACTTAGACTAAATCTACCTGTTGAGAGCCACTGACTTGGACATATACTGAGGAAAAGATTTCCCTCCCCACCATCATCATTCATGGGGCAGCATCAGAGATTTAAGTCCTGACCCAATAACGGCTCATGGTTTTTAGCACTTAACTGTGTTCCAGGCACAGTTCACATGTTTTCACATATATTTATTCATTGAATCTTCCTTTCACATAACTACATGGCTCAGATGCTATTATTATCCCCATTTTAGAAATGAGAAAATTGAAATATAGCTTGAGTGCCTTACCTAAGTCACACAGCTCCAGAGCTTCTGCTCGCAAGTGATAGAGCACACTGCACATTTTACGTGGCTCCAGCAAGGTCAGTCAGCTATGCACTGGCTGTGGTCTTGAGCCCTCATGGAGCCTGGATCTCTTCTGGAGCCATTCTAGGTTTTGGGACCCCACTGCCAGATCCAAAGTACCGCAGAAAAGAACAAGGAAACCAAGAACTGGCCCTGCCATTTGCTCTGAGGTGGACATCAAAAAGTCCTGAAGGTGCTTGAAATCAAAGCCAGTTTGGAGCAAGATCAGCTTGGGTTGTTCTTCAAGCTTAATTTCACAAACCCACTAATAATTCTTCAAATGCTAATAGTTGAACTACTAAAAGGTGATGAGACACTTCCTGGTCAAATAAATATGTGAAAAGTAACATTCTACTGAAGATTAAGTACGAATCATAATAAATATGAATATATTGAAGGCTTGTAGAAATCCTGCAGTAAAGAAACACATTTAACTTTGTTTAAGCTAGAATTTCCCATGTGTATAACCCTTAACATTTCCATGGAATATCATTTGGAACTGGTGCTCCAGAATCAAGCTGGCCAGTGGCACCTTAACACTGGTATGAAAAGATATGGATGCTCTCTGGTCCACCTTGTCTTGATAACATCCCAGGGGGGCGGTTCTAGCCCCTGTATCACCCCTACTCCCAGCATGGCCTCAGGAAGGCCTTCTCCTCTGAGATCTTTGGCAGAGCCTGTGTCATTTGTTGGCACTCCACACTCCCAGACCTAAGCTTAGCTTCCTAAATCTGCTTGGACTTTTCTGTCAACGGCTTCATGTGTGGCCCTGACCAACTTGAAAATGAGCCATTCAGTTCTGATTCCAAAACCAGGGAGCAAGACATTTTGTTTGGGTTTTTAGAAGATCTTTGGCAACTTTCCATATAAGTGGTTCCTCGATCAGCAATGAATCATAAACATCCACTATGGACAGGGGCAACTGGGTAATAATAGAACAAACTCATGCTGTCCTTATGGCCTTTTCTTCAAAGGGGGGCTAAGTTGAATTAAGTTCGTTCCCACAGTATATTACGCAGTGTTCCTTAGGGGTATGAGAAACCTGAAAATTACAAGGCAAGCCACAAATGAATTTTCTGTTAACACAATTAATAGAAAGTTAAATTCCTCTGTGGCCAAGCACAGCATCTAGTTCATAGTCTGTTAAAAAACATCAAGCCAAGAAGTGACTACTTTACAGGTATCTACCATTTTATCCAGTCAAGGATCTCGGGACATTTAAAAAGTGTAAACTGATTAGGATGTTTATCTTACTGAAGCAGAACCACACATAGGCTAATGAAGTTGTTTTATGACATCTTCATCACATTCTCCTTTTTCAATTGCTAGGGAAGGCAGGAGTTAGGACTGAATTTTTTTCTTAAACCACTTAATTGAGGTATGACTGACATGTATCCAGCTATACACATTTAATATATACAACTTGAGTTTAGAAATAAGTATACCTCCATGAAATCATCACCACAATCTATCCCATACACATATTTTTCACCTCTTAAAGTTTTCTCCCACTTTTTCTTTATTTATAAACTTTTTATTATTATTGTTTCATGTGTTGTGTGTGTGTGTGTGTGTGTGTGTGTGTGAGAGAGAGAGAGAGAGAGAGAGAGAGAGAGAGAGATAAGAACACTTAACATAAGATCTACTTTCTTAGCAAATTTTTAAGTGTACACTATAGTATTGTTAACTTTAGGTGCTATGCTGTACAGTAGATCTCCGGGACTTACTCATCTTGCATAATTGAAACTTAGTGCCCTTCGACTAATACCTCCCCAGTTTCCCTCCCCTCAGCTCCTGGCAACCCCTGTTCCACTCTCTGCTTCTATGAGTTTGACTATTTTAGATTCTTCATGTAAGAGATTACATGCATTTTTCCTGTGTCCAGCTTATTTCATTTAGTACAATGTCTTTCAGTTTCATCCATAGTGTCATAAATGACAAGGTTTCCTTCTTTTTAAAGGTTGAATAATATTCATGTGTGTGTGTGTGTGTGTGTATTACATTTTCTCCCATGATAGATGTTTAGGTTCATTCCATGACTTGGCTATTGTGAATAATGCTGCAATGAACATGGGAGTACAGATATTTCTTTGAGGTCTTGATTCTGATTCCTTTGGATATATACCCAGAAGTAGGATTACTGTGTCACATTATTGCTATGATGCTATCCATGAAAATCATGAAAATGGTTAATGTTATAATTCTCATAAGAAATACATGAAACTTCTCATTAGATTGTTACAGTAATGACCTAAAGCTGTTATTATAAGTGAAATCTGTACAATAGAAAGGGGGATGACTATGTGACCTTGGTTAGAGTTATTTGTTTTTATGACCTATTTGCCTCATCAAAAGAGAGAATTAAAGAAGAAAATTCATTAAATTTCTTTTGAATTTGGAAGTATATATAAATATATCATAGCCTATTATAAGTTGGAAATGATCAATTTTGTAGAATCATATAATTTGCATTGAACTTTTCACATGAGTTCCTCTTAAGATTTCTCAAAGAAATGCTAGTCTCTTCAAGGGCAGAATCTGTAACTACTGTTTCCTATACCTTTTCATACAGCACCTTGTACTATATTTGTTTGGATCTCTACTATGCCTCCAGGCTTAGTACAGGGGCTAGTACTTAGAAAATTCTTATTGGCTAGCTCATCTAGGAGGCACAGTTCTTGCATTCACTGAGCCACTAAAACTTCTCACCCAGAGTCCACCAACCTCTTAATGTCCAAACAAAAAACAGCCTTTTCTTGATTCTTATTCTTCTTCATCTCTCTGTAACTTGAGACACCATGGGATTCAGTCTTCTGCCTTTCTCTGAGCCTTCTGTACATGTCTCAAGAGTTTTGACTAATAGTTGCTCTTTCAAAGGAAAATAGCCCTCTCTGAAGAAGTAGCACCTGACCCCGGTCACAACTTTGACCTTCAGGTGGTCTGCTAAGAGCCTGGCTCAGAGTTCACTCTCCCGAGTTCTTTGAGCCAGAGCTTTTTGCACTATAGGCAAAGAAAGGTCTAGGCTCTTGCCTTGAAAACGAAGTGACAATAGAGAGGAATCAGCTCAGGAATTCACCAAAAGCATGGACTGGCCAAACATGATAGCAGAGTCAGCAAGGGGACCACAGTTGGAACAAAGTCTGAAAATCTGGAAACTTTAAATGATACCAGATACACTCCAGCGCTTAGGCCCACAAAACAAAAGTAACAAGGAGCAGGGTAGCTAGGCAGCCTCCTGGGCCTGCTATGTTGGCTTAGTCTATCTGTAAGGCACATCATAAACAGAAGACATTGAACAGGTACACATAGACTAGGGGAAAGGAAGACTTAGTGGGTTCTTTACATTTATGCTTTCATGTGATCAAAGAGTTAAAGTGGTCCCCTTATTTTACAGTAACATTTATTAGGCACCAGTTTTTTTTACCTGTACTATCACATTTAATTGTCACAATATGAGACAGGCATTATTCTTCTAATTTATTGAGAAACCAAGGTTTAGCAAGGTTTATTACTTGCTCAAGCTAGCTAAAATTTGGATCCAAGTCCCTAAACACTCACTTATAGTGCATTTCAACATTCAATAGATATATGCTGGGCACCATATTATACGTAAAGAGGTTAAAAACATGAATTAAACATAGTTCCTGAGCTGAAGTTCATTATAATTTAATAGGATATATAATATTTAGTCAAATAGGTATAATATAAAGCAGAATTAAGTGCCCTAAGAAATTTAAATTTTTATAGCAATTGAAGACAGAGTGAATAGTTTGAGTACAGATATCAGAGAAGAAAAGCACAAGGTGGACACTAGTAATGCTGAATAATTCGGGACAGCTCAGGAGAAGAAAGCTTAAAAGGAGGAAGGAGGAGATACCCTCAGAATGGTAGTTTGAGGCAGATAATGAAAACTGTAAATTTTCAGCCTAGATTTGTATTAATTCCAGAGAATAATGGATGTTTTTAAGCATGAGAGTTTTAAAAAAAAAAGTCTGGAAATGGTTTGTGGTGAAGATTGAAAGTGAATCTGCCTACATTAAAAAAGACACTACGGAGGCTGGAGATTCTGGAGGCTGAGAACTCCAGCCAAGTAGAGAACTGAATTAGGGCAGGAGCAGAGGGAGTAGAGGGTGGGAGATGGATGGAAAGTGAGATTAACAAGGTTAGCAAACAAATGAATGTGAGGAATAAGCGAGAAGAGAAGGGAGAAATGACTCCAAGATTTTAACCCCGAATAATTAGAAAAGATGGTGATATTATTATTGGAAATAATAATGGAACCCAGAAAGAAACTGAGGTGAAAGAAGATTTAAAGGGAAAGTGACGAGTTCAATTTTGAATATATCAACACATAAGTGATCACAAAATGTTCAGGAGTAAGCCTCTCACAGGAATTGAAAAAGTTGGACAGATAATCAGAAGACCAGTCAGCACTATGTACAGAAATGGGTGTGTCCCATGCATGAAGAATAGAAGCCATTAGAATGCCAAGGGAAAGAAATCATTCATTCATTTATTCAATTAATTTTTATTGAGCCCTTATTCTATACCAAACACTGTTCTGGGTCCTAGAGATGCAATGGTGACAGAAGCCTTGCCAGGCAGAATTTTAGAGAACATTTGCTCTTACAAGATGGAAGGAAAAGTAAAGCAAGACAATACAAACAGAATACTATGTCTCAGGTGTCAAAGGAGGAGAAATGTCAAGAAAGAATGGAAATATTGCAGAGAGAATGAACTTGTTCTAATTATTCCATCAACATTTATTAAGTGGCCTGAACTTGCTAAGCATGAAACAGAAGACCAAAAAAAAAAAAAAGTCTATCATGGAGGAGCTTACATTCCAGTAAAATGAAGTAAAAATAAACAAATCAAACAAGATAATTTTGTACTGTCATAAGTACCATAAAGAAATAAATAGGATAAGACAACAAGGAGAAGCTGGAGAGAGGAAGTCTTTATAGGGCAAGCAGGTGAGACTGCTTAAGAAAGTAACATTTGAACTGATTCCTGAGGATAGTTAACTATTCCAGAACAGAGGAAAGAGTGTTCTAGGAAGAAAGAATGAGTACAATAGGCAACATTGTTAGAAAGCATCATTAGAGGAACTGAGAGATGGCCAGTGTGGCTGGAGCCCACTGAACAGGCAGAAAGACTGGTATGAAATGAAGAAACAATTGCCAATGGCCCAGCAGAGAGATTTGTTTTGGCCTTGGTTGTTTACAGAGAAGATAAGGAAAGGGCCAGATATAGAGTTAGAACCAACAGACTTTGTTAAGAGATTAGCTTAGGGAAATGAAGGAAAGAGGGAATCAAAGACAATTCTTAGCCCCTCCATTGGAGTAATCAGGTGAATACTGGCACTGTTTATTTCGATGTGAAAGACAGAGAAACACAGTAGAAGGATAAAGAGCTCCATTTGGAATATATAAAGTGTAAGATACTTAGGCGAATATTATATAGCTTGCCAAATAAAGGGTTTTGGCAATATGGAAGCCACTGGTTTCCAACTAAAGGTGTATTTCATTGTTCTGGGGTTATATCCTTACAGCAAATTCCCTGCTAGCTCCAACAGAAAGTTTCTGTAAAGGATCTGATTGGTATGACTTGGGCCCAGTGCCCAAGTGTTAATAGTCTCCTAAGATTGGATTTTACCTGTCATATTTCCATTCTTGTGGCTAGTGGGCAGTGGGTGCCAGAGGAAGTATGCAGTCTATTACCAGACAAACAGCAAAAATAACCACCAAAGGCAGAAGAGTTTGCCTTTCTGCCTATTCAGCAACTTTTTTCTGGTATCTTCTCTACTAAAACATTACAGTAATATGCATTTTGTTTTATTAAAAAGTCACACTGAAAAATGATAGCTCTATGTAGACATCTTTCCCAAAATAAGCCGAGTTTGATGATATAGACAGTTTGCCACCCTTTGGTGATTCCTACTTAGAGACAGGAAGGCTGAATAATAAGTTGGCTACTTGATCTAAGTGTTAATTCATTTCTTCATTAAACAAGTGTATCTTAGGTACTTAATATGTGCCAGGAGATATAGCCTAGATAATAGACATATAAAAAAAAGAGTTTAATCCTGTGGGGGAGCTTAGACATGAACATAAAGAGTAATGCAAAAGAGATGTGTTAAGTGTCATTTGAAACAAATTCTGCTCTAGGAATTTGGCTGTGGTAACTTAAGGAGGAGGTGATGCTTATTTGGAGAAAATAAAAGACATGAGAGGTTTTGCCAAAGTATGGAGACAGGAAGGACTAGGTGGAATTGTAGAATGGTCAAAATATCTGTTGAACTGGGTTTTAAACTTGTATTACAAAGTCGTAGGATATAGGAGTTGAAAGGTAGATTGGGGCCAGAGGAAAGAGAGTCTTGAATGGCAGGCTTGGAGGACTGAATCTGATAGGATATCTCTCACCATTTGTGTGGAGGAAGGACAGGCTCCAAGCAATGCCTTAGAAGGATTGCCTCAGTGGTGAGTTGGGGAAGCGTTGGAGTGTGGAGTCAAGAGGTCACCACACTCTCTATGCATGAGCTATAGAGCTGAGCTAGAGAAAAAAGGGTGGAAGGAAGAGAAGGTATGAAGAAATGTTCAACCAGACTAGAGGAAGGGAGGGAAGAGTTTCAGAGAGGAAGTAAAAGAGAAAGTTGTCAAAAGTGACTGAGTTTTGAGCTTAGTGAAGAGATAAAGGGCAGCTTTACTCCAAAAACAGGAAGGTCTAAAGGTTTGAGGACAATATGGTTAGTTGGTTTTAGACATAGTTTATTGAGTTGGAGGCACCATGGGGACATCCTGGAGTAGATTTTCAGCAGTGGGTTGGGCATGTGGAATTGGAACCAGGAAGCCACTAGACTGGAGACAAACCTTAGGGTGTCATTACTCAGCAGGTGAGCTCTGGAGATGTGGCCGCAGAAGAGATTACTGGGCAGAAAGTGTTGAGGGAAGGGCTGCAGTCAGAACCTATTCCTAAGCATAATTAGGAATCAGGTAGTAGCAGGAGTCAGAGCTGGAGTCTGAGGAGAAGTCAGAGAGTAAAAGAGAAAATGTGGTTGTGAGGGAAGCCGAAGAAGCATCAACCAAATCTTTCATGTTGCTTCACCAGGTTTCAGAGAAACAGTTACCTTGTGGCAAACTGATAGTACTTCTTTTATCCCTACTCAACTCACAGGGGCAGATCCTTAGGTGGAGTAGCAATTTGCATGAAAAACTTGCCACCAGTTTAGCAAGATTTGGTACTTTAGAAGTGCATTTGTCACTTAAGTTAGAAAAAAGAATCTCCCTGTCTCACAAAGGGGGCAGGCCCTGACCTCACTGGCAGGGTCTGCACTGCTTTACAGGACTTCCTTTCCTCACGAATGGAGTGGGAGCTAGAGGAGAGGGAGCCAAGAAACTTGAGATTCAAAGAAAGAAAGTCCACACAGAGGCAGATTGGTAGGGCAGATTATTTAGGGAAAAAGAGAATTTTCTGGTAGGGCAATTAGAAAACCTCATCGAGAGGACAATCCTCTCTATTTTGCTAGCAGAAGGGAAAGAGTCAAAAACAAAAATTATAAGGAGAATTAAGAAATGAAGACAATGATGTCAAATACTTGTTAGTACATTCTAATTCCCTCATTCAGAAACTTCCATATTGCATTATATGTGAATTGTCCACTTTTAAAAATAACTGAAAGTCACTTACTTCTAAGAGAGTAATGCCCTTTGCCCATTTTTCTTTAGGGGACATTCATCTTTTCTTATTTTTTAAGAGTTTTTATATAGTAAGAATGTTCATTTTTTATTTGTCGCACACATTGCAAATGTTTTATTCATAATTTTCTATCTTCAGGTATATGTACAATTTTTTAAATGTATAAGAACATTAAAAAATTTTAAATGTGTATGGTCAAATAAGTCAATGTTTATCATTTATGCTATGCATGTTATACTTAGAAAAGTCTTCCCCACCACAAGATCAAGAAATATTTGCCTATATTTTCTTATAGTTTTTTAGTTGTTATGTATGTATATATGTATATGTATGCAATATATATAATATATATAAAACACTTTAATCCATATGAATTTTATTTTTGTATTTTGTATTGTTGTATGTGAATAATTAATCAGTTATTCCAGCATAACATTTCATAAGCTTTGTTCTGAGGACCTTTATTCAGGGGTATACAAATTGGTGCTATGGAAATATGGGTCCTAAAATCTATTAAGTTTGGACCAGCTTCCATATAAAATGTCTCTTTTAGGAATTAATAGTAACCATTAGCAATCTAATAAGGAATCCTGGTTAACTTCAACTTGGAGTTTTATAAATGTATTTGAGCATGGAAAACTCTCTTTGCAACTCAACTACTGAATTCAAAACAAACGTTTATTGCATGTCTGATATTTTCAAACATATAGAATTACAGTAATTTAAAGGTGAGCAAGATATAATCCTTAACTTCAAAAAGCTTAAAACCAAAAGAAAATTATAGTCTAATAGGGACTATTTTAGACAGCAGAATATGATGTTCTCTGTTTAAAGTGGACAAATTTTTAAGGTTCATCAACTGAATGTGCAGAAGAATGAGGGAAAAGGAAAAGTTGAGATAAGAGTCCCAGTGACCGGAAGATAGTGCTATATTGAGTCCAGACTTGTTTCACTTGGACTGACAGTGGCACACCCAACCAGGGGCGATGAAAATCACAGAACTAAAGTTTAGGTGAGAAAACAGAAATATAGATTTAGAAGAAATCGGCTTAGAGAAGACATATAAAGCCCTCAGTATACGTTAATACTGTGAGAAAGAAGAGCAGAGAGCCACAACATGGGCCCTTGGGTCTGCCTACATTTAGGAAGTAGCAAAAAGGGTGAGGGAAAGGAAAAGATATGACATCAGAGAAGGAAAGTCTTGAATAAATTTAAAAGTCCTTTGAATAGGTTCGTTTCACAGGACTATTCTATTTTATTAAAAATTAATAATTTCCTGGGTAAAAAGCTTGGGACAAGGGTCAAGTGACTTGCTCAGGGGACCATCATGAATCAGCAGCTACACATCAGCCCACCACAGATGAAATCAAACTGGAAATGCAGGTGCTGAGAAAGGAAAGAAAACTGAAATGCTACAGATTACATACAAGAACTACATTATTAAAAATTGTAAGGAGTTTAAATACATAGCTGTAATTTCAAAACCATCATGACTATAAATGAAACTGGCCTTTCCGCATTGAGAAAGAAGTACACAGACTGCGGCAGAAAGAATGGAAGGTAGTGGGTACTTCATGAACTGGGGCTGAGGTTAGTGGTCAATTCTATCTAGTGTTGAAGGGTGGTGAGTGGGCAGGAGAGCTTACCAGTGATAAGTAAAACCACAAGAGCCTCCTGAAAGAGTTGACAGTCACAGAATGTTAGAGCTTGTGAGAAATATTTGGTAAACCGTAGGCAGAGGACTCACAGATTCTCATGTGAGAATTGAATATTCAGCTGGGTCACAAAAAAAACACCCTTCTGCTTCTCACGACTTCCATAAGGAAATATTCTATGGTTCATTTCCCTTCTCTTTGGTTGCTTGTTCTTGAACTTCTCTTTCTATTCCCATTTTTTAAATTCCATGTTTATCAACATGGTTTCCTAAGTCTGAGTCTAATTCCTAAGTTGGTATATATAAAAAAGGCAGATGGAGAGAGAGGAATACAGTACTCAGAACAGGCAAATGGTTCAGGCAGAAACATGAGAGGAGTTGGGTGTAAAGCAAAAGAGATGGAAACAATATGCAGGAATGAACAGGGAAGCAAAGACATCCATCTACTAGAAAGTGACCTGGTTACTCTACCCCAGTCATTCTGCCAGACTAGTCTCCTCCCCACTCCCTACGTGCCATCCTCCTTGCTTTCTGCTAGTCCCTTCCTAGAACGCCCTTTCTGTTCATTTTCCCTCTCCACAACCTGTCTAGCCCAGGGAAATCTCCTCTGGTCTTCATTACGTTTACTTTCCATGATCACCCATCACACTTAGAAGCATTTCACTATTCTAAATTATATAACCTCGTTCTGCTTTATACTATTTCTTAGCAGTTTCATATGTTTCCTGATTGTTCCTCCAAATCAGTGAAAGCTCCTCAAAGTCAGGGACCATGTCTTAGGTATGGTCCTTCATTAGTCCCCTTTCCCATCCCCTCATAAACTTGACCATATAAAAGGCATTCAGTGAAGACTTGTTTACTCAAACCCCGTTATTGTGGGAAAACTTCTGAGTGACTTTTGCATGAGTAAGTTCTCAATATTTAACTCTCTATTTGGATGTGGCAGGCTACAGAGATCCATTGTTTTAAATTACATCCAGAACTTCTGTTTACTAATGCAGACAAGAAAAAAAAAAAAAGACTATTGGCTTCCGGAAAACATTTTTTATAATAACATTATTATTGGCAACTCATGCTGACATAGAACGACTTCTTCATTTTGGCTGAACTTTGAACACAGATTTTCATGTTCTCCAAGTTTCTATTGCAGTCAACTTTACTCTCAAGCAAACTTCCTAAAATTGCCCGCTAACTCTCTCAATATGAAACAGAAATGGCCATGTGTGCAGAAAAATGATCTATATTAAAAGTCCAAAGTCTGTTTATATTTTTGCTTTTAGTTCAAATGTTCTGCAAGTGGCGAGTCTACATTGTTCACATATTCATTATATGCATAAGCTCAAGCAAATCAAACAATTTTCAACTGTAATTGGGTAATAATATGGCCTACCTTCCGTCTTACTATTTGAGCCTGCAACATGAGCAGTAGCTCAAACATCATTTATCATTTATCAGACCAGTATCATTCCAGAATTCATAGCACATAGTTCCCAGAATTCTGCACTTGCCAATAATTGCCCCAACTTTCCATTGTCTTTGAAATGCCCACTATAGAGGTTTTTTATTAATGATAATACATTGTAATATTCTAATCTTGTAACTTTTTTCAACTTTATTGTGTTTAAATCCTATCTTCCAATTAGATTTTAAACTGTAAGTAAATGAACTATTTTAAAATTCCTTGTAATTCGTACAACACCTAATCCCAATAAATTTAATTGACTCATGAACAAGCCAACAAAAGCTTAAATAGTTTTTTTCCATCAGAGATTGCAGGTATTTATTTTTTGCTATTTGGTAATCAGAGAATATTATCATCTTTATTTATAAAATTTACTTAAGGCAGAGGGTCATCTAGACCCCCCCCAAAATAGTTAATAGAAAGCCAGAAGGAACTTCTTAGTATGTTCAATTTTTCAAATATATTTTCTAAATTATTGAAATACTCTAATTTTTATCCCAAGTCCAGTCTCATCTCAGTCAGCTGTTCTCCTTAAACCAATGCAAGACCAGCTGGACATTTTATGAAGAGCTTCCTCAGTGATAACTTGTAGGGTTTACAAACATGTCTGATAGTTAAGTCCCTAATGCTCAGCAACACAGACAGTGGTGATCTAAAGACTATTCGCACACACACACAAAAAAAAACCACTAGGAATCTATTGATTCCTGCCCAGATTTTTAATGTGTCTCAGCTTCCTCCATCTCCCCAGAGTACTGATAAACAGTGAAATTCCCTTCCACACTGTGTATACCAGCCAGTTGGCTTGGTCCTACATCCCACCTCTCTCTCTTTTTTTTTTCTTTCTCTTTTTTTTTCTTCTCTCCTCTCTTCTCCTACCTTCTACTCTCTTCTCCTGTCTCCTCCTCTTCTCTCCCCTTTCCTTCTTTTCTTAACTCCCTCTCTCCTTCTCTTCCTTCTTTATTTCATTCATCAAATATTTAACATTTACTCTGTGTGGAGCCCTTTGTCAGGCATTGAGGACACTAGAGTTTATGGTTTAATAGAGGGATATTCATAAAATGATCTAAAATTGTGATGAGTTCTGTAAAGGTAAAAAACATAGAGAGTTATGATCACAGGTTCCAGAGATCTGATCTGATCTGGAGTGTTAAAAATATACTTAGTTTTAAACTTAGATTTGAGTGATAAGTTACATTTACTTACTTATTATCTTTTTCATTTCTGAGAGAACTCTTCCCATCTCTCCACCTGGGGCCTAACATAATGTTTTTATACCTTCTCTCTTGCTTTGTTAGAATTTGCCCAAGAATCAATAACTACATATTGAAACCAGAGTTTGGATGTGTATTTGATTTTCAACAAGTGTAAAGATACTATTAGTGCAAAATTGACCTTGCTTCTCCCCCACAGACTGGTGCCTCCATGAACACATGTCCTCCCCTGGCCCTCTTTCCTCTTTTTTTCTCTCAAATCAAACACCTTCTTGGTCCCTATCTTTTGGTTTGGGGCTGACCTCATCTGCCATACCCCAGGCTGAACTTGATTTCTTCAGGCTTCTCTATCTGTTTCCTCCTCCTGCTAATTTTCACTAAGCATCTCCTTAGCGAGATTCTTTACTCATTAAAGAAAGTTTGCTGTTGCCAAGGTACTCACTATATTCTCTCTAGGTAGAAAAGTATATTTTATTCATATTTTTAATAGCAAGGGGTGATTCAAATCAGTTTTATTTGATAAAGCTTAATGTTGATAAGGATATGAAAAAAATAGAAATTCTAATTCAATGTTACTTACACTGTAAAATTTTGGAGTTATTGGCAGTATCTGCCAAAATCTTAAATGCACATGCTCCTTGACCCAGCAGATCTTCTTCCAGAACATACGTGTACAGTTGTGCGAAGATGTCTGTAGAGGAATTTTCATTGTTTCTGTAGTAATAGAAATTTGAAAGAACCCAAAAGTCCATCACTAGGGTATTTGAGAAATAAACAATGGTTCAATCACATACAGAGATACTTGCTGCCAATAAAAAGAATAAAATAAATCAATATGGATTAACATGAAAAGGTGTTCACAATATATTAAGTGGAAAAAAATTAAGGTTTAGACAACGGAGTACTATGATCCTATTTCTGAAAAAATCATAAACAGCAATTCTGAAAAGAATATGTGAATAGTCATCTCCTCTGGCTGGTGGGATAACTGGGAATATTTGTTTTCTGATGTATTACCTCTCTAATGTTTGAACTTCCACAGTGAGCATATATTATTTTGTTAAACAAGTAATTGTGGCTATATGACATTTTATATATTTAGAATGGAATTTTCCCCCTCTTATTCCCTTCCCTTTTTTTGAGCAGGTTCTGTCCTTCATTTCCTCAAGGTATGTAACAGAAAATAAAAATAGCCTTTTCAGTCTTTCTGGCTTTTCTGTTTCAGAAGCATAAGCCCTTAGGAAAAGGGAATTTATTATTTGCATAAACAAAATGTTTTTATTCAATGGCAAGGGGAAGGCCAAGTCTCCACCAGACTAGGAAAAGATTCACACCTGACTGAGGTAATGAGGGCGAGTGTGAGAGGCTATCAGAAGGAGAAAAAGATCTTTTGAGTTCCTAGAGCAGGAAAAACAAACAAACAAACAAACAAACCCACACACCATTCTCAGTAGCTGGCAGGTGGAGCAGAGGACAATGGTAGGAATAGATAAGATTCAAAAAATAAATGCCTGTTTATAGCTCATATGCCTACAGAGGCTAGACAGGTAACGTCAATGTGGTAGCACAAATGGTTGTAGAAGACTGTGAGGAGTGGCGGGCTGTGGCATCCTAGAGTGAAATGGCCCACCTGGAGGGACAGCTGTTCCCCAGGGCCTGCTGACCACTGCCTAGCAGCAGTGGGGCCCCAGTGGTGCCAGAACTTCTGATTTTTCAAATCGAGACTTTAAGTTACAAACTCTTAATTTTTAATTGGTTCAATTGTCTAAGTTAAACTAAATGTAACTGTCTCAGTCCGTGTGGAATGCTATACAAAAATGCCATAGACTGGGTAGCTTATAAACAACAGAAATGTATCTCTCACAGTTCTGGAGGCTGGGAAATCCAAGATCAAGGCGCCAGAAAAGCCAGCGTCTGGTAAGGGCCTGCTTGCTGGTTCATAGCTGTCTTCTTGCTATGTCCTCACATGGTGGAAGGGATGAGGAAGCTCTCTGGGACCTCTTTTATAAGGGCACTTATCCCATTTATGATGGATCCACCCTCATGACTTCAGCCTCTCCAAAACGCTCCACCTCCTGATACTACCACCTTGAGGGGTAAGATGACAACAAATGAAACTGGGGAGTTGGGCAGGGGGCAAAAAATTCAGTTCATCACAGTACCTGTGGGTTAAACCTAACGTACAGTCCACACCTGTGGGAACTAATCCAAGTAGAAGAGGCATCCTCACAAAACAGTCCCTGTGCTCCAAGAATGAGCCAAGCAGCTGTATCTGTGGGCTTCTCTCCTCCACAGGTGCCAGTGAAGATTTCCCACTTCCAAGGCCTTTAGTCAGGCCCAGAGCCATAGATACTGAATTAAAAAAAGGAGAGATGAGGGGACAAGATGCCCCGGAGAACCTGACCCTGTCTGTTTTTTATTTGTCAGAACCAGTGAACGGAGCCACAGAGTGACAAATAAAATTGAGTTAAAAAAAAAGGAAAAAGAATAATTAATACTATAAATCATTTTTTATAATTCTTATAGGAAAAGCTGAGGCACTCTGCCCCGGCCCCCTGAGAGCCAGGCTTTTCTGAGAACCCAGGCCTGGTGAGTCCCTCCCAGCACTGCCCAGGACAGGCAGGGGCCTTTGCCTCAGTGCTGGTTATCTCTTCCCACCAACTCCACAGCTGCTTCCTTCCCCTCCCTCCCTGCCCATGCCAGGAAGCCCCCTGCCTCACCTTCCACCCCTGCTACCAGGGTACATGTGAAAGGCAGACCCCTGTAAGTGAAAGGCTGGGAGCAAGAGGCTGGGCGGAAGCCTTTCCATGTCAGGGATTGTGAGAAAAATGAGTTCCTGGAATCCCCAGCTGGAACCTGTAACAAATAGAAACAACATAAGGAGGGACTTGTTTTTCTACTGCTGTGAATATTATAGTTTGGTCATACTAAATCATGATGTGAGGACTAGCCTGAAAAACTAAACCAACTCTTGATTAAAAAAAAAAAATACTGGAGAGAGGCATTTTAAACTCTGTCAGCCTACAATCAAACCCATGGTTCTCTTCACCACTTTCCTCTCTTCCATCTCTACTTTCTCTCCCTCATTTAGCCCACTGATGCTTACAGCTTTAGTTCACACCTCTACACTGATGAGCCAAATCCTAGACAAGTGCAACTTCTCTAGGCACCAGACACACACTTTCCGCAGCTTGTGGCACACCTCGGCCAGCTCTGTCCAGAAGTTTTCCCGGAGACCTATGGGAAATTTAATAAAGAACTCCCTCCCCAGAGTTGGGAAGGTGGAGGGGAAAAGTAGGCAGGGGGACATAAAAAATGCTCTCCCCTCAATCCAGGGGAATAGGGGTGTGGATCCCCAGGCCAGGCCAGGCCACTCAGCTTGGCCAAATTTCAATCCCTGAGCTGGACAGTCTTCCTCTCATCTTCCCTTTTTCTGTCACTATTTTCCAGTCATCAATTAATTGTGACATCTCCTAATTAATTTAGATTTCACTCTCCCAAAAACTTTTTCCTGACCCCGAGTTAGAAGTAGGTGCCCCTCTGCATCCCATTCTTCCCTCCCTATTACAGGTCATGCGCTGTAGTGTAATCCCGGGGTTGACTGCATTTCACTCTACACTTAAAAAGAGCTGAGAGGAATAAAGAAATTTAGCCTTCTTCTTTACATGCTTTTTATGCAGTGATCTTATTTCATTTTATATTTATGGTTTAGACAGGCAAGAAATACAGGGTGTTCTTATTTTCCTCAAACCGACCTTTTATGATTCCGAGCCCTATCCTGCCATGCTTGGGTGTATTTCGATCTCGGGAATTCTTGGCCTTCTTGAACGACCAAAACCTGAGGGAGGTTCTTCTGGACCTCAGTCACCAGGATACCCCCACGGTCTCTCGGCCATCAGCTGTGCTGATGCTGGGCTATGTCTGTGGGCACTGAAATCCCAGCAAAGACACGAGCCTGGCGATCCTTTCCCTGAGGCCTCACCACTTCCAGGTGTTTAAGAGCTCCCACACCACTCCTCATCCCCCCTCCTGCCCCCAAGGTGAGGGGAAACCCCTCCCTCCATCTCCAGCTTCTCTCTTATCTCTCCCTCCAGGACACCCAGTACAACTTCCTCCGAGCAGAGCACTTACAGGCTTTTGAAAATCCGCACTTAGGCTTTTAAAAATCGAAAGTCAGAAAGGGAAGTGTTTCGCCAGCAACTTCTGCTTTCTCTCCTCTGTGAGACGAGGTCAGATCCTGGCCCCCTGCTTAAGTGAGAAAAGATAAAAAATAAAATACAGGAAGAAAAATATATTCGTATCTGAGAAAATTTCCCAGCCATTTGTATTTCATCCTTGTCCTCTCCTCTTGGCACCCCTATGGTGAATAACGACTCCTGATCAAAGCTGTCCACGTCCCAATCCATGAATCTGTGAATATGCTACCTTACATCCTAAAAGGGACTTTGTGCAGGTGTGACTAAATTAAGATTCTTGAGATAAGGAGGCTATCCTGAACTATCTGGGTAGGCCTAATGTAATCACAAGTTTTATTAAAAGGAGGGTCGGAGGGAGACAGAAGACCGAAGGATGGAAGCAGAGGTCAGAGAGGAGACGTGCTACACTGCCAGCTTTAAATGTGGAGAAAGAGTCCCTGAACCAAGGAACGTGGACAGCTTCTGGAATCTTGAAAAGGTAAGAAAAATGGATTCTTCGCTAGAGCCTCCAGAAAAAACACAGGCTTGCCAATACCTTGATTTTAGCCTATTGGGCTTGAACTTCTGACCTCCAGAACCATTACAATAATATAGATCTTTTAGGCTAAACCACTCAGTTAGTGGTAATTTGTTCTAGTAGCAATAGATAACTAATATAGGCCTGAGGGCAGGGACTATGTGTATATCCTAGGTAGGACCTTATAAAATGTCTTGCACAGAGTACTCAAAAATGTTTCTATAACTGAATTCTTTGCCTCACAAATAGAAGCCTAAGAAATTGAAAGACAGTATACTGAACTTAAAATGTGGTTTAGCCTTCAGGATTTTGGCAAGATTGTGTTTTGATTTAAAAATGTGTTGTCCAAGTTTTTGCCCTCGCTCTTCTTTATACCAACAAATCACTTTAAGCAGAGCTGAAATAGAAACTTTTGTTGGAGTGAAACCCAACCTTTGTTATTTAAAATTTGTTTTTACTCACTACACTTCAAAGAAAATAATTCCATTTTATGGCTTCAAATTAAAGCATTTTTTTCCTAAAAAAAAAAAAAAAAAAAGATTTTACAGTAGTCCTACTGGTTTTCTTCTTGAGGCCCAGTAAAATTAGATTTTACAGATGAACTCCACTTTTAATGTGTATATTTTGTCATAGGAGTCTTTCCTCATTCATCAAACATGAGTTGATTATTAAAAACTCCATCTTCCATCCCACATCTTAGAAACATCCTTGAGACAGAGGGAAGATAATCTTGACCCCCTCAGGGAAAGAAAAAAGCCACAATAACTTATTTTTATGACATAACAGCACAATGCAGTGGAAAGGTCACAAGCTCGGGAATCAGGAGACAAGGTCTCTAGGCTCCTACCGTGGGAGTTTAGTCTCCGGGTGAGTTCCATCAGCTTATTCATACCCTGTTTCCTCTTCCAACATTTGTAAAATGAGGAGGCCAAAAGAGATGATCTCAAGTCAAGGCTTCTCACACATGATGTTTGGATCTTGTCAAAGTGGGTAGAGCTAGAAAAGGGCCTGGCACTCTGCATTCTCACCAGCCCACGGGGGAGGCCGATGATGCACAACTTCACACCACACTCTGAGAATACACTTTGAGTAACAAGGCTCCAAGGTACAACTTATATTTGAAGTTTTTGTCTCATAAACACACGGATGTGTTCAGAGTCCTGCCATTGTTCACATTTATAAAAAACATATTTTGGAAAATTAGAGAGACCCATATTGTCCAAGTTTTAAGTTAATTAGGGGTTGGGATTACTATGAAGGAGTGCAGATCACTCTAAAAAACGCGTAAACACACATTTTTTTTTTTCTCTAGCCACTAGTTCTAGCCCTGGCCACACATTGGTTATCACCTGGTGGAATTTCCAAAACAATCAATTTCTACCCACCCTCCTGACATGCATACTGGAATACAACTCAAGGTCTGGGTGGGGACCAGTCACCTGGTATTTCTCAAAAGTTTTGTTTGTGATTCTAATGTGCAGCAGAGATGGAGAACCACTGCAGATCAGCTTCTCTCCCTGCAAAGGCTCTGCAGGTATGGCCACATTGTTTTTAATACTACCCACAGCTGTTATTTATTAACTCAGTACATTCTTGCGGAAAGCTTAATTAAATTATACAACTCACATAAACATTTCTCTTATGAACTTGTAATTCAGTAAGGGTTTTCAACAAGGGAGATGATACAGAGGAATCCTCCCAGCTTTGTTTGGTCCTTTTTAGAAAAAATTAAGACAATTATTGAATTATAATGCACAAAGTGGCTCTAGAGAGCAGACTGGTTTTAAGGAAGATTTTGTTCATTTTCTCCTTTCTGAGGCCAGCAAAGTCTTATAATGTTGGCAGAAGCTCATAGAGGCAGTAAAAGTTCCTGGTCAACAGAACAACGCCCCCTGGGAACAAGTCTTTTCTAGAACGTAGTTAAGAAGCCAGGCTGTCAGTTGGAATCCTAGCTGCACCATTTCAAACTACAGGACTTCAGGCAATTTTCTGAACACCTGTGCTCTCTTACTGATAAAATATGACAATGATTAGGTGATGAAGATGAAAATGGGTTAATGTATATAAAGTGCTTTTTGTACAATGTTTGGTCTATAGTAATTATTATTAATATCATCTACCCCATGAGATTAGTAGAATATCCCTATTTCCCTCTTTGAAATGACATTTTAGCATCACCTCAGCAAGACTATAGCATATGTGTACTTGTTCAGAGAATGACAGAAAGAGTAGTGTGGCAGCTGGCTGGGCTGGGGCAGTTATAAAACTAGAAAGATAAATTGAGCCTGCATTGTGGCAGTCCTCAGAGGCTAGGCCAAAAAGTCTCTATTAATCTTGTTGGCAACAGAGAGCCATTTAAAATGTTTGAGCCAACAAATGATATGTTCATTTTTCCGTTTTAAAACAGACCAGTGTCAAGTTCAAATGGGGTGTGCCAGTATCTCCCCTCTTCTCAGGCTGCCGAATTTCTCTGCCTTACTTCTGTGATACTGCCACAGGACTTACGTTTGCAGTTTGTGGTTTCCCGAAGCAAGGAAAGGCTCCCGGACCACTATGTTTCCTTTTCTGCCCTAGAGGATGACAGTAAACCAAACTTTGAAGACTTATTGTACAGTCTGAGAAATCTCAGCCGGATCAGCTCTGGAGTAATTTTATTTCTCCCTTAAATCTTAAAACAGGTGTTTGTATTATCTAAGACAGCGGTCCCTGACCTTTCTGGCACCAGAGACCTGTGCTCCTATGAAAATCTGATGCCTGACAATCTGAGCTGTAGCTGAAGCAGTGATGCTAGCGCTTTGGAGAGGCTGCAAATACAGATGAAGCTTGCTCACTCACTACTCACCTCCTGCTGTGCGGCCCAGGGTTGGGGCCCCCTGATCTAAGGAGTTTTGAAGATTTACATTCCAGTCGTATGGCAAGTCCAAATCAAAGTAAAAGAGCAAGGTGACTGGGAATAATGTCATGGACCTCCCAGAAGTAGCTGACACCCTCCAGATGCTATAGGAATTTCATGTAATTGGGAGAAATTAGTAGCCTGCTCTCTTGTAGCTCATTGGTTTAGGGTCAAGGACTTTACAACTGAGACTTGGGGCTTGGGCAGATTTGGTACAGAATGTGAAAATTTTTATAGGCTGAGAATCTTACCCCAATCATCTCCCACGTGTTAAAACCAGAGTATATAAAATTACATAGCCTGACTCTGGGCTTCTACTTAAGGCAAAACACTCAAGTAAAATAAATACATTTCTTCCAACTCAGAAGTGGGAGGTATTTGGGAAGTGGAGTTGAAGTAATGTAACTTCTAAACCTGGTTCTTCTCCGATTTGAGGAGAGTGATTTAACACTTAAATCTTTGTTCTCGCATAATAAATGGTAATAACAAATTCTCAATCATCCAGATGTGCTCAAGTTCAACAAATGCTAACTGGTACTTACTATGTGCTAACTCCTGTGTTTTATTACCTAAATCACCATAACCTTATTGACTAGGTAAATCATTACCTCATTTGCAGACAAAGATACCTGAAGCACAGAGAGGTTAAGTAACTTGCTCAAAGCCACAAGCTTGAAAGTTGCAGATCCAGGATTCAAACACAAAATCTGGAGTCTGTGTGGGTGCAGTAAAATGCAATCACTGCCCTGAACAAGCTGAGAGCCAAATGGGTAGGAATAGAGTGTGTACAGATATGTTTACAGCACAGGTGCACATGCAGGACATCCAAATGATGGTGATGTTGAGGGAGAGGGTCAAAGGGCTTCTGAGAAGAGTGGTGTTGGAGATAGGGCTGAAGAGGTGCATGCCTAGGGTTCTCCTTGGCAGAGAGTGAAGACATTTTAGATGAAGGGAACGAGTGTGAACAAAAGCATGAAGGCAAATATTGGACATATTTGAAGAGCGTCACTACTGTGCTGTAGTAAAGGAGCGTCACAGAGGGCTAGAAGAAGACTCTGCAGAAGCCAAGAGAAGTAATAAAGGTTTGAACCAACCAATAGGTGGAGGGAGAGAAAGTAGAAAGAAGTTTAGATTACTGGAAAAGAAGGCCGAGGATTTGGCTACTCTTTAAGACTGTGTCTAATTCGGCTTTGTTTGGGGGTGCCCAGCCTTACATCTGGCACATAATAGACTCTTAAGTCATATTTTTTGAGTGGATAAAGGGGAGAAAGTGTCAAAAAACAACCAAGGATGGGAGAGGAAGTAGACTAAGTCTAAGCAATTCAATAAACAACATAAAAGAAGTTTGAGGTTTCACACATGAGTAAATGATGGGTCTGTGAACTTAGATAGAGAAGTCAAAAAGGGAACCTCGTTTAGAGGAATACCAGTCTACTTCAAAAGGTTCTAGCAAAGGTTAAATCAAATGAGGTTAGTACAGTGCTTCTGTACCCTATCTGAGATACATGTTTGCCTTTATTCACTAAACATTCTTGAACATTCTGTGTCATGTATTCACTCAAGAAATATTTTATGAACATTTATAACCTGTGTTATAAAGATGAATATAACAGAATATTTATCTGAAAAGCTCACTGTGCAATGGTTAATGGAGAAATGAAATAGAGTGATAATGATAATTGTCCCGACCCGCGGGACCTAGTTATTCACGGGCTCGAAGAGGGTCCAGCCTGAAAGAGAAACGGGCGAGAAAAAGGAGCGGAGGCAAGACAGTATTCTGATCAAGCCTCAAATTTTTTATTTTAGAGCAGGTATATTTATACAGAAGAACAAAGGGGGTCAGGACTGACTAGGCAGGGGGATACTTGTTACAATTTCATTGGTCCTTGGTTGATGGGGTTAGGGGGTACAAAGGTTAGAAATGAAAAGAGGAACAAGGAGGAGAGGGGCTCCTTGGGCAGATCCACAGCCATTCAGTAGGTCCTTCCTTATCCGGCGGGTATGTTAATACATTCTGTGGTTAACTATTCCCTGGGACATTGTCTGCTCCTGCATTCTTTAGATAGCATACAGGTTTGTTAACTGCCAGGTTCTATGCCGGGGGGCTGGGCGGTCAGGATGAGGGTCTTGGCTCCCAACAGATAATCGTAGCCAATATTTATTGAATATTTACTTTATGACAGGCAAATGTATTTGTGTATTGACTCAAAACAATCCTATAAGGTGTATATAATGAGTACTGGTGGTAAGTGGAATAACAGGCCTCCCACATAGGACCAGAACCTGTAAATATGTTGTGTTATAAGGTAAAGAGAAATTATGCCGCGGATAGAATTAAGGTTGCTAATCAACTGACACTGAGAAAGGGAGAGTAGCCTGGATTACCTAGATGAGCCCACTGTGATAACAGGAACTTTAAAATTGTGAGGGGGTTGGGGAAGCGGAGTTGGAAGGAGATGTTATCATGGAAGTGATGGTGGAGTGATGTCAAGTCTTGGCCCAACATCGTTGTGAGGGGCTATAAATCAAGGAATATAGGCAGTTTATAGAAGCCAGAAAAGGCGAAGGAACAGAGTTCCCCCTAGAGCCACCAGGATGAACACAGGCTGGCCGACACATTGATATTAGCCTGGTGAAAAAGACCTATTTTGGACTTCTGACCTCCAGAAATATAAGATGATACATTTTTGTTACCTTAAGCCACTAAGTTTATGGTACTTTGTTGTAGAAGCAATAGAAAACTAATGTACTATTCTAAATTTTTTTAGTTAATAAAAACTTAAAAATTTATTTTATAAATTTTTATTTTCAGGATGAGGAAACAGGCACAGAAAACTTAAGTTGCTTATCCAAATCTTGATTACTTAATATCGTTCTTTGTTGGGATTTCCTGTTTTGTTTTGTTTTTTTCCTACCTCCCTCTCTCTCTACTTTTTCCTCAGTGTTATTGCAAATTCCTTTACTCCTATCCAATCTCTAAATCAGGAATTTATCCTACATAGTCTTCTCTTTTTCCTTGAATTCTTTTTCCTAGGTGATCTCATCCATTCCCAGAGTTTTAAATACTTTTTATAATCTGATTACTCCCCAGATGATATTTCTAATTGGGACCCTGCCCTGAGCTTGATACTAGTAAGCTTGTCACCTGCCAACTTGACATCTTTATTTAGGTAACTTAACAAACATTTTAAACCTAGCATATTCAAAACAGCATCAATTCCTACAAAATCACTTTGCTACTCCCACATTCAATTACATTTGTCTGAAGTCAGAAAGTTGAGTCAATTTTCATTCTTCCTCAACCTCCACATTCATCCCACCATCAATCCATCCATTTTTTTTTGTCTGCCTTCACTACTACTAACCTGGTCCAAATCACCACTATTTCCCACCTCAGAAACCACAGTGGCTTCCCAACACCCCTCTGTTTTTTTCTTGTTCCTCTATAGGTCAGTTTACCTCACCACAATGAGAGTGTCCTTCTGGGCCAGTAAATTTGTTCTTGTTATGTCCTGCTTAACAGTCTGCAGTGGTTTTCCACTGTACTTAAAAAAAGATCCAAACTCCTTTGCAATGGCTCATAAGGTCCCACACAATTCAGCTTCTGCCCACCTCACCAATCTCACCTGCAACCACTGCCCCCATTCATTCACCTTTTTCCAACAACACTGGGTTTCTCTCAGTGCTTCAACTCCCAAAACTCTTTCCTGCCTCAAAGTCTTTTTATCTGTAGCTTCCTTTTTGTGGGGTGTGTACACACAGACACCTTTCACCTATTACCAATTCTTCAGTTTTCAGGTTAGATTTTTTTTCTTAGAAAGGCCAAAACCAACCACACCATCTAAAGTATTTTTACCCACCACCCCTCTCCTCCCCAACCTGACTCTATATCCCACTCTCCATTTTTTAAGCGCTTATTACAACTTGCATTTTGGTTACATCCTTTTGTTTCATTTGTCTTTCTAGAATGTTCATTCTATACAGCCAGGGACTATGTCTGTAACCCCAGAGCACTATGCCTGACACATAGTAGGTGCTCAACAAGTATTTGTAGACTACTGAATAAATATCATATGTACAAAGTTAGTAATGTTTAAAATGGTACTGATATTCTATCATTATCTAACAACACTACAACTACTTGAATAGTGAATTTGAATTTAAGTCAACAAATTATCAATAGCCAGTTGAGTTGCATTTTATAATATCATGTTATTCTGTTGATTATACTTATCTATACATTAAATCAACTATGCATTTAAATGTAAAATTTCATGTTATGACAAATTAGATTTTTTTAAACCTAAAGACCTTTTGAATCAATTCGCTTCTTTTACACTTGTGATAAAACCACACAGTGCAAATTCAGAGAAAAGAAATATATATTTAGAATGAACCAGATCATCACACATCATATGTTTTCCCCAAAGATGGAGGTACTGAAGTTTATAGACCATATGTGGTTTATAGGAAATCCCCAATGATAAATAAAAATAGAATATAAATAATTCAAATTATACATAGCAAATGACTAATGCTTCTCGATTAGGTTTTTGGAGATGAGCAAACAAATGATAAAATATAGTAGCAGGCAAATGAAATAATGTTGATATATTTAACCTCAAATATGGCTATGTTTAAAGTATTCCAGTCAGAAAGGAGCCTAGTCCTTTGAAAAATATCTGTGGAATCTCCCTCCATCCTTCATTGAAGCAACACATACCCATCCCCAAAGAGGACAAATGGAGATGTGGGATCTGTAAGTCTGAGGAATAATGTTCAATTAGCACATTTTTATTTTTGGGCTACAGCATGCTAGGTGTTTTTGAAAACAAAACAGATGAAGTGAAGCAATCATAATATCTGATTTTAGATAGGTTACAATCTGGGAAAACAAGGCAAAATATGCCAACAGTCAAGCAACACAGCAGGACCAGAGATTCTATAAGGCAGTACCAACAGACCATATATGCACCCTCAAGAGGCAGACATGGTGTCAAGTTATGGCTCTGAATCTTCACCAGCTGGACAACTTTTATCAAGTTATATAACCACAGAACCTTAGACCCTCCTCTTAGAAGAGGATTATAGAAGCATACCTATGTGTCAGGGTCACAATAGGATAAAATGAGATCATCTATGCAGAAAGCTTGACAGTGAGCATGGCACAAAGTAAAGGCTCATTAAACATTAGCTATTGTTATGTAAGTCTTTTGTAAATTATATGAATAATTGTTTATACAAATGGAGATGGAGAAAAGCCTTTGTTTGGAAGCATTATTGGTAACAAACTGTTATTTGTTGTAAGGAATTTATCGTAAACTTAATAATATTATTGGGACAAATCCCACTATCATTTGTGCCAGAGTTTGTGAGTTTGAGATAGCATTTTTTGGAGTTAGAACATTCTTTTCTTTTGAGATGCCTTTCTTCTAATTAAATACTGCCACAGGGCAAGAGGTAAAGATCTTTTTTATGATCACATGATCTAATGTAAAAATGTAACTAGTCAACAAAAACTTATACTGAAGAATGCAAAATATCACATATAGTCCTTGCCCCTTAAAAATGTGTGCGTGTGTGCAAGTGTGTGTGTGGGTGTGTGTTTGGATATCTGGGTGTCTGTGTCTGGGTGTCTGGTTGACTTTAAGAAAGTTTCAGTTTCCACATCTAAAAACAGGCTTGGATATTTTGTCTCTAACACTTTCAGTCTTTCATTTTCAACCTTTCCAAACCCTTCCTTCTTTACCTATTTCAAGGACCACCATAGTGGTGAGATACTATCCATTCTCCTTGAGAGATTTAGAAATCTATGATCCTTGGGATTCAGCATGGACTGAGAACTCATCATGGTTCTTAAAACTAGAAGCTTGACTATTTTTAAAAAGAGTCATCTGTACCATATTTTTAAACAATTTGAAAATTAATGGAATTTCTTAAACATACTGTGTCTTGATTTTTTTAACAAAATGTTTGACAAAGTTTCTCATACTTTTTTTACAAATAGAATGATAAACACTAACATACTGATTAGGTGGAGGTGCAGCCAACTGAATAAAACATTGAAAGAATGTTGATTACTGGTTCTGAAGAAAGTTTACTTAATGGCACACACTCAGTCTTTGTCCTGGGCCCTATTAGGTACAATATTTTCCACTAATAATGTGAAAGAAAATTACATGTAATTGATTAACACAAACAGAAATTCAAAATGATCCTGCCCATCTTATAAAATTGTATAAAATTTTATTTTAAAAAACCACTTTAAACAAATTTAACTGTTAAGTTCTACATTTAGCTTTGGGATAGGAAATTCTGGACTTCAATTCTTGTTCAATAGATCTGAATATATAGTTAATTACAAGCACAAAATCAGTTAAAATTGTGATTGCTTTTTAGCTAACTTAGCTTTAGGTAGTAATAGGACTATAATACCCAGAACTCAGAAAGTAAAATACCTCAGCACTGATGAGATAATATCTTGTGTTATGCTCCAGACAGAGATGTGTGTATGTGGCAGCAGAGGGACAAAAACAACTAGACTATGTCCTGGAAGAAGTGACCAAATGTTGGGGGATCTGGAAAACACTGAGGTCAAAGGCTTTCTGGGGGATGTGTAACTTGATGAAGACAAAGACCGGAGTGGGTGGGGTGAGATGGGGGGGACATGGTTTTCAGTTTTTCTAGGCCCTCACAGAGCAGAGGCAGCAGACTTGCTCCCTTTACTTCAAAAAATAGGGCCAGAACCAGGGTCTAGGGGGCTGGTAAAGCAGGTTCCACCTGGCTCAGGATGAGAGAACACCAGCAACCACTGAGCACTCTCAAAAAGCGAACTCTCTTTCACGTGAAGGCTAGTCTTCAGTAAAGACTGCACATTTTCATCAGTAATCTTAAAGAGATTTTTTTTTTACCTGGTAAAGCTAGATAGGTAAACTCTGCTTCCTTCCAACCCTAAGTTTATATAATTTATTTACAAAGTAAGACAAGAAGTTAAATCATACAGACACCAGCCCCTCACAGTGTACTTACTTTTACAAACATGAGGTAAGGCAGGAGGAGGAGGTATCGTCCCTGGGCGTCTTGTTGTCTCAACTATTTACCTTTGGTAGCGATTGTTTTGCTTCAGTCCCTATTGTAGCCAGACTGGAATTTCTGTCTGGTTTTACTCCATTCATGGAGCAGTGAAGAGCTCCGAAGTCAGGTGGCCTGTGCTTAAATTCTGGTTTTACACAATAGGTCTGGAGCACCTTATGTAGCCTTAAGGCCTCAGTTTCCAATTTGTAGATTAGGAAAAATAATAGGCCTGCTCATGGGGTGCCTGTGAGGATCAAATGAGATAGTGCATGCAAAGCACTTAGCGCAGTGCCTGCAACACAGCAAACCCTCGGTGACTGTTACCTGTGGTTATGTTACTGGTAGTAATAAATTGTGCCCTCCTTTGCAATGTAGCACCTTGATTTTACCTTCAAATTTGCTCTATTCTACTTTAGCAGCTATAGCTGAGTTTGTTTTGCTAATTGTTTTGCTTCAGGAATAGAATTTGAATATATGAAATGGGGCTTCTTAAACGATGATAAAGGGCTGTATGGTGCAGTGGTAAGAGCAGAGCCTGGTCCCAGTCCTCCATTCAAAGTGATTCTGTAATTGGACAATCATTTATGCTCTGCATTAGTAAAAGGATAGTAGACTGAATCATCTTTATGCTCTTTCCCAGCTAAAATGTTTCATCCAAAATGGGACTGTGAATGGAAAAGAATAATAAACCATGAGGATAGCCAGGAGAAATGGGAAAACTGAAAAAGCCTAGACACTGACTGTTTAAAGTAATCTGTGACTCAAAATATCTCCTTTACAAGCTTCACTACGTAATTAATGGTCCATGTGAGTGATATAAAACAAGGCAACAATAACCATGTCTTTCAATTATAAATTACTAAAATTCCCCTAATTTTTATTAAGGGCATACCTCATTCAACTGAAGGGCTAATAAAGGTGGCACCTGCCAAAGATTGTCACACTAATTCTATATAGTTTCTAATTATAGGCCTCCATGCTATGGAAAGTGGTCACAGCTGAATGGAATAGAAAGTGACTGGCTATATAACCTTGCTCTGTTTTTTATTTGATTTGCACTGGAATTCTATAATTGGTTATAGGATCGAGAACAAATGAAAAATTTTAAATCCTTTAATGCCAGATGGCCACCTGAAGCTTTTTACTCTGTGTCAGAGCCACATATTCTCTGAGTATCTCATAGATGGCCCCAGTAATCAAGGGCACAAGTTTTACTCTCCCCATTCTCTCCTTGTCTCCTCTATTCTCTTCCCCCAATTTATCTAGCACCTTCAGTGTGAATGCACTGTGCATACAAAGAACAAGATGTATTTCCTGTTTCAAGGAATCCATCATCATAGAAGAAATACACATTTAAATTGGCAATCCTAATACAATGGGCTAAGTGTAATATAGAAAATATGTTCAGAACTGTATGGGAGCATTAGAGGAGGGCTGTCTAGCCCAGATAAGAAGTTGGAGAGGAGGGAAGGCAATTAAATAATAGAGAAGACTCAAGGGATGACAGGAACTGATCCATAAAGTTAAGTAGGAACTAGCCAGGTAAATAAATGGAAAAGGAAGAGGGTCAGAATTCCAAAAATAGGGTACAACGTGAATATAGGCATGGCAGCATAAAATACCACGGTGACTACCAAGTACACTATAAACAGTTCCACATTGCTGAATCACAGAGTGCAGGGCAAGAGATAGGAAATACAGACTACAGAGGTTGACATAGACTGAACTAAAAAGATTGATTTGTGTGATGCTAAGGAGCCTAGTGTGGTCCATGGACCAATAGTATCAGCCTCACCTGGGAATTTGTTGGGCATGCAGATTCCCGGGTCCTGTCCTAGACCTACTGAATTGGGAATTGATGTTTCTACTGGAGATTCCAATGTGAACTACAGTTTGAAAAACACAGGCCTAGATTTTACCCACTAGTAGGAAGGGAACTTTGTGAAGATTTAAGAGGAGAAGCATGGTCAGACTTGCATTTTATGTCCCTGCTCAGAATCTTAGTTGCCTTCCAGATCCCTTTCCCCATCAGTTGCAAAGCCACTATGATGCTCTTCTAGATCAGAGCAATCTTGAAACTTAATGATGTCCTGGGCCAAGCAATATTGGATAGTAGGGGCCCAGCTTAGTAGCTATTTCTGGAAGACCATTTCCACGACAAGGTGTGTCTTATATTAACCCCAACCAAACAGTGCTACTAAATGAAGAGGATTCTAACAAAATATATGCTAAAAGTTCTAGCCAAAAGGTCAAATTCCTTTAATCATACCACTGAGTTCTGCTATCACAATGTTGTCAGTAATTTGACCCATAAAACCACAGGTTTTACTCACCTCACACCTAACCAATGCTTTGGAACTTTGTAAACATGAGTCCCAGTTTTTCTTCCTTCCCAAGTTCCTGAATGTAACAGCCAAAAGAGATTCCACCCAATACCTGATCTTGTGTTTACATTTTGGTTTAGTACTTTCACTAATCCTAGGAAAACAAATTGGGAATACAATATTGAATGCACATTTCCCTGCCTTTGATTTTAGAGATTATTGCTCTAATGAAAGGCCACTCAAAAGTATGGACTTTCATTGAGGAAACAAAGTCAGTTATATTTTCTTACATATTTAAAAAACTATAGAGCTGGATAGAATCAAGCTACTGAAGAGAAATGTCCTGACAAAACCTGACCAGAGATATCTTTATAGGCTACAAAATATATTTGACACATTTTGAGATATTACCTCTTCAGTCAAAAATTACACTAATTTTTTTCATTAAAAATCTTATGTAGATACTATACATATGTAAATTTTGAAAAATTTGTCCACCCTCTAATTTCGAAGCTTTATTTTTAGCAATGGAATCATTTTTTTAAGCATCATTACACCATTTTCTAACATATTAAATAAATAAAAGTCAAGTTGCTCTGGTCGAAGCTCAGGAACAGGATAACAGGACACCTCTCAGCACTGTAGTTATCTTTTTTGGCACTCTCTGGGGCATCTCCAGGGGACCATTGTTTTAGAATATTGATCTAATTTATTCCTAGCAGGAGTGAATAATCCCACTTCATTAATAAGGCTGATAATAGCTGTGTCAGAATTCTCCAGAGAAACAACCAATAAGATGTGCCTACGTGTGTCTTAAACCACCTAGTCAGGGTGCACGTGTGAGTGTGTCATATATACACGTACATAGAAGAAGGGAGATTTATTGTAAGGAATTGGCTCATACAATTGTGGGGGCACTGGCAAGTCTGAGATTTGCAGGGCAGCCCAGCAGTCTGGAAATTTCAGCAGGAGATAATGTTACAGTCCTGAGTCCAAAGCCAGTCCCGTGGCAGTACTTCCTCCTTCCCTCAGGGACCCCAGTCTTTTCTCTTGAGGCCTTTAACTGATTGTTCAACAGCCTACGAGGTAATCTGGCCCTAAAGCCTTACCTCACAGAGATGATGGTGACAAAAAGAAACAATTGTTCCTTTGAAGACGTTTCGAGTTCTAAAGAAGAAGTCAATTAAAAACTGGCAAGGGGAGTAAAGGCTAGAAAACAGACAAGCCAGGAGATAGGAGTACAGAGATGCCCAAGGCAGAACATGATTTCACAATTTGATAGCACTGTCTAACAAGAAAAAGAGAAGTATAATACAATGTGATAAATATTACAATAGCAAGACACATAGAAGACCAAAGGAACACAAAGAAGAGGTACTTAGAAAGTGATTAAGAATGGCTTTCTGGATGAGACCACACCAATAGCTAAGGTATAATAATGGCAGAGTGCCAGAGTAGGGATCCATGGAAACGACATGATGATGCCCTAAAACTAGAACCGGATCTTGAGGAAACTTCTAGAAACCATCTAGTTCTCAAATTACATTGTGATTGAAATATAGCCCAGATATGTGTGTCTGTGGCTATCTTTACATGACTTCTAGTGCTGTTGCTGCTATATTGTTCCTAGGGAGCCCTGGATACCACTTTTCCTTATTTTTCTGTATGTATTTACAGTAAGACCCCATTACTTGAGACAATCAAGACAGTCACTGTTACTCGTAATCTGAAAACCGAATGTGCTACTTTTGTAAAGAAGCTTCACAAGTTGAAGCCAAAACAACCTAAAAGCCAAATTTTGAGTGTCCTTAAAATTCAAATTTTCTCAAGTTCAAGGAATAATTTTTATTATAACTGTCAAATGTCTAAATGTCATTTTTCATGTCATTATTTTTATAACCCTTAAAAGATTGTACTTACATATATAGTGATTGATGTGTAATAGACAAACCAAGGGGAATTTATACTCTCTTCTCTTATAGTTAGAGGTGGGAAATCATGAGTCAAGAATCAAAATGAATGACCCAATTTACTATACCTCAAACCATTTTCAAATGTTAATTTAAAATTTCCACAAAACACTGAATCAAAATGAAAATTAAACACATACATTTACACATACTCACACTTTATGAAAACCAGAATTGAGTCTCTATCTTTTCAAACGTGCTCTTAACTGGTATTTTATTTGGTGCAATATCTCCTTCCACTTGGAGTTGTTCAGCTGTCAGACTACTACATGATATAAAAGCAACACAACATCTATAACTACTGAAGGATGAAGAGAAATTTATTTCCCCTTATAGATTACTTGAGCCATTAGTTACAGTTATTATAGCAAAAAAGTAGTGTTAGTAGCACTATCAATTGTGCAAAATTATTTTCAAATGTTATCTCAGAAGAGATAAAATTGAGTTAAAATTTTGAGCATCCTAATAATTAAGATGAATTCTCAGTTTACCACACACAATGTAACATACCCCATGCAAATATATGCAAATTAGAATTGTATTAACTCGAAAAGGCTGAGTTTAAAATATTAAAGTTTCACTTTCAGCACAAATTTAGAAATAATGTAAATTTATTTTTTAAATCTTGAATGTTTACAATTTTAAGCTGGAGGAGAGGTGATTAAATTACCAACTGTGTTTACATTATTGGCACATTTTCAGGCCACTGTCAGTAGTAAACATTTCAGTCAGTCCTGTGGGAGCATTTAGACATGAAATATGCAAGTCTTAAATTTTGCCAAGTCTTCAGAAACACATCATTCTCATAAAATTTAACTGTATTATGTTTTC